>VZRN01006619.1:3623211-3672070 GCA_013397935.1 Dasyornis broadbenti | reverse complement strand
TAAAAAAAAAAAAAAAACAAAAACAAACCAAAAACCAACAACCAAACAAACTAAAAAACCCCAAAACAACAAAACCCCCCAGCTGGCTCAGCGCCGGGCTGCCAGTGCCTGAGAGATTTTATCCCTGCCCTGGGTGCCCTCCAAGGCCCCGAACCCGGGCACCCAGCACTGGCCAGGGCTCCAGCGCTGTTTGCCAACTATCATACAAATGCCAGCAAGCCCCATACGCAGCCAGGTCTCCAGATCCCCTTGGAATTATAACTAGAATGAGAGGCCGTTTTAGTGTTTTCCTCTTCTCAATCTGTCTTGAAATGGAAGCGGGCAGTTTAGGTTGTTCAGCAAGACTCAGTGCCCAAAGCAGCTGCTCTTCGGTTTCCATGGCCTGGCTGTGCCCAGAGCCAGCCATGTGTGTGGCTGCCTCATCCCTTTGCTGGCTGTGTAAGGATGTGGGCAGGAGCTTTGCAGTTTACCTTCTCAGAGATGACAACTGTGCCTACCTTGGCTGATGTGGGAGCCTGCTGGAGACTTTGGCTGAAAAATCCACTCAGCCACCGGAAAGACCCAAGCAGCTTGTGACCATCTACAGCAGCACATCCAATGCAAGTTTTGGCAGTGTGTAGAACAGGATGGCCTGGGCTGGTATTGCTCCTGTAGTGCTGTGACAGCTGAGAACAGAAACCAGCTCTGAATGATTTGCAGGTTAGTCCTCTGATTTAAAGTCTGGAGAGTGCAGGAGTATGTCTATTGTGCTATCCCTGACAGGGCTCTGTTTAATGTCCTGCTCTGGGGTGGGAAGCTCAGCTTTTCTGCTGCCCTGTCAAAAATGATTGGTCTAGGACTGTTTCCCTTACAGTTTTCCACTTGTTTCTCTTCCTGTACTTGCTGGGGTCTGCCTCACAGTTTTTGCTTCATAAGTTCAGGGAGCAATAGGGCAAGAAGTTCCTCTTGGAAGTTGTCCCCAGCCTAGGGAGGAGCAGTAGCGATGCAGAACTGGCCATCCCTGTGTGTGATACTTGTGATCACCTTTACCTGGCTTCTACTGAAACTCAGGGTGACATTTTACGCCTACCCCATAAAAAGATTACCTCATGGCTGGGTGATATCAGAAGAAACTGGCAGGATGAAACTTCTGGGAAGAATGACATTTCAAAGCCTCCCAAGACTTGTTTGTTAATTTATGCTGACAAGTATTTACAAAAATTTCCATGCATCCAACCCAGAACGTCCTGCTGTCTCTGAATGTGCCATACGGCGCAGTGCTCAGCTTCTGCTCCAGAAGCATCTGTGCCACTGGGCACAGCACGTGGGACCAAGGCGCTGACCATGAAAACCTGGTGAGCAGCTGACATGGCAGAGTGGGGCCAGGCTGCCCTGCAGGGCTCCAGTGCGCTACTGATTAAATGCCTCAGCTCTTCCTTCCCCTCCACTTGGAAATCTCACCGTTAACTTGTCTTAAAACCTCCCTGGGGGTTTGCAAACTTTGAGAAAATTTTTTTCTATGAGATGAGTTCTCCTTGCCAAGAAGGTTTTAATAACTCACCATGAAATTTATAGAGTTTAAATTTAAACCACACGTGGGAAAGTGGAGCTGTAACAGTTTAATCCAATTTAACCTTGAGCGATCCGTTCCACAGTGCTCAGGCAGACAGTTCACACCACAAGCAAAATTCCTCTGTGGGGTGGCAGACAGCAGCTCTCTCATCATGTCTGTGTCCTTTCTGAAGCACAGAGAACCAGACTGGGCCAGCTACGTCCCTGTTTCATTCTCCTGCAATTCTCCCCTTGGAAACAGCAGGAATCTGATGCAGCTCAGAGTTGGGCATACCCCTAGGAAGAAGCTAAATCTTGTTCTAGCTGTCATGTTTTCCTTTCTAAGCTAAAGAATATCCTTTTCCTGCCACAGTTGCATGCTATCTCCTTTTCCTGTCCCATCACAAGAAGGCACATTTTACAGGTGACCATATAAATGCTTCTTGTTGGGGAAGTAATCTGCTGGGAGTCTTCTCAGTACTCTCCAAAGAGAGGAGGTGGGAAAGTTTTATTGCCAGCTCAGCTAAATGTTGAAAAGTTTTATTTCCATTTACTTGCTTTTTCTTTTGTAGCAAAGTCAGTTTTATATCACCACTTTTCCAGTGTGGAGACCTGAAAGACTAAACATACATTTGTAGCACAAGTCAGCTATAGGATTGGCAAAAGCCTGTTGAGAGGGGATGTAAAATGACCCAGCCCTGGTAGGATGCAGTGACTATATTCAGAGGTGTATTGGTGGCTTAAACCTGGAAGGGCTCTCCCATGGTGTCCAGCTAAGGTGAGGAAGTTCAACAGTGAGCAGCTGAAGGTGCCTTTACATATCATATGCATCCACAGCAGGTGTTCTGGTAACAAGAACTACACTGATTAACTCTCTGCTGCAGTCCATAGCAGGCTGCACCTGTTGGAAATGGGAAGACATGATGATTTTCTGGGATGACCAGGTGGAGAACAGAAATCCAGGCTAGAACTGTCATGGTTGACTTAAAGCATTGAGGAACTATTGCATGAATGGCAATGGTGTTTCTGATCCAGCTGTGTTTGCTGTGTTCAGAACAACTACCCTTCGTGCTGCCCTTCTTGGTGGGATCTCAGCAAAAAAAATGGTAACAGCAAGTTACTTTTCAGACTTTTATTCTTTCCCCCTAGGATTGTTCATCTAACAGATTATCCAATAATTTGCCTTGGTGAGATTTGCTTGTTTGCTCTGTTTCTGGAGAGAGGGATACTCATCAGCTAAATATTTTTTTTAGATGCGTTAGATATGATGTGGTGAGACCAGAAATTAGTTTCATGCTGTGTTCCCAGATGGGTAGTTTCCCAGGGAGGTTGGCTGCTGCCTGTGCAGCTCAAGTTGGAAACTTTGGGGTGGCAGAAAAAGAAAATATTCCCAAAACTGGATTCCTGTATAGCTTGCCGGGTATACCAGACTGACTCACCAAGGCGGAGGTTTCCAGAATGACTAATGACTGAGCAGGCATTGATTTTTGCCTGTTTAATGGGACACATCTTACGAAGTCTCCAGTTTCCAGACTGGGTGGGGCCCTTTGAAAATCAGATTCATGTATTGTGTATCGAGTAGACTATCCCCAAAAAAGAAACCACAACCTTGAGACCAGGTAAGTGTGTCCGTGGTAGGCTCCAGGCTGCCAACAGCAAGGTGCTGAGGCAGCTACTAAAGTTGCCCTCATGTGCTCCCATGCTTCATCACTGGCATGAGCAGGGCCTCAGTTATAGACTAGGCTTCTCAAAGCCTTGTGTCCTTATGTAAAGGGTTAATACACTCCCTAAAAGGGAGTTTCCTTCCTTCTTTTCCCCTCGTCAGGGTAATATTTGTTCTCCTGTTGCCGCCTTTCTGCACTTGATGAACACATCAAGTTCTACATGCTTAGGCCTGGCCGCTCAGTGAGACTTGAAGTTGCTCTCGACCAGTAGCTCCATGTCAGCTCCACAGGAGACCGGGATAGACCCTGAGACAATTGTGAGAACAAGAGCATTGCAACATTAGATGTTATTTCTCATCGTGGCTGTGACCGTTTATTCCTGAATCACTGTCACAGAAGAAATACAGAAGATAATTAGACTTCCTCTGACACTGAATTCTCCATTGAGCACCCAGGCCACGGTGGCTTCACACCTCATCCAGACTGAGGTATTCAGCTGGTGCAGGAGTGCGGAAAGCCCAGCTCCAGCTTGTAAATCTGCCAAGCAAATCTACTGCCCTACACAAAGTTATGTCCCCTAAAGGGCACCCACTGGGTGTGAGAAGACGTGGGTTTGGGTTCTTTATAGTCTTCCTTATATTCTGTTTCATTAGGTTCTGGAACTGCTTGGCACCATGTGTGTGTAGTCTCCCTGCTCTTTGGTGACAGCAGCAGCACAGGTTCAGCACTTCGTCTCTGCTCCCTGGTGCTTCTAAGGGCACAGCAGTGCTGGGCTGCCATAGACATGCTCAACGCTCTCCTGGGAGATGTGCCAGGAGGTGGGTAGTTTTCAGCCTCATCTGGGAACACGTGCCCCACTTGTGAAGCAGATCTGTGGGGCCAGGTGCTGTTCCTGGTTTAACCCTCATTGGGGTTAAACTGCCCTCCCACCCCCCACTCCTGCTTCCCTGGGGACAGCTTCATGGCTCCAGAACACTGGACTGTCTCCTTGTGGAGAAGAAATGGGAGCTGCTACTAAAGCCCAAGGAAGGGTCTTTCCACTCCTCCTTTGGACTCACAGTCACCCCGGCAACTGGATGTCTGTTGGACTCAAGGATCAAGTCCTTTATGGGTGTTTCAAAGCTGATTTTTCTGGGTGGGGGAGCAGGGAGAGTTGGGCACAGTTACCATAGACTGGTGATAACAAGAGCATCTAAGTAGCCTTGACAAATATGACCATGATCAAACCAAGCAGTGTTTTGTGGTCTGTGCACTTCACCAACAGCTCATCAAACTCACCTTTTCCTGGGAATAAAAGTCTAGTCTCAGGCAATGAAGGAGAGAGAGCATTAGGCTTTTAAGAAGCAGACTTCAGAGACTGCATCCTCAAATTTTCTGCCATTTAAAATGTTTCCCTGAGGTTTTACTGCATGTAAATGAAATGATAATTACAATATTTTAATCCAATTAGCTGCCTTCATGATCTGGCAGGTGCAAATTGGAGATGGATCAAACTTCTTACTGTGGATTACGCCCGGAGCCTCCTTAAAGCTGCCGTCTGGCCCTGTGTGTACACGCTGTACGGCGCGTGTTACAGGGGGACTGCAGTGAGGTCCTAAATTATGTATAGCATATGAATTATTGCTGAAATGCATCACTAAGACTTCACTCATCGAACATTTCCCGTTCTATGCAAGCAGCATGGGAAAAGCCAAGTGTTTGCCTGTGGCATGGGCAAGGTTTTTATTTGCATGGACTTAAACAGTGTGTGTCACTGACAGAGTCACAGGTCGCCTGGAGTTAACTTAATACATTCCCCTACATCTTGAAGGAAATGTATTTTGCAAGCTCTCATCTGATTAGCATGGAAATTACCCTGGGATTTCTTGTGAAAGTGGGGACAGAGATGGAAAAAAGGTATCTTGATGTGTTATTTAAAACCAGAAAACTCTTTGAAGGCCAGTGCAGCTGCCCCTTCTCCGGCACATCTCCCAACTCATGCCAGGGAGAACATCCCCTCTTCCTCCTGCCTATCAAACCAAGAGCAGGGAGCCTGCCCTCTGCAAGGACATGGGAGAGGGATGTCTCTGCTGTGAGGGCTCTGAGCATGGCCTAGGCTGGCAGCAGCCCCTGAGGACAGTTTCACACTGGTTTTCCTAACACCTGTGGATATGACTAAGGTTAAAATGGTGGGAAATTACCTGTTAAAAACCCCACTCCAGATGGTGTGTTTGAATAGCAGTGGGGCTTTTGTCCCACAGCACTGTCGTGATGTGGCCCTATCACCCCAGGGACCACAAAGGGCATTGAAAGAATGAAGGAATTGCTTCTCGACAAAACCCAGTGTGGTTGTTCTGGCAGCATTACATTATTCCAGGAGTAAAATCATGCCTTTTCTTTCACTGTTTTGTTTTATTTTATGGAAGTGACGGCGTTTGCTGAGAAACTACTGAACCTCCAGACCAGCCAAGTTAAAAGACACAACTGTCATTGATGAACATACTGGTCGGCATTGGCTGGGCACCCACCTCTACGGCATGGATGAGATGAAGGATAACTTCTTTATCTTTGACCTATTTTGAATGGAGAAATTTTTTTTTTTTTTGCCATTTATGTTCTGATTTCCCCTTGGAAGACTGTTGCCAGTCTGTGCTGAATGAAAGCTCTTATGGGACAGAAAATCTTCATTCCTTTTAAAAGAAGGACTCAGTAAATGTATTTCAGAATATGGTTTCTTTTGATACTTGCTTTTCAAATCCCTGTGTGTTTCTATACCTTCGTAATCTTCCATCTTCAGAGAGGTGGAAAGGGAATTTAAAACTGTCTCTCCTCTAGCACCAAGACCCAACTGCAAAGACAGTGCTTGTCAGTGACGGGAGAGGAGCCAGGCCCAGGGAGATACTGTAGCTGAGCTGTGAGGAGTGAGCCAAAAAAATACATTAAATAATAATTAAAACTAAAGCAAAACAAAACACTGAATGTTTTCAAACAAACTAGAGAAAATGAGTTTTGTACATTAACAGTCTGTGAACATAAGTGGGTAAAATCCTTCTGGCAGCAGTTTACTCTGCTATGGAGTGTGTAGATGCTCTGTTGTGCAATATAGTCCTACCTTTCATTTCCAAGGAATGGGGAATGCTGTCACCTTGAGCTGAGGCTGCGATGGGGAAGGCTATTTGACCCGTGATTTGTTGTCCTCCACTTAGGCTGAAATTCCCGCATGTCAGACTGACTCCTGCTCTGACCCTCCCCTGATGAGGTACAACTTGGGGATGTTAAGAAGCAATTTTGCCTGTGAAGGTCTTTGCTTCTGTGGGAGGAGATGTGGTGGTGAATGTTTGAATAAGATTTGGGTTTGGAGTCCTTAACTGCCCCACAGTGTTGGTTGGTTTGAGTTCAGCTCTTGATCTCCACATTAATTTTTCAACATGAAAGCACAGAGCACAAGAAGCAGAAGCCTTGGCAAACTGAGGACACCCACCCTGGGAGAGAGAGAAAATTTCACATGATTGGAGAAACTGGAGCCAACAGAAAACTAGGAGCAAGGCAAGGGGCAGGGGCAGTGAAAAGTAAGATTTTCTCTACATAAGGCAAGTAAAATAAATACAAGATCCTAACCAGTTTAGTGAATTTACTTGATGTCTGCCTATAAATTCATGTCCTTAATAATTTATATTGAAAAATGAAAATGAGACAGGTTTGGAATAAAGTCTTTTTTGTTTTGGTTTGGTTTTCATTTTGTTTGGTTGGTTTGGTTTTGTGGTTTTTTGTTTGTTTTGTTTTATTTTTTCTTTGTTTTTGCTAACATAATGGAGGTCTACCCCAGGCCTCCTGCTGGGAGGACTTTAGGAGAAGATAGGTAAAATCAGCCTTTCTTCTGGGAATGGGTCTCTATGGAGTCATGCAAACTGAGAGGTTTGAGGATAACCCTGGACTCATCAATATTTTGGGGGAGGGGTAATGAACCTTCTTTTTGGGCAAACAAAGAAGTGGCCACTCATTTGCTTGCCAGGTGATGGCTCACAGCACCTCTGCTCGTTTGGAGCATCTCCTTACAGATAGTGCCCAAAATGTCACCTGTGGGCTAAGGCACAGCTCAAAACGTGTGACAGCATCAGGCTCTGTTTTCCCCATGTTGCAATGAAACAAAAATGGATGCCAAAATGGTGGTGTTTCCATGGACACTGGAAATCCCACAGTCACACCAGCCTTTTCCCTATACCAGTTATTTAGGAAAGAAAAAAACCCTTAAAGCCACATTCTTGTGAGAACAGCCTTTGCTGGAGGCAGCTGTTCAGGTGCATCTCCCAGTGATGCCCCTGAATGGCAGAGGCTTATGGTGACTTTCTGATGGGACATGAATGTTTGAAGGGTTTCTCATGCCTGTCACAGACCTCCTGTGTTCTCCTGGGAGATTCCCTCCTTTCCTTGCCCCTTTCTGTACTGCTGCTGAACTGCACTTCCAGGTGTCACCAAAGGACCAGGACACAGCTGTGGTCATGGAGGTGGAGAAAACACCCCAGCCAGGACACAAAGTGAGCTGGCAGGAGCAGCAAGCCCCACCACAACTCCCTGCCACCTCCTTGCTCTGCTGCTTTGCTGCCCAGAATGTCATTAAAAAAAAAAAAAAAGAGCTGCTCTGGGCAAGGCGAAACTAATCATCCCCCAGCCTGGGCAGGAGAGGGGGAGTGGACTGAAGGTCACTATATACTGACAGCAAATTTCTGGGTACTTGGTTGCATTTTTGGTTGTTCCTTGCCCCTGACTTCTCAAGAAATCTGTAGCAGTTTGATGTTTTGAAGCTGTTTCCTCTTGCTCAAACTGCCTGACGTTGGCTGGCATGGGCTCTGACGCAGCACCATGGTGCCACAAGTCCTGTTGCAATCCAGCTGAGCTCCTGCCTGTCCTTTGGGAGCCCAGCACTGCCTCTGCAAGGCTTTTGTTGGAAAAGAAAACAGGCTGGTACTGACCAGAGAGAATAAGGGAGGGATGAAGGGCGTTGTGAGATGCCTGAGGTGCCTGGGGAAGATAGAAGTGCTTTAGGTCCTTGTTTATTTATATTTTACATCAGTGGGGAGGTGGGAGTTTGGATCTTGCCTGAACATGGGCCTTGGACAGAAAACCCTTGAGAGTGCTCCGGCTGAGTTTAGGAACAAATAACGACTGTGCTCCCTGATTAAATCCTTAACCCCAGTGAGGCCTCTAGCATAGAGCCTCTGCTTTAACTGCGGTGCCAAAATTGCCATCTCCCAGCTGCGAAACGTGGCTGCATAAATGTCCTAAGGGACCGGTCAGACATCTCCGGAGCTGCAGTCACCTCACACTGATGCTTCCCTCTCTCCACTGACTATGTAGGAGAACTGGGGTGCCTCCAGGTGGCAGCCCTGTCCACTCTAAACAGGGGTTTGTTTTTCCCTTGAGATTCTAAGGGAACATCGGTAGTGGAATTAACTTGGGATTCAGTCCACCTTAGCAGAACGATGATAGGACAATGCAGGATGTACTAGTGGTGATTCTCCTGCTTTCATACAATGGTCCAGCACTTGCAGGAGTCATCCCAAACAAGAAGATGTGGGCTCTGGGCCCTGCCAGCCCATAGACAGGGTTGATGGATTGCAGGATTGACCCTGCAGCCTCCACAGCAGCCTTGGTCCTGCCCAGGACCAGGCTGGCAAGAATCACAGGGGCAGAAGGATTAGCACAGGTCTTAGTGGTTGCAGCATTCAATTGACTGGTTACAGATCAGAACCTGGAAATATAACATAAAAATGTAATTAGATATACAACCTCCCCCAAAAAAGAAGCATAGACTGGATCCTTGAATGAAGTGACTGCTCCCAGCCACAAAAAGCAGCCTTCTGGCACTGTGTGGTAAAGTCCCCATAAAACAGTTTTTGTGCTTGAGAACACCCAACAGCTACTGGGAAGAGAGAAGTGGAAAGCTCAGGCTGCAAACAGCTCTGCTCCACCAGTGTTTTCGTGGTTGGGCACCCACAAGCATGTTCCCAGTAAGAAGTCAGAAATCTGTGGGTAGCGACTGAGAGGCTCCTTGCAAAATTTGAGCTTGATCCCTTTGTGGATCAAATCAACAGCACCTTGAAGGGCTTCTTAAAGGGGTTTTAAATAGCAATAAAATATTTACAAGTTGACAGCAGTAATAAAACTTGGGTGTTCCCAAAATCTGCAGCTCAGTTTCTATTCCCAAAAGAAGCATCAAAATCTGAATGTTTTGAGGATTTAGCTAACTTATTGCTCACAGGTGCTTTACGGTATTCAGGAAAATGCCCTGCTTTCTGACCAGAAGTTAGACTTGTAGGCTGAGTCTGCAGAATTTGAATTTTCCTTTAATGCAGTGAAAAAGCAGTACAAAGCTGCTGTCTGAATTCAGGTTAGTCTAAGGATAGAAATCCCTTTTATTTATACTTTTAATTAAGGATGAGTTTTTGCTTCTGTCATAATGCACAGAATTATTTCTAAATCATATTTGAGACTTCAGCAAAAGAGGTTAACTAATACAGTGAACTCATCCACCCAGGGGAGCTCTGCATTAATGTGGTATTTAAGTGGGGAGATCAAAGCTCTGATACCAAATGAAATGCTATCAACAGTTTCGCACAAGCAAAAACCTTCATGAAATTTCAGTGCAAGATGTTGGAACTGAGGAGTGACTGTTCATGGGTAAAAAAGATGTCTCCATCCCAGTGCTGAATTCATTTGGTGGTCAAAGCAGGTGCTGACAGTAGCAAATTGCTCACTGATAGTTGTGGATGTTTTGGCCATGGTCAAGGCTATTATGTCCCCTCTGAGAAGCTGCACGGCAGAGGCAGAGCTCTGCTAGCCTGCACTGTCTATTCCCAACTTCACTGATGAAGACAAATGCTGAGGTGTCTTGCTGCAATCTGGATGTTTTAGCTTCCCAGTTTGCACAATGAGCCCCTTGATTATTTTCTCACATTGTATCCCACTAAGTAGTTCAGGAAGTTACCCAGTGGCTTTTCTTCTTTTCCTCTTTTTAACCAGAAAGCACGCCAATTCCTAATGTTCCCATCCAGACATTATTTCTGCTTTTGGTAAGAGAAGTCAAATTCTTTGACTAAACCAGGATTTGGTTGTCTTCCTCCCACCTCTTGTTGTTTTGCTAAAAAAAAAAAACTCCCCCCAAAAACCCCACACCAATCAAAAAACTTAAAAAAAAAAAAAAAAAAGTATTAAAGAGAAAGACTCTATTTTTTTCAAAGCCCGCATATCTATCTTACAGCAATATTTTCCTAATTCCACAACTGCGAGCAGGTCAACAGCTTATAGGGCTAGGGTTAGACCACTAATTAAGCAAGAACTGTAGAAAAGATTTAAGTGGGATCTACAGCATTGACCTGTCCTTTTTCAAATGCCAAGTTTATATACGTGACTGTGCATTTCAAATGGGTCAAGAGAGCTTGGTTGTAAGTACCCAACACATTGTTCTGAATTAATATTTAATCAAATGTACGACATAGGGCTGAATATTAAAGCTTACCTTTGATTTTGACTTCTGTGATTTTCTTGGCTTTCTAAACCCCTCTGAAAATACTTCAGTATTTCATAATAGTATTACTCATACGATATGTTTCTTAGCTGTGATTAAAGCTAGTGAGGATGTAAATCTACAAAGGGAAATCTAAGCAAGACCTCATCAGCATAAAGTATGTGGGAGACTAATTTAGGTACATCCCTATTAGTAATGACAAATCAAGTTGTTCCTCCTTTTTAAATCACTAATATAGCAAGGTTTTGCAACTCGGCACATAGCATGCACTATAAATCAGTTCAATCTGTACACAAACACTGAAGGCTGCCTTAAATCTGGGCTGATTTCTGATTCCAAACTCTCGCAGTGCAGTTCAGGTGAACCACCCTGGTTCCCTTAATACCTGGAAAGAAAAAAAGTTAATCTCTACCCCCATGTGCTGTATATCAAGCACTCAACATTTATAACCCTGCAACTGATTGCTTAGCAACTGTCTTTGGGAGGAACGACTCACCTGATGTGCCATCGGGAGCTCTTGTGTTGCAGGGAAGAGGCCGGATGAAATGAGGTCAGACAGTGTAAGCTTACCCTGTGCCGAGCAGTGCTCGCTCTGCTCTGTAATGAAATTAATCAAGGTCATTAATTTGATCCTTTTTTATTGTTATAATTTGAAACTGTAATTTGAGGTGGCTCAAAGAGGCACAGGCATATCTGTAATTATACCTTTATAATTATATTTGTATTTTAAGGTAAACATTTTCATGTATTGCTGTAAATAGACTATGTATGATAGAGAATAATGTTGTCTCATACTGGTTTCAGCCAGAGCTGCACGACTGCAAACATGGACTGTAAATGGGATGGGGGGGATATTGAAATCCACCCGTTGTGTGGTGTTTAATTTGGTTTTAGGTGTTTCATGTATCTTAACATCTTAAGGTTAGGACTTAGCTTAAGTCCCTAGAGAGGCCCAAACCAAAGGCTAATTGAAAGAGCTACAGAAGAATTGCTGTTTAGTCACATTAACATTTAAAATTGCAGAGCCACGGCACAAAGGTTGTCCTCATCTGACAAAGCTCGAGGAGTTCATAGTAGCTGAAGAAGCACATGCCAGAGTCACCTCCCGACTGATGGCTGTGACAGTGAGCAGTGAGGGACCAGCTCCCAATCCAGCAGCAGCTAATGGTCAGGAAAAATTGCATTGCTTGTTCTCTGTTTAACGTCTCACTGGGTGAGACCATGGTGGGGGTATGAGAGCACCTTTTGTCTGCACAGCCAATTTGGCTGCCTCTGTTCCCCCCAGGCTCTGCTCACCGGCTGTCTCCATGGCATGCATATGAGCTCCCTCCTGTCTCTGCTCTGGAGCAAACCAACTGGTTTCTCCCAAGGAGAAACCACGGCATGACTGACAGGGCTTTTTTTCAAGGTTGCACAGAAAGAAGAGACTGGCATGAGTTGGACCAGACTCTACCCTGGACAGTCCTCCAGCAGTTCCAGGAGACCTCATGCCCGCTGTCCTCTGTGCTGTGCTGTAGAACCCAAAATGCCTTCACATCCTGCTAAAAAACATCATTCTGGCAGGCTGCCACCCAGTCCTTTCACCATTTAGAGGATTTCAAACTTTAAAAAAAAAGTCCCCAGTGCAATAATTATTGACCTGGGGTCTGTGGGGCTCTGCAGGGAACTCAGAGGAGACCCATGCCAAGGGCTGCACAGCATGAAGGTAACCACTGCCCTTCAGAGAGCGCTGGTCCTTAGTGGTGTGGACACAAGCCAGCCCATAGCAAAGAGCAATGGTTAATGACGCCTCCCAGGCATTTTCCACAACGGCAGCAGACGCACAGCCTTTGCCAAGGAGCCAACACTCAGCATTTCCTTTCTTCTCCCTAAGATTATTTCTGGACCTTACCAATCTTTTTCCCTGTGGCTCAATGCTCTGGCAGCAAAGCGATGAGGACTCCCTGGGGTGGTAGAAGTGTGTGACACACAAGCAGGTGATGCACCAGGTCTGTGAGGACAGATCTCCAGAAACATGGAGGACATCAAGTGTGGGGAACCCAGAATAAGGGAATCACTGAGCCTGTGAAGGAACAAGAGAAATAGAGATGTTTCTGGGAGAAAACAGCTCAGAAATTAATACCAACCTACTCCATTTTGGAAGGAATCTCCTGAAGCATGCAAGAAATGTGGCTTTTTACATTAAGTAGCTGAAAAGAAAAAGTTGAGATTTTTATAGTGTAGTAAAAACTGAATTCACAGATTTAGTGATCTGTGTGAATTTAGTGATTCACAGATTTAGGGAGAGTGAAAGGGTCTTGAGTTCTTAATATACTAGTAACCTTGCTGCAGCTACCACCAATACCTTGCATATCTGTCCTCCTCAGCAAACCAGTGCCAAAACTGGGAGCTTAACTCTGAAGGGCATTGCCTCTGGTTACCTGGCTCAGCTCTTAGCAAATACACATTTTCCATTTCTCACCTATATTTACCTCATAATACATATATAATGTTTGTTACCAAATATCTGTCTATACTTTTCTTGTTCCTTTCTCTGTTTAAACACACACCTGAGAAGAATCATGAAGCCAATCACCCATCTCCAGGAGCAAAAGCATTTATAGAAAATATTCCAGAACACCTCTGCAAAATGAATATGTGAACATGGACTTGTAAAAGATGAATGAAAAGGACCTGGCAGGACTGCATGAATAAGCCACACAGAACCTCAAGACTCAGGTCAGTGTGCTTTATTTTGTCTTGCCACAATTTTTAGAAACATGGTGGTATTTTTGCAACCTTCATTTCCCAGTATTTCAGGAATTTTTGAGATGTTTTATACAAGACCACCACTCTGACAATGCTTGCTCACCTCCAGGAAAAAAAAAAAAAAAGAAAAAGCATTAGCTTCTCAAGGCTTTTCAATTTGCATACCCAAATACCCAAATCCAGTGGTCATTCCTGAAAATTCAGGCTGTGGAAACTATATCAGGGCTGGGAGTGAAGGGCCATAAAACACTGTGCTCTTCATGCAAGTACTTATTCCAGCAGAAGACCTACCAGGGGCTGGTTTCTCAAGTAGGGCAGCAGATTTTTTTAAGCAATCCAGGAATACTCTGTTAAATTCAGCAAGTGTGATTAAGATGTGTACAAGTTTACTTCAACCACTTTGGTCTCTTTTATTTGCTGTGTTGTCTCAGGATTCTTTGTAGCAGGCATTCCCCCTCCAAAGAATTTTGTAATTTTATGGCGCCAAGTGACAGGGAACTGGACTCAATCAGATGAAGATGGAAAGGCTGGACAAGCTTTTTATGTCTCATTTAATACAAATTTTGGGTTGTCTGGGGTGTTATCAGGGGCTTCACTGGCATGATCTCCAAAACTAAACACACTACAATTTCCTAGTCACTCTTATACTTCTTCAGCATCTGTGGTAAAAACTCATCAGCTGCAACCTTGGCCTTTTGAACAGAAGTCTCCCCTGTGTGGTCTGTTATTAAATTCTCCTATGTCTTTATTAGATATTAGATGTGATGAAAGAAGGTGGCATCTCCAGGGAAATCTTGCTTGAGGTGTAGGGATGGGATGTTAATGGACTGGGGAATACAGAAAGTCTACAAGTGTAATGATCCTGTAATGTCCCCATGTGAGTATGAACATCCAGATATCTTTTTTTTTTTTGCTCCGCAAAGGGAAACCACTTGAGATATATATAAACAAGATACTTAGCTCTTCCCTACTCAATACTACTTGCTCAATAAAACTCTGTTTTAAAGATGGTCTTGGTGTCTTTTTGTTTTTGTCATTATCTTTCCATTCTGCAATCTGCATCCTTTTTATCTCACACTTTGGTACAATAGATGAGTTTTCCTTTCCATGCAACAGTTTCATTTCAGAGAAAAAATGGAAAAATCCCTGCAGAGTCAGCATTTTACAAACTTGTTGATTAAAGAGGAGAGGGAAGGATGGATGCAGACTGCAGGACTAAACCCTGAGAAGCTGGTGTGTGGGTGCCAGGAACATGTTGGGAGGCCTGCCTGAAGTAGGATTGGAAAGAACATGGTTTGAATTACATAAAGGCAGGTGCTTAAAAGTCCCCATCCCTCCTGGTGTGCCCTGTATGTGTGCACATGTCCTGCTCCTTCCTCCTTGCCAACAGGAATCTTGTGAGGGTCTGCAGACATTTTTATGATACCAGCAGTATTCATAAAGGTCTGTTTTGTTACCAAAACCCTTCCTTTGTTTCACTGTGGTTGCAGGCTCCCACCATGCTGATGGAGATCCTGAGAAGCTCCCACCAAGTAGCTCCTGCCCTCCCACCCCTCTGCTCTGGGTCCCAAGAACACCATGGCCACGCTGCTCAGGAGCATGGGGTGAACCAGCCACACAAGAGAAGGCTTTTCATGTAGCCTTCTGCTTAAGGGACCCTTGCAGTTTGCAGTAAGGCCTGAAAGATGCCTTTTCCATTGGGATGAGCACTAGGCAACAAGCCTTATTCTTAAAAGTCTGGAATATATTTGAGAATTAAAGTGAATTAAAACACCCTAGAAATTTAACATGGGGTTTTTTTTTTTTATTAAATTTCAAGGGGAGCAGAGGAAGTTTAAAAAAGGAGTCTTAAAGATCTCTTTAAAATAAGTTTTAGCTGTTAATTAATTGGAAGTTTGTGGCTATTTCTAATAAGAAATGCATTCTGCCATGCAAATGCTGCAGCCTGATGAAGGACCTGCACTGTCTTCTCTATATAACAGAAAAAGGATCTTCCCTGTCAGTGGAAACCAAAGTTGCATAGGATGAGGACAACTGGTTCTGCAAGAGACACTCATGTGCTCCTGGATCCCAGCTTGCACCATCTTGTCAAAGTTTCAGGTCTGGCTCCATTTTGTTCCTTGTAACAGGTTTATCTTGTATCTCTCTCCATGTGGACACATTCACAGCACAGTTGGACACCACACAGCTCCCCCTGCTTTTTTGGGAAAGCAAACTGAAGGGCAGTGTGCTCCCAGGATGTATCTACATTGCAGCTGCATTATTAGCTGGCGCTTGGGCTCCTCTGAGCTCAGGGGTCAGATGCAGCTGCTCATTGGCTGCATGAAACCCTGCGCCTTTACGAGGAAGGTGTGTTGTCGTTGGCCGGCTGGGCTGTGTTTCTTGGATTGCCTCAAAAATAGTTTTCTGCTTTAATAGACCTGAGTGGCTGATGATCTTAACATTTGCTCTAATTGCTGTTTAACTTCAGAGCTGGTTTAATGTGCGTAGCAGTAGCAGTCACAAGGAAAATACCAGAATCTAAATAATTAAGAGACAAAAATCCAAAGCCTTTATGTGTACAGGGAGAGATTTAAATATGTGCAGAGATTTTCAGGCTCTGACTTTAAAACAGTGTAATCATAGAAACAACAAAACTGGCCATCAGAGTAAGAGAGGTGGTGTCCTGCAAACAAGAATCACAGAGGGCTTTGGGTTGGAAAGGATCTTAAAGATCATCTGCCATGGGCAGGGATGCCACCCAGTAGCCTGGGCTGCTCAAAGCCCTGTCCACTCTGGCCTTGAACACTTCCAGGGATGGGGCATCCACAGCTTCTCTGGGCAGAAAGGAAGCAGGCTGCAAATTGCTCTCTGATGGGTTTCTTAAGGTGTTTGAAGGAGACCTGTTTGTTAATCTCAGATAAGTCTTAGTTCAGTTTTTGTATTGTTATGGTTTATTATGATGATGATCAGGAACTGATATAGGACTGCTGGAAACAGATACTACTAAACCCCATAATATTTTATATATTTTACCCTAAAAAGGAAAGTCAGCAGCTCTGATGGAGGTGGCTGATGTTATAATCCAGCACAGAACCATATGAAGACATCTTTTCATGGGCTGTCCAGGTTGCAGGTAAGATGATGACCAAAATCTAGGTAAATGTAACTGGAAATTTAAGATTTTGGTTTAAGGAAATCTCTATGCCCAGAAGGCCTTCTGGGAGACAAAAAAACCCCAACTACAAAAAAATTATAGATGCTCCACGGTGACATAATTGTGTGACTTAGCAACAAGGCTCCCACAGGCAATAAGGAATGCATCCAAGTGAGCCCATGATTTATTGCTGCAAATTCTGGCATGGACACAGAGAGACCTGTGCTTCTGCAAACAACCCTTTAGCACAGGCAGCTTAGCAAATCTTGTTGTCTTCTAGGAAATCACTCTTGTGTTACATCAAAACCCCTTCCTTACTCCTCACACACAAGTCAGGGAGGCCAGAGGGTGAACAGGGGCATTGCTCTCCACCAGCGCAGAGTGTATGCCTGCTGGGGCTGAGCTGGTCCTGCCCTTTGGGGAAGTAGAGGAGTTCAGGTTGATCTCAGTCTCTCTCACATGCTTATGCAATACCAAATATGTGTATTCAAATCTCTTGTCCTCACCCTCGCGGTAAAGAATTTCCTCCCAATATCTAATCTAAACATGCCCAGTCTGAAGCTGTACCCCTTGTTCTATCACTACCATGCCCTTGTCAAAAGTCCCTTTTTAGCATTCCTGTAGCCCCTCTTTGACAGACTTTTTAATATTTTGGGATATGTATCTTATTTGCAATTTATTTTCACTGAGAAGTGACTGAGAACCTCTGGATATCGTTATTCTCTAAAATCAATGACATTTTTGAGCCATCACCACCTCCATCCCAACTGTAATTCAGCTGTCCTGCAGTGGCTAAATACAATCAGGAATTAAAACACTGGGTTGGGAGGGGGTGTGTATTTTGGCTTATTTTCAGTTGTTTGGGCTCTTTTTTTAATTCTCACTGTGAAGCACTGAGACTCTGACTTTCTATATTTGAGTTCAAACTAATGCTAAGGGATTCATTCAGTGAACGGTACTAAGTATTTGTTCAGGATGGGAACCGCCGGCCCTACTTCAGCTGAAAGATTTTCTTCTGTGCACTCCTGACTGGCAGTGTTTCTCTCCTGTTGTAAAAAGCAGATTTTCATGCTGTTGTTTCAATGAGGCTTGAAGGTTTTATACCCCTGGGGCCATTGTGTAGCTGTTGGAGCTTTGCTCCTCTGGCGAACTTTCTTTGCTTAGAGGTTATTAATACTTTCTTCATTAGTAATTTAACATTGCAAAGTGAAAACTGCTTGTATCAGCCACAGACTAACTGGAGATAAGTTTGTGAATGTAAAATATAATTATGTCATGACGATGAGCAGGTAGCAAGTGCCTACTCTCTGCTCCCCCACAAGAAGTTGCAGATTGTCCAGCTTTTTATCAGCCTGCTTTATAAAGCATAAGCCCCAAAAGTCCTTCATCATTGCATTTAAGATCCATTTTCAGGTTTTTCCTCCTTTTTGTCATTCAACAGCGTCCCCTGATCTGTGTGAGTTTGTAAACTGTTAATAAGGCAACTGGTATAAAGGTGCCCATGACTTTAGAGAAAATTATTTTTCTACCCTTAAGATGCCTGCCTCATCCTGGGGGGAAACTGCCTTTTTTCACCTTCCTCTGGTCTGTATTTACCCTTCATGGGCTCACCAAAACCAGTTAGCAGGAACCATCAGCTCCAGGAGCAAGGGCACAGGGATGGGCCCATGCCCACAGCCCAACTTCTGGCAGAGCCTCTGTACAATAGGTCAGCATAAGCAAGCATTTCTATTTCACCCCTTTTTTTTCTGCTGTTCTGGTAGATCACTTGCAGTGCAACCTCTGCAACACCAGAGCAAGCACCCACACCTTTCAGCAGAGGTACCTCATTAAGCCTAAGAACACTAATTGCTCAGGCTGAGCCGGGAGGATAAAGCACCCTTTTGCTTGGGAACCATAGAAATGTTACACTCTAGGGCTGTGCAAGCTGAGAACTGTGTAAACAGAACAGATAAATTATCCCCCAAGTTACAAACGGGCTCAGAAGTAAAGCTATAGCCAACCTTTGCATTAGTTGGGAACAGCTGCATATGGCATAGCCTCCAAATTTCCATAGAAACTTGGATCAGCCATAGATTATCTTCATGTTGTAAATGTTTTAATTATTATACTATAATATTGTTCTGTGGGGACTGCAATACCAAAGCCAAGGCTACATGGAAGCCACGTTTTAAAAACAGTTTCCCTAGACCATATTTTAAGAAAAGCAAAGCTGGTTTAGGATTAAGACTTATGGTTTCTGATAGATTTGATTTTTTTCCATGCTACTGCATGCACTCTTTTAAATAAATAAACTCCCACCAAGCTTGCTACTCCAGTGGGACTGGATTGAACTTCCCAGGCATGCATGAATTATAAAGTCAGATATATGTTCCTGTGGAGAAGAGAATTACTTGCAGAAACCATCTCCCAATGCACGCAGCCTGCATTGGTCACTTAAAAAACAAAACCCCGGGTGCGTGCGGGTGGAAGGAGCCGCGGCCGCGCCCCGACGGGAACCAGCCCTGCATTGCCCCACACGGACGTGTCGTTCCCTGCGTGTCGCAAGCCCTGTGCGCTGTGGCCGAGGAGAAGATGGCCCTGCAGATTGCACAAGGGGTTGACAGGATGTGGATTCTGCGTGCGCCGGCGTCGATGTTTACAAGAACAGGTACCAAAGTGGAAGCGGAGTCCGGCAGGCGGCCCTGGGAGATGTGGTTAGATCAAAGGCTTTCCCACGGCGAGGGCTCCCGGTGCGGCGGCCCCGAGCCTCGCATGGCAGCGCTGCGCTTGTCGCCGTGTCTGTGCCATCCCCCGGCGTCCGTGCGTGGAGAGCTGTCCTTGGCTTAGCTGTGGGAAAGCAGCCTGAGGATCAGTGCTGCAGGACTGGCTGATGCTGGATGCCACAGGTGTATATAGGTTGATCCAGCATGTGGACAAGGGTGTGAAGCTGCACTGTGCAGCTCAGAGCCTGCCCACAGCCAGCCCTGCCTGCGGAGAAGGGCCCAGAGCTTTGGGTGCTGTCACCAACACTGCCCTGCCAATGCTCTGCCCCTGCCAGGCTCCCCTCCCTGCCCTTTCCCTGCCCATCTCCCATGGATGCAAGGCCCTAAGAATCAAGCCTATCCATGTATTCGGTGAAATGTGCCTTAAATAACAAATCTCCTAGGACAGAGTTGGTCAAGTCACTCAGATGGGCTGAAGCTTGTTTCTCCCAGCAGGGAAAGGTTTGCATGCCTTTCCCTGTGGGGTGGGTGGGCAAAAGAAGAGCTGAGCACCAAAACTGTCACTTCTTACAGATGTTAGGCCAACCATGTGTTTTATGTGTTTTCTCTATAAAAACGCTGTGTTTTGCTGTCCTGCAGCATAAGGAGCAGAGATGACAGCGGGTGGGGGATGGTGCAGCCCAGTGCTCGCAAAACGTTCTTGCAAGGCTTAAGTCAACAGAAGGTATTTGCCCAAGCCCAGCAAACTGTGAATCAGAGCAGAGCTCCTAACAAAACAGAAATCTTCCTTGCTCATGCTTTGCTAGTCATCGATCGAGGCAGAGTGATGAAATACTCAGCCCTTCTCACCCTGATAAGCGCTTTATTTTTAGACTACCTTTAGCATCGCCTTGGCAGCTGGTCCTGCAGGCTGGGCTGTTGCCTCTGGCTCCTGATGCACATGCAGACCCTGCTGTTGGTTTGTGCTGGACTGTCACTGAGCCCTTCCAGCTCCTAATTTACACTCCAGAACAAATGTCACTGCAAAACATTCTCTTTGTCGTGCCTTCGTCTCCCTTTCACCTTCTGCTACCGTGCTGCATCATACCCTGACTGTTTGCAGGAAGAGTTTTCTGGTCAGCTCAACAAAACGCATCCTATAGACATAGGATCATGTTCATAGACATCACGTTTCTCCAATCCCTTCCAGAAAACTGAATAATTTAGGGCACTTCAGGGTAATTTGTTGAGACAAGAAAATGCCTGGCAGGATGCTGTTGTGTGCAGAGGCATCCGTGTGTGCAGTGCCCTCTGGCTCTGCCTGTGGTGACAGAAACCAGCTGGCCACGTGCGCCTGGCTGACAAGGCTCTGGGGGAATGCTTGGGTGTCTGCTCTGGGTATCCCAGGCGATCCCAACGTGTCCCAGCTAGGGCTCACATCAGCACATGGAGACCATTCCCCAAAGCTGCTGCCAGCACGAGCCATCTTCTCCGGCTTCAAAAGTTTTAGGGCTTTTTCAGCAGAGGTGCAATAACAACACCAGGGATGGGAAACATTGGGATCAGTGGTTTTTTTCTGCTTGGAAATGCTGATGTGTTGAGAAAAGAATTCTCATGAAGAAATGCTTTGAATTGGACGAAATTTAAATAAACCCAAATTGCTCCAGATTTTTCTGTATTTTGGAATGTTTTGGTCCAATGTCTTTCAGTCTCACAGAAAAAGATAATGTATGGTGTTTAAAGGCCTATGTCAGATTTCATAGATGCCAAACATTTTGATCTACCTGATGTGAAGCAATTTTGGAATTGCAATCCATGACAAATTTATTACCTGCTTCGAAGTAGAAAAAAATTTCCAAAATTGCTGATTTTTTCCCATAAAACAAAACCCCCCACCCATATCCCTCCCAGCTCACCATTCAGAGTGAAATATGTAGCTCGGTTCCCTGCAGAAACACAGAGCTATATTTATGACCCAAATGGTCCCTTTCTCCCTGTCTCAGCCTGCTAGGTTTCCACCTGGGATTTCTTAGAGGCGTCAGGTTGACTGACCATGTGCTGGGCAGATGGTTTGCACCGCCAGGGCAATAAATCAGAGGGTTTTGGGACTCAGCAGATTTCCTGTGCCTGCTTTTGGTGCAACCCGTATCCACTTCCTGGCATTCCCTGATGGTATGACAATCCCTGTTTGCTGCCCCTTGATTTCTGCTGATGCATAGGGGTGTTTTGTGGTCTATGCCAGCCTGTGAAATCTCCTAAGCAGCAGAAAAGGACCTCAAATCTACCCAAACTTTCTCAATAGAAACAATGGGATTTCTCTGGAGTGTTACCTTAAAAGTATTTAGTCACAGCATCTTCATTAAGCACAAGTGAGTAGAGCAATTTTACCTTGTAAAGCACTCCAGTTTTCTCCCAAGACCTTTTCCCTCTTCCTCTGCTGTAACTGGTCTTCCTCCACCCTCTGCTTTGCTGGCAATTAGATGTCAGACTACAAAGCTGCTGGCAGTTGGGCTCTCAGCTGCCTCGCTGCACACCGCGTGCACTGGGAATCATACTTGTTGTTGTTGTTGTTGTTGTTGTTGTTATTATTATTATTATTATTATTATTATTATTATTATTATTATTATTATTATAGTAGCATCTAGAGGGCTCAGACGTTGTGGCAGGCATTTTGCAGACATGTAGGAAAATGTAAATCTTTCCCCCATGGATGTGCAATCAAAAACAAGTTTCAGCAAGCGGGAGGCAAAATTAGAAGGAAAGGCTGGTGGTAGGGATGGGTGGCCAAGCTGACCACTCCTGCTTGCCCTTTGAAGCATTGGATAAAGCTGATAAGTGCAAACATGCTCCATAAAAAAAGTCCTTAAGTGTTTTAAAATTCTAGGCTAGTTACAACCTTTATTTATGTATTTATTTCAGCTGTACAGTTATGAAAGTATTTGATGTCCTGTTTGCTGAAATCACTTGAGCAACCAAAGTCCCATCCAGTGACTTTCAGGGAGATGGGAACTCCTGGACCCCTTTCTTCCTTTGTCTAAAGATTCCTGAATACTGCATCTGGGGTCAAATGGTTTTGAGTAAAGATATTCAAGGGAGGAAGAGGGTGAGGGTGATGCACCTAAAAAAAGCCACAAAACTTTATCTCAAAATGTCCATTTATATAGCATTTGTGACTGTTTTCAAAGGTGATGCTGCTAAGTACAATTTGTGAGTAAAATGTGAGTTTATGTGATTCATTTAATAATTTTGATGCTTTAGATGTGTTTTCATTTCAGCCTGGACAGGCCTATTCTCAGTTTATGTCTTTAAAGAGATTTGGGGAAGAGACAGCCAGGTTTAGCTGTTTGTGAATCTCTAAGGACAATGTTCATTAGCACAGCATCTGCAGTCAGCCACCATGTTGTGTCCCTGTGATTCTGCAATGCCAGTGTGCCAGAAATACCTGCCAGTGTTCTGGAGGGATGACGAGGAAGGGGTACCTCATACAAGGCCACAACTGAACAAGACCAAGGCATTACCTAAGCATGATCTATACACTCTTACAGAAATTACAGTTAATGTGTGGATAGACCAAAACAAACAAACAAACCAAAACCACAACAACAACAAAAAAAACACTACCAAAAAAACCCCCCAAAACTGAAAAACCCAGAACAAAAATACCTTTGGGGGAAAATCACTATTCAGGGTCTGTTTTGTATTTTCAAGGAGCCTTAACATGGTCTTTTTTTGATGAGAAAAGGTGTTCATGCATGTTCTTGTAAAGCACTGATGCCTGAGACCTGACAGTCAAAGATGTAATGCTGTAAAATCACAGGAAATGGAAAGAAGTTGATCTCACTAGGTGGGTATTTTTCAGGTGAATAAAAGTATGGCATGAGCGCTTTGCAGAACTGTAATTCTGAGAAAGCTAAACAGCTTTCATTCAGAGGCAGTAATAAGAATTTTTAACTTAGTTTTTGTCACCAGTAAAGGGCTGGTGTGCCCCAAGGACAGCAAGCCAAGAGAGCAGGAGCAGAGGGAGGAGCACTTGAAAATTTAGCTTCAGTAAATTGTTCCTTGAATTCAATGAGTCATGGTTTTTTTTTGGTGCATGTGGCTCTCTGTGTATAAACTACAGCCCAGCCAGAAAATTATCCCTTGGCCATTCGTGAGAGCTCGCAATGGTTTCCTAAGGATTAATTCTTCCTAAAAGATACCGTCTGCATTCCTGTGGAAGATGCCCTCCCACAGGCCCTCTCTTAACAGCGCTGCACTAAAAATAGTGCTCAGAGCTTCGTTGCGACAGCTCCGTGTTGCAATTTTTATGGTTAGGTAGGTGAAGTCTCTTTAATTCAGCCAGCTCAATTCACTTAAATTTGCATGATAATGTGGTTAATTATCCATGTATTTCAAATACGTAATGATTTCACAAAAAGATAAGAACAGGGTCCTGTTTTTCTTTCCCTGTGTTTTAAAAATGCGCATAGAGTTTGCATAATTAAAATGTATTTTCTCTGGAGTGAAAATTCATATCCATTGTAGGTTGAAGTGCAAGCTCCTCTGTATGCTGGGATGGTATCCTCCAGCTCATCCATGTGCAGGGATGGTGTCCTCCAGCCAGATCTGTGTGCAAGAATGGCATCCCCCAGTGGATCCATGTGCAAGGATGGTGTCCTTCAGGCACTCACTCAGCAGACCTGACTCACCATGGCTTGCTGCTACGTCAGTGCTGACCAAAGGAAGTTGCTGGGAATGTGACTCCAGTCTGGTTAGTAATCACTGCAAAAGGCTGTGCAGAATCAGCTGCCACCCACCTCCTCCGTGGCTTTGCTTTCCCAAGCAGTGCTTGGGAAGGGGCAGCAGCCTGCCCAGAGAGCAGTCCCTTCCTCTTACGTCTGCACAGATAAAGTGGCTGGTGGCAAAGGGCACTTCCTCATGGGCTGCTGCTGTCAGGAAATTTGGTTGGTCTTGCTGGCCCTTTTAGAGCCCCAAAAACTTTTCTGGCCCAAGGAACAATAAGCGCTGGGGATATTTTTCCACCCACCTTTCCTTACATCTCTTTTTTTGTGAATTAACTCAGTTTTTCAGAAAATGTAAGGCACTCTGTCTCTTGTGGGTGAGAAAAGAAGCATCTTTTGTCCATTTAAAAAACCCAACTTTATATAAATGGGGTTGTGCTCCTGCTTTTCTGTTGTCTGGCTTGGTCTGAAGCACTTTCCTTGTGCTTTCTCCAAAATACAGACAAGGTGGCCAAGGGCTGGGAAACACTCCCTGTGCCTGTGTGGGAGGAGGGGGTGTGCCTAGTCCAGATGCCAGGTAGATGGGTAATGAGGTTAATGACATTGGGGAACTGAAACTACAGCCTTTGAAAGGGAAAGGATCATCTCTGCTGCTCCCTTTACACTGTTGATTTTGTTTGCTCTTGCATGAATGGTTACTCGGCTGGCAATTGGTCGGGTAAAAAATATTTATTGGCCCTTTAAGATAAGGAAACACAACACAGTGATAGAAGGAGATTGTGAGGGGGGTCAAGATGCATCCCTTCCCCTGAAAGAGGGGAAGGATGCTCCCACTGGGACCTGAGCAGTGCACAGCACCCCCAATGTATCTGAGACATGAGAAGCTCCAAGTCTGCTAGTGTTTGAACCAATGTTAATTAAAGCATTTTAATGAGGATGTTTTGAGAACTGTGTGTTAGTCTGTGCATGCCCTTCGTGAAATATTAAACATCTCTGCCCTTTCAGCAGCATCCTCCTCCCCAGAAGGTCTTCCTGCAAATGGAGTTTGACACTCCTGATAATTTTCGAGCTAAGAAACCCAGAGAAATAACCTTTACAAAAATCTTATTATGATCTTTGATGTTGCAGTCAAAGGACCACATGCCAGAAAATGTTTTGCTCTTTTCAGTTCATCCTCTGGTTGTGTTTGTTGTTATTATACCAGTTCATCCTCTGCTTGTTGTTTGTTATTTATATTTCAGGCGCGACAACAAGCAGCTGATTAACTCATTAGACATGAGCATCAAAGCACAGGGTGAGAGCATGAAATCTGCTCCTGCATCCTCCCCACAGGAGCTGCTCACCACAACTCGGGGGGTTCTGCAGGGCCTGATTAAGGTACGAAAGCCATCTCAGTTACTCGTGGACAGAAGTGAGCTCTGTCTTTCTCAAGCCCTGTCTCCACACACAGGGATGGTGGCTGTGCCAGAGCATCTCAGGCTCTGCCCAAGGTGACAGCCCAAGCTCCAGCCTATGTGTTCATCATTCAGCAGGTAGAGATAGCCCCTCAGCGGGGAAGGTCCCCTGTGGAAAACCACAGCCACGGGACAGTGAGGGAAAGTGCTGCATGGTGCTGCTCCAGGCTGAAAGGCCAAACACCACATGGACAGATGATACAGAGAGCACATACACAGATTTTGAAAGCTGCTCCTAACTGCCAAACTCACTGGAGTTGCAGAAGCAACTGAAACTGATAATGTTGACTTTCTCTTGCAGCTTCAGCTTAGGTGGAATTGTGCTCAAGGCAGTAGTTTGTGCCCAAGTGCTGCTGCCTTGGGTTGAAGGCTACTGAGGTGTTTTCTCCCCTAAGTGATGTGCTCTGTAGCAGCGTGACTCTCACCCAGCCTTGAAAAGACCAGCGATGCCCCAGATCTCTCTGGTGGAGGGTAAGGTGATCTGTCTGTTATCTGTGTACACTTGCAGCCCTTCAGAAGCAGAGGTAAAAAGTACCTGTCTATGCAAGCCCTACAGATATGGCACAGGAGCACAGCAAGCCCATGGCCTCACAGGAACCTCCCAGGAGCCTTCCTGCACAGGAGACATTCAAGAGATGTCACCAGCAGGTCCCTATCAGGTACCCAGTGTGTCTTTTGTTTTCCACCTCCCTTCACTCCTACCCTGAGGTCACAGCCTCCTGCCCACCCTCCACCTCCAACACACATCTTTATTTTCACCCCACCAGTTTCTGCCTCCTGCTTGTTTGTACCCCTTGACCCAGTGCCTTGACCCCAGGTGTGTGAAGTAAATGGACCAAGATAGCTCTGCCCAGGGGCCTCACCAAATCTTATTCTAGCTTTAAAGCCTCCTAAAACTCCTAAAAATTCTACCACCCATTAAGTGTTCAGTATTCCACCCACAACAACTGTGGTTCACCTGACCACCTTGACCTCCTCCTCTAAGGGAATCTCCACAGCCCCCTGGGGCTTGAATGCAGTCAAACACCATCTTGCAGCTGTACACAGAGAAGAAGAACAGTGAGTATTTTTTGGCAATACGGGTTCAGGTCCATTATGCATGGCACTGCCACAAAGGGAAAAGACCATTTTGCACCTGCAGAGGTTAAAAAAGGGCTCACAGATCAGGTCCTTTTTCTCCTAGAGCACAGGTCTTTGCAAGAAGGCTGCTCACACTGGCAGTGCTGTGGGATCAAAGCTGATCCTGGGAAACTCATCAGCAAGTAGATGGATTGGTAACATAAATAATAGCAAAATGAAGGAGAGGAGCCTGGCAGGATTAAAGTATTTTTGCATGGCTCAGTCTCCTGAATCCCAGCCCTGGCAATGGTTCCACTGCTGAGCTCCCAGATCTCCAGTGATCCCCTCTCTCCTGCAGCCCAACCAGCCTGTGGTTCATTTTGCACTGAGCAAAAAATCAGCTGCTGAGGCCCTTTGTTTTGCACATCTACCACACAAACAGGCCTGTTTGCAAAGACCAGCGTGCACTTGCACACCCACCATGGGCTCTGTTAGCACCTGAAACCATCTCCTGACAGGATGCTCCAGGGAAGGAGGAGTAAGGAGACATAATCCCAAAATGAAGTCATGCGAGGAAATGCTTATGTTTTTTTCCCTTTACATAAGGAGCTGCCACAGTGCTGCTGAGAAATAGATATCCAACAGCCAGCCGCAGGCAGTGTGAGATGACAGATACATGTTTAAATAATGTCTTTATTCCAGTTCAGCTGAAAAAATAATTATTGAATTTAGGTCTTAAGCCAAGAAGTACCTCTGTATCTGAGTGCTCATTGATTAAAACAACGTATGCTTTCAGCTGGGTTTTAAGAGAGACACTACATTACTCCTCACACAGAGTATTAAAATTATATCTGTATTTGGGAGGAGAGAAGAATTTAGAGAGTGACCTCAGCGTTTCTTGAGATTTGAAGAATTTCACCCAGCCTAGAGAAGCTTCTACTTTTAACTCAGGGATTTCTGCTAGAACAGGAAGTTTCTCTTGCATTGTTACCCAGCAAAACGAGCTCTGGATTATATTTAGCACCATTCATTCGGCACAACGAAAAGTAAGACTCCAGCCAATTTCCTTAAGCAAGTTTATTAATAAGCACTAGTTGTTTGGTGGCTGGTCATTTCTAAGTGGCTGGGGGAGATGACATGCAGCACAAGCTCCCTCCCTCCTCTGAACAAGGTTCCCAGTGGATTAGATAACTTGAAGCACTTTATAGCCTGTACTGGGTAGCTGTGCAAGCCTGGCAGCGTGAAGGCTGTCCCAGGTACAGCTTCCAGCCCTGTGCTGATCACTCTTGCTTGGCTCATGCTTCACTGGAGCTTCATCAAGGGCAGTTGAGCAGCTTTTAAGCTTGAGCTAAATAAACTTCCAGGGGCTCCTGACTACAGGCTCGAGGCAGCTCTGCGTGAAATCACCAATGCTGTAGCTGCTGTGAAGGAAGCTACACTCACTGCAGGTACAACAATTGCAGCAGACTCCCAGTGCATGCGAACACATGCTGCAGCCACACACAAGTCAGGAGCTTGGGTCAGCCAGTGGCCTGCTCATAAATCCTGGCTTCAGCCATTGCTTTCTCTGTATGTAAACACGAATTGCTAGGGATATGTCTCTGCTGAGGGCTAGAAAACAACTTAAGACGTTTTTATATATGACAAACTTCATGACCCTTAACTTTTCATCTGTATTGCTGGCTCTCACTCGGTTCCAAAGTATCTGTCATGTGTTTAGGGTGGGCTGAGCTCAAAATATCTCCTGACGGTGCTTAGTTAATTTAGATGATGTGACTTGAAGTTTGGGCTTGCCCTAAAAGAGAGAGGTCCTTACCACCCACCTCCATTTGTCATCATCAAGGGGAGAGGTCCGGAGCTGAGTGTCCCTGTAACACTTTCAGTGGTGGGAAATACCTCTCTTGAGGTCTCAAGCAAACTTCAGGCTATATGATGCCTTGGCTTTGCTTGGACAGGAAAAACTGGTTGCTTTCCTCCCACTGTGGGTCATGGTGGGGAAAGGAGTAGAGGTGATCTCTGTGCTTCTGCAAAAGCAAAATACAGCAATCTGTGGCCATCCTCTCTCAGTCTGGAGCCACGGTAGGATGCCTTCACAGGCTATGGGTGCAAGGGATAAGAGGACCCTGGAAGCAACATATGTTAACCACAAACCATCACTGCTGGGAGTCAAAAACAGAGGAAGGAGCATTGCTAGTCTAACTTCTCCCTACAGACTGTAGATGTCCATGACAAGAAATAAAAATTTTCTGATACTCTGGAAATCAAATACCAGTCCTAGGAGAGTGGTGATCAGCGTGGATCCTTTATTGGAACAGCTGGGACAGCTGCTCTCTCAGTGCCCACCTTGTCTCCTTCAATGTCCATCATGTCAGCAGTCATGGCACTGAGAACTCCCAAAGCTCAGCAGTTTGCACTTTTCTGCCTGTGAACTCTGGCATCACTATGAAGCATGTATTTCAGGCCAGTCTGGAAGATCTCAGCCAAAAGGACTGCAAATGGACTTTTCCTAAGGCAGCTGAGACTTTGTGCCATCAGAGCATGGCATCTTCAAAACAGGTACAAAGAAGGTAGGTAAGGCCACCTGAGCCAGCTAAATATATATTAGCAAGTTATAAAAGTAATAAAATATTAAACCACAGAATTTCTTCCAATTCTAGCCATTTTTATGTGTATGGTTGGCAGTGCTCTGTTATTCCTGCCAAGCACTCAATTAGCACTTGAGTTAATAAGATGTTTTAATGGCTGTTAAATTAATCTCTGACATTAAACAGAAATCTCTGAAACTAAACTCTGACACTGCTTTCCACTGTGTTCCAAGGGAAAGATACTCTTTCAAACCAATTCCTATGTTATCGTTGATACTAATTATTTGTGTTTATTCTCTTTACTACGCTTATTTGATTTCATTTGAAATTAGATGCAGTGATAGGGGATGTGATTTGGTATTTTTCTCCAATGTGCTGAATAGATGAGGATTAGAGCTCCAGCGCTATGAGAAAATGAGTCTTTATAAGCATTTGTTCAAACAGAAATCACAGAGCCTTTTTTTAGGACTGTCACAGCCCCTTTGATTTGCTCTTCATCAGTGGTTTTGCAAGTTTGTTCACAGGAAGCTGTGCCAAAAATTCAAATATTGCTAAGAGAGATGAAAACATGTACTAGCCCAGGAATACCTATGAAAATGTTTGGGTTGACCTGTGCCATAGCTGGTTTTTTTTGGTGATCTGAGTGATTCAGGCAGGAAAAAGCCCAATATTTTGGGGGTTAACTCATCAGTCACTTAAAACAGCTAATGTACTATAAATAGAAGGACAACATCAAGTGAAAGCAATAGGCAATGTATCCCAAAAAACCAGGGATATAGAATTGTTTCATCATGTAAAATTAAAAGAACAAAAGAAAACACACAATCTGTAGGCAGTTTACAGCTCTGCCCTGACTGGGGCACTGCGAATGATGTTCTCCCAACCCAGCTGGGAGTGGGGTAGGTGTGTGGTTGGGTTTTGTAGGTCTTGGTCTGTGATATCTCACTGTCTTCGTTCAAACTGATGCTTTTGCTGTGAGTGGAATAGCCTAGGGCTGGAGCTGTGCTGAGAGAAATGAAAAGCTTTCATTAAATTATGTCATGTGCTGAATGTGCCAGGCTGTCGTGTAATAATAGCTAAAACTTTCTGTAATTAAAACAAGTAGCTAGTTATGGTGTCTGACTATGATCAAAGCTCTTTTGTCTGCTTTGGCAGTTGGCACATGTGAAAGATTTTGGCTTACATGGAAAATACTGTTGTGGCTTTTCTCTTGGTTTTAAATGGCAAGACACATACATCTTGGATTATCCCTAAACTGAAAGAAAACAGTAACAGGAAACTGAGAACCAGAATGTGCATGACGTAAAATGTCTACTATTTCTGGCAGAAGGAGCTTCTGCACCCAGCCATGGTGCCTTCGGAGAGCTTGACCCATTGCTGTGATGCAAATGGTCAAAAAATGTAATTTTATATTTCTGCAGAGATGAGAACAGAATTCTTGAGAACATTCCAAATATCCTGCACTGCCTTTAAAATAAGAGTTGCTTTTGCATAACAAATATTTGTCTGAATTGTGACAAACCAGTTGTCTCCCATTTGAGAATTTTTTTCATTACTTGATTGTAATTGTTTTGAGACATTTTATGGATAAAAGGTACCTTTCAGTTCATGAGAGAAACCATCTTTATTTTTCCATATTCATGTCTGGTATCCATATTATAAAATAAAGGCCTGCAGATGAGTAAATGTAAACTGCTTTTGCTCTCAAATTCCTCTTCATCTTGAAAATAAACCCCAAACAAACTAATCCAGAATTCCTTTTGCATCTCTGAAAACATCTACTACTGCTTGGAAAGTCTCTGGGACAGTAAATATGAAATAGTTTTACAAAAAAAGACAGATGTGAAGTGATTGGTTGAGAAACATCAGCCAATAATATAATGCTTTCAATATTATATTAAGCAACAAAACATCATCTGAGGGATGTGTCCAGCAGAGTATTTCTGAGCATCTGGATTTTTTCATCTCTTCTCTTGAATTTCTGAGGTAGGTTGTGTGAAGATTTGCTTCTCCCACATCATGCGTGTGATCATGTGTTGATGTATTTCCTGTAGTTTCAAATTATGTCCTGTGAACACAGTGGGCACAAGATGAATATTTCCCCAAATTCAGCTATGTTCGATGTGGATTGTCTTCTTATCTTGATCATGATTGGAAGAATGGTTTCTGCCTTCAAGTGTCTCCCTGTAAGCAAGTGTGCCTACACCCTGCTGCTTCTGACCTGAGGTTTTTCCACCTTTGCAGCTTATCAGAGATGACAGGAAAAATCTTTGTTACTTCTTATTTGGATACCTGGCTAATGAACTGATCTTCAGTCATCTTGGGCCACCTCTGCTTGGGAGAGCAGGATTTTACTGTGAAGGGTCAGAGGCCACCTCTTCAGTCTGTGTGGTCCTTGGAGCAGCTCCTCCTCCATGGCTAGTGTTTTTGGAGCAGACTGCAGAGCATGCAGGACCCACTAGTCCCTGGAGGTTTAGCCAACTACTGCCAAATCCTGCTGAGCTCAGTGAGGATATCCAGCAGTTTTTATCTTGGTGATGTCCCATGTTAGGCTGCACCTTCTCTGCTTGTAACCTTGGTTCCATATAGTACTGTCTACAGTACCCATTTTCATCTCCTCTTGGGTATGTGGCAATTGCCCCTCTGGTGTATGAGGAGGTGATGCTTCCCAAGCACAGAGAGAGCCACCTAGGGTGCTCGTGTGGGCATTTCAGTAGCACAAGATCTGTGTTTAGTACAGAAACAAACCTTCAGCTCAAACACACTGAACCACAGCATCGTGCAGGCTGCAGGCAGAGGTGTCATTAACGTATCCAGGGATGTTGCCTCCAGGTGACTACAGACAGTATTACCCTCGTGTGCAATCACAAGCAATGTGCTGTGACATTCCCTCATCCCGGACTGGCAGCTGTTGACCTATGGAGCTTTCCTATTAGATTAATTTATCCACAGCTCACCTTTGGCTAATGCTTTTAATTGACAACCTGACTGATCTACCTCTCATGGAAGATGAGCACTGACATCTTGTAGACTGGTTTTGTTTTTGAACTGCAAACATTTAGAAAGAAGCATATTTACTGCAGAAGTCAATGTGGAAAATTTGAGCCTGCTGTCCTCAAAAAGGACGTCAAAGGCTATGGCTGGATCGGTTTTTGCTCCTGTGCTTGGTCTGATTTCCTGAATGTGGCCACCTTGGTCCTATTACTGGGATTTCCATGCCTATTTCTAAGAGCTCTGTGGAATGCCACCTGCCTTTGCTGCTTTTCCTGTGCAGAGCTGTGGATCCAGGCTTGTCCCCAGCTCTCATGCCAGCCAGCTCTCACTGTTAGGACATGTATTCCCCTCTGCAAAGGAACTTTTCACCAGGAGCAGGGAGCAACAAGAAACATCTACTTGGCACAATACACTTGAATTTCAGTTGATGATCTCATATGCTAAAAGTGAAAGGCTTCAGTCTTTGCTATAGCTCAGTCAGGGTCCAGGTGCAGCCTCAAATGGATGGAGCATTGATATTTTTACATTCCTCCACCTAAAAATCTCATAAATAGTGATGGATATTATCCCTTTTTCTCTGTTACAGGCAAGAAGGAAGGCTCCCTCACCAAAATTCCCATCATACTGGGCGTTTGTCTACTCATTGTGTGAACGTGCGTGTTGACTGTTCACACACCTCTAACCTTGTTTACCATAACCAGCCTCTTTTTGCATACATCAGGCTTCTGTGGAGTTCTCTTGAGTCCTCAGGGATTCACTCCACTTAATGATAAAACAAAAGATCTGCATTGTTACTATTGTAGCTTCAACTGTTCCTCAATACTGTATTGTCTCACACCAGGACATGGTTAAGTAGGATAGGAACTGTATTTCAAACTGCGCATGGGAAAACTAGATGTAATTTGCATGGCTGCACAAGGTACAGGAATCCACTGTGTGAAAGTTTATCACTTTCTCAAGCTGAGAAACCCTAGAAAAGTTCCCAGAAAAGCAAAAGCTAAAAAAATGTTGTATTTTACACCATTAAATTCTTATGCAGAGTCAGGTTTATGCAGTTCTGGTGGGCAGGACTAGGAAAATGGTCTCTTCTGTGATGATAACTGGATTTTTTCTAATACTATTCTCTGTATTGATGCTTACTTTTCTTGCAGGTATGCAGTATATGTATTTTTTCATTCACATTTACATGTGTGTATAAATGCAGACATACATACATATGTGTTTATATACACATACACACACAAGGCCTGGGGGACCTGCCTATGTCTGCACAAATGCTATTTGAATTCTAAAGGCTTCTTCTATTAACTTTAACTTTCAGGGCTGATTAATGACCGTTTCGCAGCAGAAGAATGATCTCAGCTGTAACTCAAGGCACCAAGGACCATGAGCACTGTCCTCGGAGCTCTTGGGGTTTGATACAACGTTTCTACTTCAAAGGAAAAGAATTGGAAACTCCAAAACTGAAAGACATAAAGAGACAAGATCCCACTGCAGAAGGTATAGACAGCACTCCAAAAGTGAAAAAACTCTTTCTAGAACCAGAAGACTGTGTGGAGATGGGTGGGCCAGAGCTATGTGCTGTTTCTTGAAGGACACCGATCCAAACATCAAAGGACTCAAGAAGCACTAAGTACTCCCAGAAAGGGTAAGACATTCAAGTATTTATTGTCTTCCAGAGATGTGTTTTTTATTTTCTGGACTTTGGGAGTGTAAAACAAAGGTGACTTTAAGATGTTCCTCTGCAAATCCTTCATGTGCAGTGATCTACCCCATTTGAGCTCCCAGGAGGGGGAAACTGGAAGAATCCTGATCTTGGAAAGGACATTGGCTCAGGTAGAGCTGCTGGTAACATCCATGGCCTGAGAGTTAGATGGACCAGTAGTAAAGGACCCAGAAAACAAAGGTTTTCTAAAACAAGTTTAAACAAAACCAGATGTATAACATTAGAGGAAAATATATTTAAATAAAAGCTTAATCTTTAAACCTCAAGAGCATACTCCCCTGGCATTGAACTGAATGCAATATAAAACCCCCAAATAATACAATAAACATGAACAATTCCTGCAGGGAGGGTTCCGGAGGGGTTTTTCAAGTGTAAATGGATACAGAGAAGACTAATAATTATCAGTTTGCTGTGAACTGGGGTCTCATCCTCTGGAAATCCCTGCAGATAAGAATGGAATAGGTTTCTCAGATGAACATGAAGTACTGCTAGTTTGATATTCCCTTTCTCCTGGGCATTGACAGTTTGGGAATCTTCTACCAGCTTTTTCAGTTAATCCTTCCTCTACTACATGTAATTCAATCTCTCCTGCTCCTTAGCTGAGCATGGTCCTACTTGCCTGCAAAATCACTGAGTCCTGAAGGTGGCTCAGCAGGCATTAGTTATACTTCAGGGATTTCTCTTTTAAAATTTTGGATCAAAATATGTATACTTTGCTCAGATAATGGGCAAATGATGGGTCAGTGGCACAAGTACCTGTAATGCACATGGTAGCAAATGCTAAGCAGATGCTGTGGTCTGTGTTACCTCCTTACAGAAGAAGCAGAGTAAAGAGGACTGGCCATGTCCTTCCACCTCTGCCTTCCACAGCAGCTGCACTGTGGCATCTCTCCAGCTTTTGGCAAAATAACTCCCACCCGGACAATTGTGAATATGTTTCATGTGGTTGGAGAGCACTGGAGACACAGGCCAGAAATTCAGCCTGTTAAGCTAAACCCAACAAATAGGAAATTATCTGCATATAAATATAGTTTATGTTTTTCCACTTGAAAGGAAATCCCCTTATCAGCTCAGTCTCAGTTGAAAACAACCATGGACACTGTGGGCTGAGCCAAGTGCCCTTGCTGAGAGGAATGGGTGGCCTGTCCTGGCAAGTGAATCCATGCCTTTACAGCCCTTTGGGGAAGGAGTTTTGCCATATTGTGTACAATAAGTTGCCAGAGAGAGCTGTTGAAGGGCAAAGTGGAGCATGGAAATAGCACATGGCTGTTCTGCTCAGCCTGATGCTGAGAATGGATGCAAAAGTGGGGAAGGAGATGTGAGGTTGGAACAGATTTTTTTGGTTAAATGCCATTTTTTTCCCTTTTAAGCAGACTGCCGTCCTGCTGCCACTGAAATAAACGAAAATGTTGCTATTAAATGTCAAGAAAGTAAGAATCATTGAAAACTTTTGCTTGTTGTCTGAATCTTCAAATCTTAGTCCTTTCTTTTTTCTTCCTTTCTATGTATTTTTGTCTCAAAATGCTCTGGGTTACACTCATAAAGTCCTATACAGCTGCAGGTAGAGGTAGGATAAAGTATTTTATTTCTTAAAAAACCCCACAAACTGAAGTTCCCTGCTGCAATAGTGAAAAGCTATCTTAAAAATGAAAACAAACAAACAACAAAACCTCTGAAACCACTCCAAGGAGTACAGGGTGGCATGAAGCCCTGGTTCAGTGCTCAGAAATTCAAAACAGCCACATACAGAAGTAGACAGTTCTTCATGTATTCATCAGGAGCACAGCAAGCCCTGAAAATTATCCTAAGTAACTGCCAGGAAATATATATTTTTCCATGTTATCTGGTGGCCAGAGAATGGGGCTTTTAGCCCAGAAGTGCAATGATGTGGCTGATAACAGATAATTTGGCAACACACACTAGTGGTTTCTGTGCATGTGTCATGCAGGGACTGAAACGTAAATTTTCTCTGCAGCCAGCCTGGTCCAATGACATGGGATCAGCAAGTGGCACCTTTCACTCCTGGAGCTGTTCTGCACTGCTGAACCACCTCCTTCTTGCTGAGGCCGTGCTCTCTGTGGGCTGGACAGGTGCAGACAAGGGGCAAGACTTGCTGCTCACAGAGTTCCCACCAGCCCTGTCGGGACAGTTTTTATGGGTAGCCATGGTGAGTCCCTCTGTTTTTATGGGATGACTCTTATTCTTCATTGTGATCCCAAAGACCCTGCACTGGAGCAGCAAAGGAGGGAAAGAACAGAAACTAAATGGAACTGGAAGGAAAAATGAGCTGATAGCACATTCAAGATTCCTTTCAGTCTATGGTGGAGTTATGAGCAGCACCAGTGGAGCCTTTCACAAGTGGAACAGGTTCGCAGCTTCCCAGGGGACTCCAGTGGGAGCCACAGCCTAAAAGCACCACCCGCCTCAGGCAAGGATCTGCTTCCTGGTAAGAACAAGGTTTGCATGGCATTCTGAGCATCCCTGGTCCCTTTCAAATCCTCTGGTCTGTGAAAAGCATATCTCTCCCATCCCTATCCCACCCCAACAATCAAAATTTTTTTTTCCCAGCTGAAGCGGGAAGCATCCCACCACATGAGCCCAAAAAACCAATTTTTATATTTGTTTTCCACTGAAACAACATCATCTTCCCGATGGCAAGGGGTCAGTTAAAGTTCTCAAGCTGTGCTGTGGAGGTTTTCTCCACAAAAGCGGGGGTGTTAACCATGGTGGCATGGCACAGCTCCAGCTCTGCTCACACCATTCGGCTCTCCCGCTGCTCTGGCAGCCGAGGCAGCTCACCCCGCACTGTTTAAACAGCTGCCTTGTTTCATCTGGGAGGTGGCTGCCCTTCAGTCCTGGGAGAAGAGCTCATCTTCTGGATAGTTTGCATAACAATTAACATTTGTCAGCTGAGATCTGCCTGGTGAAAGATCACTATTTACAAGTAGGCGGTGTGTCTTTGGAGGCTGCAATACTTCTTGAACCACAAAAAACTAAGCTGAGAGTGGGGAGCCCGAAGGTGGGCTGATTTCACACGGCAGGTTTAGGAAGAGTTCCTTTTACATTCAGCTCAGAGGTAGAAAAGCAGAGCTGCCGTGAAAGGGGGGATTCTTTAGCTCTTACAGATTTCATTCAGTTGTTCCAATGAAATAAATACATCCGCCTTAAACAATTGAAAGAGGTATTTACTGCCTGTGGTTTAACAACTGTACTAAGTCAAAGGGACCAGTCAACTAGAGCCTTATAATTCTTTTCTAAAGAGAGAATGAGAGAAAAGAATGAGACAACAATGCAGTATTTATAATAAAGATGAAATGAGTGGAACTCAATGGCGCCAGCAGCCCTGGAGCTCCTGCTGCTTGGGCTAATGCATTTTGCATTAGCACGTCTGGATATCTGGCACTGGAAGGTCCTGAAAATACTTTTACAAAATAGCAGCATTCTTACAGCAGTGGCATTTCTTCCAAGCACCACCACTGACTGATGCAGGTGGGATGGGCAGCCCCTGCAGCTGGGTGAATCAGCAGGAAGTTTTCAGGTGACTGAGACCTGTTTTCCACTCGCCCTCCTGCAGCCACGATGCTTTTTTACCTGCTCAATTCTGCATGTTGCAGTGGTTGCACTCTGACTTCCTGACAGGGCACCCGCTCGAGCAGGGGTGGGTGTAAGGGGCAGCCGTCCCTGTCTGGGAGCTGGGGGGGTAGGATCCCTGACTTCTCAAGTTATACTGGGGAGCTACTGGGCACACAGACATCATGTTGAACATACAAAATTATATCTGTAAGTAGGTTTGCTCTGCATAGGCTAAATAAATAACATCTGTGTTACAAGAACCCCCATGTGATCTGTATCCCATACTACTCCATTACTCCATCAGCTAATCTTGTATTTGCCTTGGAAGCAATACAAAATCCTCAAAGGAATTAATAGCCAGCAACTGCAGATCACCAGAGCAATTTATTTTTCATTCTTTCCCCCAACAGACTGGAGAGATATGTGTCTCTTTCTTCCTGAAATCTGGATTTGAAAAGCTCTGTGTTGCCTTGTCTTCTCATAACTCCATGGAACAACAGCATTAGCAGTAATGAGCAAAGCACAGCAGCACCTCAGGACAAACTCTGGCACAAGTGGAAAGACCACCTGCGTGTAGTGTTATAAGAAGCAGATAGCAAATGGTACCTTGTTTTAATAACTATTATTATAGAAAGGGAAAATTCAGCACTTCAGGGTTTTCTTTAGGTTTTTGACATATACAAATGATTTCTTGTTCTAAGAAATAAGTGATACCAGAATGTATTCAATAATTCTTAAAGTATAGACCTTGGCTGTTTGTTTTTCTTTCTGTCTAAGCCTCTCTTACACGAGCTTATCTCTGCACAGAAGCAGCACAGAAGTCTATGGGGAAAAGGAAAATGGTGCCAGAGGCTGCCAAAAAGTGTGGGAACTAGTCAATGTTGAGTGAGGTAGGTAAAAGGAAATCAGTTTATGAAGCTGTTGTCCTGATTAATCTAGGTTTGAATCCAGCTAAGAACAGGACTTTTTTCCAAAAATACAACTGCTCTCAGCCTCTGACCCCCAAATGCTAGAGCAGCAGGACTGGAGTAGCAGCTATGAGCCCTGGCACCTTGATCTCAGCACCAAACCATGTGTTCATGGACAAATTACTTTTGACATGATTTTTCAGCAACAAACATCTTTTGTTTTCAGTAGGACATGTTGGTGTTGAGCTCTATAAAATCTGCTTTTAATATCTTGACTTCCTATATGGGAAATACTTCTGAGAGCCATGGGATGTTGTTCAGTCACCATAGCACAGTGCCTAGAAGTTGTCTGGCGGTGGTAAGTCCAAATCAGGCTGCTTTTCACTGCCAACCTACTCACACACCATGGTCACTTCACCCAAACTGGAGTGTGAAAGGAAACCAACACCTATTTTAAGACAACCCTGATAAGACATGTCTTGCAATGAGTTACTTAAATCAAGGCAGGCAGAGACTTTTGGAGAGAAGGACAGCACCCTAACAGAAGCCCGAGCTGTGGAAAGCAATTAGGAAAACGCCTTTAATTACTACAGGTGGGCAATAGCTCAACACCTGGGATACAGAGCCAAAGGGTTGGTCTGTAGAGCAGGCAGAAGTCCCAGGTTGTGACTCCCCACATTTAGGCTGTTGAGTTTGGTCAGGCTATGGCTTGGATCTGGAGATGAGGTCTGGACTGAGGTTTTGACTGGACTTGTTGCTATTCAGAAGAGTTCCCTGAGGCAAATGTCTTATGCTAAGTAACCTCCGTGTCAGGTTTCCAGTGCATCTGTCAGGTTTCCAGTGCATCTTCGAGTCTGGATTGGTGTCTGTGAGGAATGTGAAGTATTTAGCAGCAGAGTCATTAGCTGCTTCCAGGAGGATGTGCTGCTGGCCTGGCTCCACAAGGTCCCTGGGGATGGGCTGAGCTTTAACTTTGCAGCATGTTTTAGAGAAAGACTGGACACCCTGGGGCTGCAGAAAGTGCACGTTGGGGCAGAGTCCTCCACTTCTTCATACAGAAAAGCCAAAATGTGAAATCGAAGCTAAAGGAAGCAGCTTTTGGAGCCAGTTCTGGGTTCTTAGGAAGCAGGAAAGCCCCTCATGTTCCTGCCCTAGCAGATCCTCAGCACTACTTTTTAGTGGGATGCATTTCAACATTTTTTTTAGGCATCAGTGCTTTTTTTATCATCTCCTCATCTCCCACATTGCTACATCTTTGCCTTCTTTCTAGTGTAACCACTGTCTCAGAGAGTCTGAGCTGCTACTCAGCTGGGACTGGAGAAATGGCCACGGAGACATACAGATTGTGACAGGTAATTCTGATTTATGCCACTTGGTGCTATCACACAGGGCTTTGAAAACAACGTGTCCCAGTGCAGCCACATGTATTTTGCTGTCTGCTGCTCTGTGAAGCCTGGAACAGCTTAAGGCTTTGTATGTATCCTCCTCTGCCTGAAGCAGAGTATCCTGCTAATGCTAAAAGGCATTTTGACAATGTGTATTCAGTATTCTCCTTCCTGCAGGGGATCTCAGCAGCAAAATTGTCAGAGTCACTGGTCCAGGCTGAGTAGATATGGCTACAGGCTGTGCTGAGGGAGTTTCATTTTCCCACCTTTGGTTTACTGGGTGAGCTGGGGCAGCTGGTTTTCCTTTCAGGTGCTTGGAGCAGAAGCAACAGACCTGGGAGTGAAAGGCCTAAGGTGTCACTTGCTGTTGCCTCAGCTTGAAGAACAGTAACTCATTGCTTTAGTAAAGAACCAGTCCCAAATTATGCCCTGGCCTCAGGATGGGAGAGCAGGAATCCCAGCAGTGTGATGGATCTGTCACTGCCCCCAGAAACGGCCCATGTGGATCCCGCCAGGGAATGGATATTGTGCAGAAAGGGAAATCTCGGAAATGTAGCTCCTGGGAGATTAGAGAATCACCTGAGGCAGCATTTTGAAGATAGCCTGGAAGAGCAAGAATGGTAGGAACTCAGCATGGTCAAGATCCTGGGAATGGGGCAAAAAGAGGGGAAAGGATGGGTGCAAGATGACCCGATAATCCTGCAAGGAGACCCATATTGAGGTTTCTACATCCCCCTACTTGCTGCACAACATGACTGTGAGCAGCTGTACCTCAGGGGCAGGAGAGTGCCACATTGACTCCAGGCACTGTTGTGCTCTTGGGGTGTTGCCCACTCCATGAAGTGGCTTTGGCAAGGCAGCAGATCCCATGTCCTGAATCCTGAGTGCAGAGGCAGGGACTCTGCCCTCCTGAGCACGCTGCACGTGATAGAATCCAACCAGCAGGGCACACATTCACTTGCGGGTAGATGCCAGCTGTGAGGGCAGCACCAGGCTGGGGGTTCCCTGCTTTAGGGAAGGTGACCATGTTACCTGATTTGTCTCATTCTATGTTTTTGATGGTTTTGCACATATTTCCACTGTGCTGTGCTTTGCTTTTGCAGTCACATGTAGAAAGCAGTCAGGATACATAAAAACAGGAAAGATCTTTAATCTTAGGGTCATGAGAATGACACTTGACCTAGCAAAGCTACTTGTCCAGTTGCTTTGCTTCTAATATACTTGTTTTCTTTCTTCAGTACTGACAATGTTTCAAGCCTCTGGATTTCAGCCATGGCTCCTGCTATGAAGTTTTAGACAAGTGATGGGTCAAGGTATGTCTTGTGGGGACTACAGTAAACTAACAAATTATAACATCTCAGAAAAGCTCAGGACTTGCTCTTGATCGCTTTCCATTAATTTCTTCTTTTGTCTTGAAATACATTCAAGAGTCTCTTAAGCAAACTGGTGTGTTTTTGTTCATTGCATAGTTTTCATCAGCTAGTGAATATTAATTACCCTGTCGGGTGAAATATTGGAATAATGCAAATAGACCCAAATAACAGTTGCAAATTAAATGATGCTCAAAGTACTTTACAACGAACAGAGCAAGAAAAATACATTCATTTTAACACCTGAATTCTTTGTATAAGCAGAATCAAGAGGCTGAAGACCAGAAGGAATGTTAAAAGTTGCAATGCCTCTAAATCCTGGGTCATGCGATTTGAGCTCTGCCATTGGGAAATTGTTGCATGTTGCACATGCTGTGCTTCAGAAATGACACCGATGACCCTGCAAGAACACTGAGTGGATTGACTTCCCAAAACCATATGGACAAGTCTGTGTTCAAACTATACCACTTCAGAGCACAGCTACAAAGCACAGATGTCACTCGCGGAAGTCCCTAAACCTGAGTTGAACTTTGCGGTGGTGCCTATCCTTTACAAATGCTTTCACTATCATTGACAGGGGGGATCACCCTTGCACACCTCTCCCCACTTTGGCAGCGGACCAATCCAGCTTGCATTTGGCATGAACAGGGAATGGCCCTGTCTCACCGAAATCCAAAAATGCCACTTGGCTCCATGAGAACACATGGTGTTTTTTCTAAAACAGGCAAGGAGCAGAAACCCCTTGTTTCAAACTCCTGCATTATCAGAAAAATTCTAGAGTTTCTCAGGCATTCATCACAACCCCACAATCTGTCCGGCTGAGTGAGAGCGCCTTGCAGCAGGATCGGGTTTTATCCGGCACCAGGTGCACTGATAACCCTCCCTAATCAGTCGCCAATCTCTACTCAGTGAAAGCACTGCCCACAGTATTTCTACTGAAGCTATTTTTAAATGACAGTGTGATATTTTGTTTTCTTTTGCTTGTTTGTCAATGAAGAACTGGCTGTGCTGTGTGTCTGCTCTGACAAGAAACTTCCAGTTATTTTTCAGCCCGTTCCAGCTGGGATGGAGGCAGGGCTGGAGAAAGTGCTGGCTGCCAGCAGGGTGAGGCCTCCAGGGAGCAGTGACCCTGTGGACCTCTGCCTGTCGGGGTCCCCTGTGTGAAAAGCCTTCTAGGTTTCTTCTGAATCTGGTCCTGATGCTGCTTTGGGCTGGCTTTCACAATCTGGGTTATTTTAAGTTTAGCTGAGCTGCTGCTTGCATGAATGTTGGGGTTTGGTTTGGTTTGGTTTGTTCTTTTCTGTCACTTTAATTGCACTAGATTTTCAAGGAATTACATATTTAAGTTTAGGTTCTGAATGGCCTCAGAGCATGAGCATTTAAAAATTGAAAATTAAAACCTTTTTTGTCCAAATGGTGTCACTGCATGGACAATCTACATTTCATCTCATCAAACAGCTTTCCCAAAGGGAGATGTAACATGTTCCACCTCTTCATCGAAGCACCTGATCATCACTGCATGTTTCACACATAATTCCTCTCAAAAATGCATTACAGACTGGCATTAGCCATTTTGCATCCCTCTCGATTTCTTCTGGATAAAGGAAATACAAAATTACTGCTGGAATTTTGCTGATTCCCAAGCCCTCCACCCTTAAGCACTGCTGGATGACAGTTGTGCCACAGTTGTATACCAAGATTTTCTAACCCATCAAATTCAGACATAAATGTCTCACAGAAGATAAAACACTCTTGAGAAATAGAGATTGTCCATGAGTGTGTTGCTATCAGATAAAAGCATGCCTAATGAAGTCCTGGAAAATTATATTCACTGGTTTTAAATCCTCTGTTTATACCTGGGCCCAAGTTTTCTGTTTAATGCCAGGATTTATTCCACTGCCTTCCCTTATATATGACATGTACAACACTGCTTCCCTACAGAGCTAAACACACAGACTTCGTCAAGATTAGTGCTCAGGTAATTCTTTCCCATCTAAGAAATGGTGTTGGACCCAGTCTTGGGAGAGAAGCCAGTCCCTGGGATCAGTCCTTGGAGCAGAACTAGCTCTTTACTAAAATTTGCTGCCCTGATCCAGTAGATCCAGCAGTTGGGGCAAGAGGGAGACCTGCATCTCTTCTTAACCTGAGTTGTGCCAATTCCCAGCAGTTACTGAAGCTAGTTTTCACATTGCAGAGTCCAGTAGAACTGGATTGAAGCCAGTATGCTTTTTTTTTTTTACCCATTGAGAATCTGACTGATACTCTAAAATCTCTTGAATTTTCTAGTTTGTAATACCAAAGCCATTGGGAAGACCAGATATAGCCTGATTGGTTAGATTTTAAAGATATGGTGGACCCTAATAATTTCTGCTACCTTTAGTTAAGAGCCCTGAGGCAATAATAACGGAAGCTGTAAAAATACGTCCCTTATTCATCATGGCTTTACGTCAGAAGTTTACTGCTCTAATCATTAACTAGCCTGCTGCATTATCTATGAAAATTGCTTGGTAATATTTATGAAATGTGACCTTTGTTAATTCAATGTTACGAAGTATGGGATTAATTCTGTTTGCAAGTGGAACAGATTTCCAAATCACTCTGCAATTAGTACAGTTTGATCTAACCAGCCTATCTCTGCATGGGGTAGCCTTCTACTGAAACAGCAGGATGGCTGTCAGAAATGAAATGTATTTTCCGTACGGCTGAAAGTATGACTGTGACACCTGCTTGCACTACATCATCTTTGGCAAAGGTAAGCGCCGAATGAATATTCACAATAAGCGAAAACAGTAACCAGACTTAGAAAGGTTTTTGTTGTGAGATATACTCAGTTAACAAAAATTAAAATGTCCATGGCCAAAAATGATTTGTATCACATGCTATCACAGTGTAAGGGGAAACTGAAGGAAAACAGAACAATGTTAGGCTGAAATGGGCATGATTACCCATTCCACAGTGGATATTGATAAAGGAATTGCAAGTGACAACAGGAATGTTCAGGAGCCCCACAGAGTCAAGATGCTTTGCTGCGTGGTTTTCCAATCCACTCCCAAGGCCACCATTAGGAGTGGACAGTAAGTCCTTCCCCACCTTAGAAGTTCATATTCCTGATCCACCCAATGCTACCATGAATTTGTGATTCTCACAGTCATACAGGACAACCTGCAGTGCTTCAGAGTATGGGGTGTTTTGGAGGAACGAAGTTTCACCGCATTGAAAAATGCGCCAGACAAGCATCACGCAGTGAAGCCATGTGGCACAATTCAGCAGCAGATCAGTAGGAATATGTAATATCTGCAGCATTAATATCATATTTTTCCATTTCCCAAGCTCCACATGGTCAATGCCCATTTTCAATACAGGAAAACCAATGCTCACTCCAACTGGGACATGTGACACACCCCACTGGGAGAAAACTGAACATCTCCCTGTCCCTGCATTAGTCCCCTGAGTTTGTCCACTACTGAGGTACAAAATTAGGGCTTGGTGTGATGAGCCAAGTTAAGCTCTGATGAAATCTCTATGCAGACATGTAAAATATACCAGTCTGGCCCTGTGCTTTATTTTCCTCTAGCATGACAGCTGACTGTGCTTTCCTTTGCAGGAAACAACCATCTTCTTGGTTAAAGCTGGGGCTGGAGAGCCACAGAGACACCACTCTAATGTTCTGCTCCCAGTGTGGAAACAGAAAGGGAGGCTGGAGCAGATTTGGGATAGGACAGGCAGCAGGTCCTCATCCAGGACAAGGTGATGCAGCTGTCCTCCTGACAGCACTGCTCTGCCAGACCAAGGGTCCTTCTCAGGAGGAAGGTGCTCAGGTCCTCACAACAGTCCTGCCTTTCAAACTGGTGTTTTAACACATCTTTTCCTATATATGAACTGGTAACCGTATTAACCTACAGGACCTGAGTAGTTTGATGTCAAGGCAGCAGCACAGGCTGCAGAAAGTCCTACCCATGCCCTGCTTCAGTCAGTCCTCTATGGTCCATGATTTGGTCCTAAAATTCAAAGCTGTGTGCAAGCCTGGCCAGCAGCGCCTGATGAACCTGCCCTCTCCCTGTGTCCTTGACAATGTGCCGGAGAACAGAAGAGCTGCTAAGGAAACAAATGTGAGTCGTTGCCTGTGAATGACATGGGTTTCTTGGCATCTGGCTGACAATTGTGGCACTCATTCCCAGAATTCACTAGAATCAGGGAATCCTCTTTCCTCCACGTCGCTATGCTGTTTCCCAAGGAAAAAGAAAAAAATGCAGACATTTGAAGAAGGAAATAGCAAGCGAGAAGCTAGAGACCTGTACAGGCTGTTATGATATGGGAACTGGGGGAAAAAAGGGCTCTGTAAGTACTGGCACCATGAGCTGCAGCATTGCCTGCTCATAGCAGTGGGCTCCAACAGGCTGCACTCACCACCAGCCCACCTACCCTGCAGGTTCATTTCTTTGGATGCCCTTCCCATTTCCCAAAATTGTTACCAAATCCGGGAAAATTTTGAAAGGGTTAAATCATGTTCTGTGAACCAACTGGCAAGAAGGAGAAGATTTGAGAGCGAACATGTGAAACCAGGGAGAAGGGGAACAAGCAGCTGGAGTGGTGGGATGAGCTCAGCCTCTCCAGGTGTCCCAAGAACACAAACAAGTGACAGCCATGGTGAAGGCAATGGGACAGGCAGTGACTGTAGCACTCAGAAGTGGGGCACTAACAGCACAGACATAGCTGCTCTCTGGCTTCTCCCTGGGGGCTCCATTGCATGCACTTATTGCAGTTGCATGTGTCCACGCTGGTGCAGAATGGATGAAGTCCTGGTTATCCCACAGTTTTGAGGCAGGCACAGATCCAGGGAAAGAGGGAGGCTGGGAGAGAAGAAGTGGTCTGGCCAAAAACATGTCTAGATATCCCCAGGGTCCCACTGGAGAGCAGTGCTAGAGCCAGGTTCCTCCCCACTGAGCTGAGCAAGTTCCTCTCTGCAGCAATCAACGCAATGTTTTCTCTTCTCAGAATCATGGATTGCTCCATCAGACAAAACATTTTCCTCCTACTGGGTCCTTCCTCAAAGACAGAGCTCTCTCTACCATCCACTGCTGTTTTCTTTCAGCAAACACACGTGAGTGTGCTATGAGCACACCCCACATCTTTGTAATGTCTGTGACATCCCAGTGTGAAATCCCCACTGGGTTTCATGTCTTCTCTTAGCCTGCTTTTTGAGCATTTTTGAGCTTCTGAAAGTTTAGGAGTTTCTACTTTTTTGCATAATTAGGAAATTGAAATTGTGGTTTATCTACTTGTTTCCTGTGAAACACAAAGGCCTGAAAGACTGGGGGAGTGTGTGGGTTGGAGTGGGGCGTGTAGATAAGGCTCCTAGAGAGTACAAGGGTGAGTGTGCAGTATGAAGAGGTGAGTGCAGTATGAGGAGGTGAGTGAGGATGAGTGAGAAGTATGAGGAGAGATTTTCTGTCGGGCCCACTGGCGTAAAGCAAGGACTGCAGCCACATTTGTCTGTGGAAGTGGACTTCTTGTCTGTGGAATTGACTTCTAGGAAGTACCCCTCTCTTCCAAGGTGATCTGCTGCAGTTTGTGGTCACTGTAGCTCTTGGGCTGCAGTGCAGTGGCCATGGGAGTCTTCCTCTCTTGCCGAGGGGTACTGCAGTGCTGGCCAATCACCCTCTCCTCACCTACATTGGTGACATTTTCTGCTGTGCAAATTCTTTCCCACTTTGCAGTGTTTGCCACAGAACGGTTTTGTTGACTAGGAGGATCTTTGAACAGTTTGACAAAGAAGGGGCACAATGTGTCAGGGATGGTCTGTCCATGAAGGTGTGGGCAGCACTGATGGAGTGTTTGGTGCTCCCCATCCAAGCTGCCCTTTCCTATCTAGCCTCAGCCCTGCCATGGGCTGGGAGAATAGCTCAGGGAGAGCAGGAGTAAGGCATGTTGTGATTCAGCAGTGCTCATTTTTACGACTAGCTTTCCATCTGCCAGAACAAGGTGAAGTTCCCATATGAAAATATTTTCAGTGGAATATATCATAAAACATAATAATAGATATTTCAAGATGTAAACAGCAGCTCTTTTCCTGTAGCAAAAAAAAAAAAAAAAAGAATAAAAAAAGCAGTTACAGCCTTTGCATATTGTTTAGCTGTTTACTAACACGTAACATAACTCTACGGATCAAAAGTGGGGGAAAGAAACTGGATTAAAGGAAATGTGGTTATTTTTAAACTGAAAGTGTTCTCCATAAAACTATTATGCTGAGAGGATGACTAATGTAACCAGTGTGTGTTTTGAAGCGTGTCATGAACACTTTTTATGCTTTCTGAACACACAAAGAGAAACCCCAGGAGAGAATTAATTTACAAATCTGATTAAGCATAGTGCCTAAGTGGCAAAAAGCATCATACAATAAATAGTAGACTCCACAGGTAAGCAAAGCTTTGAAAAATAAAACAAACATATTCCACAAAGAGCCCAGATGTGTGCATTTTGGATAGTTTAATGTGTTTGATTAGATGTCAAAGTTAGAGAAAATGAAAACAGAGGTCATGCTGAGGTAATAGTACTGACCTCTTTTTCATTAAGCCATCACAGTGCCTGTCTAGCATAAAGCATGTATCTGAATTTGGGAAGCAAAGGCAAGGATGCAAACAGAGGAATGAGTTCTAAGATAAGGGTTTTATACCTAATGTCAAAAAAGACATATAGTTACCTTTTGTGTGGGTTGCGTCAGCCTTTGCTTGTGGTTTGTGTCAGTGTTTCAGAACTGAGCAGCATTCAGAGGTTATCTCTCTTGAGGGGCTTTCTGAGTTCACAGGAGTTTGGATGCTAATTCCAATACCTTGTAGCTGTATATCAGGAGTGTCTGCAAACTCTGGACAGATGGTTATTAGAGGTTAAAATTTTAAGTCTCATCAGTGCATCTCTGAATATTAACCTATCTTTCTATACAGAAGAATATACTACTAGTGATCTTCTCACCCCCTAGGATAACTGCCAATATACTTTTTTAAACAACTCTCAACACTTCATTCAAAAACAGAGAGGTGACAGAGTGACTTGGCATGAGTTAGAGCTTCCCACGTAAGGGAATGAGTGGTGAAATGCCCTGTCCCAATACTGCTGTGTCAGTGGTCTGGTACAGGTCCTACCTTCCACCATCCTTAGCACATCTGAAAGGGAGAAAAAATTAAAAGTCCATCCCTATGTTACCCTGGTCTCAGTGAACACGGGGACCATTTCATAGTGAAAGCCCTGAATTGGATGCAAGATATCCAAGTATCTCATTCAGGTAACAGGTATCTCATTCCTCTAGTAATGAGATCCAGGGATTTTTCTGTGTTTGTACTTCCCTCTGCATGGGGAAGGTTATTCATAACAACTTTCTCATACCTTTGTCTGTTTTCTCTGTGTTGACTGTAAGGTCTTCACATTAAGCAAAGCTCTCTTACTGTGTGTAGATCATCTGACATAGTCTCCTGTAGATACCAAGAGACCAGCAACAATGAAGAAGAGGTGAAGAGCTGCCAGTGTCCTGAGAAGATAGAAAAAGGAGAATCCATTAAGTAATGCCCAGAAACTTCTTTTCTGTGGGCTGATAAAACACGCATTCACTTACACAATGCAGTCACTGTCAGTGAAGCAGGAAGTCATGTCCCTGGTATTGAGACTGTGCTGTAACTGCAGGGAGTCCAACACCTTGGACGGGGCTCAGGCAGGGAATCTGTGTCACACGAAAGGAGAGGAATGGAAACAGCATGAAGCCATCGGCAACAAAGGAAGGCGAAAAAAAACAGGACAGAAGGGATCAGAGACACAGAGCCAAGTAC
>VZRN01006619.1:3567553-3623202 GCA_013397935.1 Dasyornis broadbenti | reverse complement strand
AAAGGAAAAAAGAAAAAAGACCAAAGAAAAAGAAAAAAAAAAAAAAAAAAAAAAATAGACCTGTGGAAAGCTGGAGGGAAAACAAATAAACCAAGTAAGTTGAATTCTCCATCCTGCCCCCTCAGTTTCTTCCACCTTATACTAGCACCATGTTACTAAAATTTTCTCCCAATCTAAAATCAACGCAAAGGACATGGCACCCTACATGACACTTGAAGGGTAAACATCTGCCTGAGGCAAAATCATAGAATATCCTGAGTTAGGAGGGGCCCACAAGGATCATCTAAGTCCAACTCCTGGGCCTGCACAGGACACCCCAAGAGTCACATCCTGGCCTGAAAGCATTGTCCAAATGTTTCTTGGGCTCTGTCAGTCTTGGTGCAGTGACCACTGCTCTGGAGAGCCTGGAACAGGGCCCAACCACCCTCTGGTTAAAGAATCTTTCCCTGATATCCAACCTAAACCTTCCCTGACACAACTTCAGGCCATTCCCTTGGGTTCTGTCACTGTTACGACAACAAAAGAGATCAGTGTCTGCCCCTCCTCTTCCTCTCATGAGGAAGTTGTAACTGCCATGAGGTTTCCCCTCAGTGTCTTCTCCAGGCTGAACAGACCAAGTGCCCCCAGCCACTCCTCACATGGCTTCTCCTCAAGGCCTTCACTATCTTCGTTGCCCTACTTCACACCCTCTCTTGTAACTTTATATCCTGCTTATATTGTGGCACTCAGACTGCCCCCTGCACTCGAGGTGAGGCCACCCCAGTGCAGAGCAGAGCAGGACAATCCCCTCCCTTGCCTGGCTGGTGATGCTGGGCCTGATGCTCCCCAGGACATCGTTAGTTTCCTGGCTGTGAGGGCACTGCTGGCTCACATGCATGTTTACATTTTGCATATATCACATTTAGCAGACACAGTGTTGTATGGGTCCCATAAGGCTGGGTCATAATCACTACATGCCACAACATCTTAGATTCTGGTTCACAAACAGACAGTGCATTTTAAGTGGCTTTTTTTTTTTTTTTTTGCATGCAAGATTGCTTTCACCAAGTTGTGCCTTTTGTAGGGGCCATTCTTTTTCCTCTCCATAATGTCAAAGAAGTTTTTTGGGGTTGTAAAGTGAAGATCTTCCCTTTGCTGAGATTCAGTGCCTCATGCAATGCCTCAAACCCAATACTCAGTTTGAAGGTTTAGCTGAGAATTACTACAGGGAAGCTGTACATAGGCTCAGTTGGCCAGACCTATGCAGCCTCCCACCTGTGATTCCTGAAGAAAGTAATCACTAGATCAGCCCTATCCACACAGCTATAGTTGTAGTCTGACAACACTTAGATACTCATTAGCATGATTGATTTCTCATTATCTAATTAATTGCAGATTTCATATTTTTATATTTCCTGCTTTGCTATGTGCCAAAACTAGCAAATGGCCCATCACCACAAACTGATGGCAATGAATTTGCCTTTGTCCTGTACCTTGCATTTTCCCCCAGATTGGTGCAAAATTCGAACCAGGCACTGGCAACGGTGGCCCAGGAAGCCTCTGGGTGCTCCAGCCCCTGCCTGAGGCTGGAGCCAAGCTGGAGGTGCCAAAGGCTTCCCAGGTATCCCAGCCCCATGTGTTGCAGTCCTCACACACAGAATGTTTTGCTGGTATCTGATCTCCTTGTTGCAATTTAAATGCATTGCTTCTTCCTCTCTTGGATGCTGAAAGCTGATGATTTCCTGCTTGCACTAGCTTTTTTTTGTTGCATAAGGAAGGGAGCTTGTTACAGTCATTCCACTTCACTCTTCTCTCCGTTTCCGTACTCATACCAATAAAAGAGTGAGAAATTGTCCTTGGCTTAGGTGAGATATGAGACTATAAAACAGTATGAAATCAAGCCCATAATTTTTTATTCTAAACCATACGTTAGAAATACAGTTCCTACAGAATACTCATCTAACATTCAGTTTCATTTCTCCATAGGAGTAATTAGCTGGCAATGAGAAAAATCATTTAATTAGGCCCACAACGGATTAGAGGCTGGTGCATAGCCTATTGAAATAAAGGAGAAGATACAAATTGATTTCAACATGTTTTGGGTCAGCCCCAAACTTCCAAAGCAAATAGAGAGATAAGACAGCATCTGCTGAGTATTCACCTGCCAAGTCTTTGTGCTGATCTCTAATTTTAGGTCCTGCAGGCAAGTGTCCAGGTTATTTACCACTTGGGTTGTTTTGATCTTCTCTCAAATGTGTGTATTGATGGACAAGCTCTCTTATCTCTGCCACAATAATACTGGTCCAACTATACCAGCAGCATGAGGCTCAGGATCAATACTGATTCCTCCATCAATCAGCTGAATAGCATTTTATTTGCCTAATTATTAATATCTATTAAATGCCTGAACTGGAAAATCTTGACTAAGCAGTCTAAAATGCATGAGTTGGACATGCTATAGAAATACAGAGTATTATCATTACTGAACAATATGGGATGTACCTACAATCTTCCCATCACAGATTCCCTTGGTTCCATCACAGCTGATACAAATGATAGAATCCTATGGCTGGCAGCAGATTTGCATCAGCCACATTAGTATTATTTTTTCCCCACTGGGAACAGAACTCAACCATTTGCATACATAATTGCTGCAGGCCTATTAATATGTTACAGATATCTGTCCTCTTATAAAACCTGTTCTCCCATATAGGTATGCATTCACTTGTTTCCTGGAGAATGGGTTTATGGAAAGACATCGCAAGTACAGCTCTAATTTCCTTCTCATTTCATTATCTGATTCACCCAGATTACAACTCAGTAGATTTTGCTTGTCCAAGCACCCAGGTAAGAAATCTCCATGCTTAAATTTATAAATATAACTCTTTCTTTCTTGCTTCCTCCTCTTTAATGAATGTTCTACAAATTAATGGCTGCTAACTACTTTGTTAGTCTCCATAGGATGCATGAACTCATTCTTCCATATCTGGATGGATTTTCACACCAAAGATCAATACAAATTCACTGGAGCTTTTTCCTATAAATTCGGAAGACAAGATTGACAGATACACAGGATGCAGGTACCTTGGGTAAGAAAATGTTGGTTTCTATTCAGAGGATAGATGTTTTTATTCAGAGGATAGATGTTTTTATTCAGAGGATGAGACTGTTACCACTGCCTGATTTCATTTATAAAGTACACAGTTGCCTCTCTCCTGAAGTGGACATTCTGTTTTCAAAGGCAGCCTGCTTTCAGCTCCATTTGGTAGCACATATACACAACCCTGCTATGTTTCTCTCTCTGTCCTGGACTGCAGCAGGGTGCTAAGCATCAAGACATCTTAGCAGATGATCACAGTGAGGTAGAATATTCTTTTACTGCTATATGATGTGCTTGTGTCAAAGTTACCCAACAAGAAGGCCTGATTTTATCAGCTAAAGGAGAAATGTTTAATTTACCAGCTCATTCAAGCAGTGACCTCAGACAGATGCCCATGCCCCACAGAAGCACTCTAACAAAGTGGGTCTGAGCCATGATTTCTTCAAAGCCTCTCTGCTCTGCATCAGTCTATATATTTTGTGGAAGCTTAATGCAATACAAGTGTACACAAGGCCCCTTGTGGAAGATTAATGCAATACAAGGCCTTTTTCCTACACCAAGGGAATGTAATAAGGCCATGAGAAGTCTGAAATTCAGATCTGAAATAACATACCAAATCTTTCCCTCTGCAGTGTATCATAATGCCAGACATGCCAGACTGGGCACTGGGATGCCCAGCCATCCTACCAACCCTACCCCTGCCTTTGCTGAGTGGTACTGGCCGGTTGTTTTGTCCCTGTGTCATTTATCTTTTGTCTTTTAAAATGAAAGTAGTGATACCACCGCCTTCTGTAAAGCACTTTCAGTGTGGCAGCGTCAGTGGGGATTTTTGGGATGATGCTATTTAAAATTGCCAGGCACGGTTTAGGCAGAGCAGGATGATGTAGTAAATCAGTGAAGTCTCGCAAGCTTTTCAATCTATGCCTCACTTCAATCAGTTAAGAATAATTTCATGCCTGATCACAGGAATGGCTGCAGGGCCTGGCGTCAGGGCACTGCATGTCTCGCTGGTCGGGGAGTGCTGGCAGAGGGGCATGCAAGGTCCCTGCAGCCAAACTCTCAAGGACGCTAAGATACAAATGTTGTCTTTCATAATACCAGCAATTAACAAGAAAAAAAATGTTACAAGGGACTGGCATTCAATTTGAAGTAGTTTTTCTTTTTAGATTTGGCTTTCAAGCATGTTTGTACCATAGCATTACATAAGCCCATGCTAAATCCCAAGCAAAATCAGGAAAAATTCAATTGCTTTGGGAAAGCTGGTGATTCAAACACTCCAGCAAGCAACTGGTCGAGGCCAGGCAGCAAGCTGGGCTAGTGAGCTTCACATAGAGAGCCCACCAAATGCATGGAAGCCACTCAGGTCTATAGGAATCCACAGTATCCATACTATTTGTTGTTGTGGTCCTTGAACCAAGCTCTTCTCAGAGGCAACGCCTGGGTGCAGCTCAAGGGGTATGACAGGTTGAGGACCAACCCAGAAAGCTCATAGGGTGACATTGCACAGACATGACTCCTCCACAGGACATAGTCGCTCAACACTGCAGCAGCAACTCATTAACCCTGACTCCCCACACACCTTCATGCCACATAACCTCAGCTTTAAGGTCTGAAAGCATCTCTCTGATGGGCTGCCACCCATCTTCAGGCATTTTGGACATACAGAAACCACCACAAACTAAAAGAAAACACATAAAATAAAGTGATGACTAAAAGCCCCGTGTGAACCAATAGCACTTCAGATAAAGGGCCAAGCCAATGCAGTGGTACCTGCCACTTGAGATCAGGGATGGAGAACTGCTTTTCTTGGCAGAAGGAATAGAATCAGAGTGTCTCAAACTGGGCTTGGCCACTGAAAACATGGTTACTTTTGCAACTTCCTTCTGTTCAGCTTTCAGGTGTTTTGGTTTCTGCGTCTAGGAAACAGAGTTCACAATCTGAATCACAGGTAAGATGAGAAATTAAATGGAATTTGAGATACTGAGTCAGGGAGATGAAACTTGTCAGTGCCAGCCCTGAGTAAAGATCCCCTCCTATGTGAGCAGACAAGTTAGTCTTTGCTAATTACTCAAACCTTGCAACACCCAAGAAAACAGAGGGATGGAGACCAAGGCACAGTGAAGGGCTTATCTCTGGACATAGGGATATGATGCAGTATGGAATTTGAAAAGATAGAAGAAATAAACATGCAGTAGATACAATGAGCCAAGTTTGAAAAGCAGGGCGGCCTAATTATTTCTTTAACGCCATACATGAGAAATAGTAAATGAAGTTGCTTGAAATATTGATCATCAGCTTCAGATCTCTGCCCTCACCACAGCTGGGGGCAGTCCGCAGTTCTGATGTCACTGATCTCACGTGCCAAGCCATGCCACAGGATGGATTTTGGAAAAGAAAGGCACTGTAACATTTAGAATTGTAAATACTACCATTCCAATCACCAAGCATAGGCAGCAAAGAAACTGCAAAACAGTTCAGGTTTTTGGGTGTGGCTGCTGATGGCTCTCCCTTCTGCTTCTAAACATAAAGTTTTTCAAACTTCACCATGAAGTGACAGCTACCCCTTATCACTGAAGGCCAGCTGTTTCTTTAGCACTCAGCTGTTCCTGCTGCTTGCTTGTAGAAATGGAAGAAAGCTATTTAGAGACACAAATCTGCAAAGCCTTCAAGCACACATCTATCTTAGAGCCCATCCTTTAGTTCTTAAAGTAATTTGGTTGATCTTCTTTCACACCCATTTTACACCTCTGCACCCACGCTGACACCACCAAAGCTAGTCCTGGTTCCCTGGCACAAATAAAACCAGATCCAGAACGACTCCTTCTAGGTATTTTAAAAGCTTTTATGGTGCTTCCTGAGAAGGACTCAGTTGAATTCACCCCCAGGAGAAATGATCTTGATAAAACTTCTCAGCACTCTCTAACACGTTTTTGCACAGTGCTGCTTCTTCAATGCAACTACAGGTAAAAGTTTGTCAGTAGTTGTTAGGTAAGAGCCAGCCCTGTCCTTCCCAAATGTGTGTGGATTCACTCTGGATTTCATCAGGGGCTGTGAGTGTGTGGTGTTACACGTACACTTACAGTTCCAGCAGGCTAATACACTTTATGACTCCTGAGACCAAGAGCCATCATGATCAGAGATCAGCTGCCTTTTGTGACTGCACTGGCCCGTTTTGCACAACACTTAAGTCCTGCACATAGTCCAGCTGGCTTCAGTTGTTCCTCACTTCCCAAAGCAGCCCTTCCATGCAGGGAAGTGTGGAGGCACAAGGACCTGGAAAGTGCCAATATCAATGTGACATTGGCTGCATCACCTTAAAACAACCATCTTCAAAATACTTCTGTCCACATTTGAAAACAGAGAGAACAATAGTTTTTACCTCGGGAGTGGTTAGAGGAGCTGGGTTTGGGTCCCAGGGAGTGCAGGGGAGGCTGCAGGCGGCTTCAGCCCAGCAGTTGGATCAGCCCAAGCTCCAAGGAATGTCTAGTGAGGGCAGTGCTTGGCAGGGTGCTCAGCTTGGGCCATGCACCCTCCTGAAACACTGTCTTGTGCAGGGTTTGTTTATATCCCTGTGTTTCCAGAGTTTTTTTCTAAGTAAAATTGTGTGCTCACAGTGTGGTGGGGCAGAGCTTCAGGCATTCAGAGCCTCAGTAAACCCATACCTGAATCCTGGACTTTCACACAAGCATTTGCATACCCAGCACCCTCAGCCTCCTTTCTGGATGTATGACTGATTCCACACCATACGTACAAAACATTTTAAGATACATTTAGACTTGTATACAAATAAATATAGGTGTTCTGAAGATCTGAGGTACTGCTGTGGATGCAGTAGAGAACAACAGTGCCTTATCTGTACATCTTTGCATCTTCCTCACTGAGTGCCCTATGCATGTGGTCCGGCAAAGGGAACTTTCTTTCCTGTGGACAAAGCAGACCTATGCATATAAGGCTTCATGCAGTTTCGTAACAGAAAGCAATGTCAAATAGTGTCTAAACTTACTTCCAGTTAACAGCAAAACTGCCGTAAGTTTCAATGGGTTTACAGTAAAAACTGTACTGTCTCACCCACATGCAGCAGTATTTCAACAGTTCAAGCAGCAAGTGGAAAATGTTACAGCATTTTTTTTTTTTACCTTTGCAATCTACGCACCAAATTCCCTTCAGCCTTATAATTCACAGGGTCAGACTTTTCCCAAATAGATACAAGATTCTCCTAAATTACAACCACAATGCTGCTTTCTTCACTGCCTTGCATTTTCTCTTATCCCTAGTGCCTGGAGCAAATAGCAGTAAAATGTGATCTGTGTTTCAGCAATGTTCAAGAGACACATTACACTTGTGCATCTGGGGCAACAAGATACAGACTAATACAAGAGCAGGTGTAATGTATATGTGGCTTTACCACAATGATGTAAAAACAGTAAAGCATAATCCTTGTTTTAATCTGAATTGCTATTATCCTCTTAAAAGGAAACTCTGTCCGACATCTTTTGCCAAGGAATAAACACACAGGACAACATTCTGCATTCATCCTATATGCTGGATAGCTCTTACCTAAACAGTGCAATTAAAACCAATGGGACCAACTGTGTGCCTAAGTGCAATCCTGCAGGAGGACTGATTACAGGCTTCAGCACTTTTGGCCTGAAGATGTACCAATGTGTCATGACAGCACAGCTTAAAATATGCCTATTTTAAAACTACTTGCTCGTGTTAAAACCAACCAGTTTTAGGCAACAGCTGTGCAGCAGCTCTCTGAGATAAGGATGCAGAGTTAGCAGTGCAAATAGGATGGTGTGGACAGGAAAGGTGCTGAGCTCTTCCTGCTCAGCCTGTGAGCCGGGAGCCAGGCTATTCTGGTACATGGCTTCTGTGTATCCAGATGACGAAAGGCAGCTGAATATGCTGGCAAGGGCTGGAGGGCTGGCAGGATCTCTGGCTGCATTTCTGAGAGCTTTCCACTGTTTCTCTTTTTCAGCAGGTTAAGCTATTGTGTAGAGTTTAGTAATTCTCTTACATCCCTGTGCGTGTTTTTACAGCGTTGCCTTCTTCCTCTCTCGCCTGAGCACCGCAAGGGGTCACGGATGCACGTGCCAGGCACATTTTCACAACCTCTCCGGCGTCCCGTTTGTATCGTATTTTTCGTTCCCATTCATTTCCTGCTATACTTTCCCTTACGGGCCCCTGCGCCGCCACCTTGTCCCATTTTTCCCGTTTTCCCTCCCGCTTCCCCCGTGCCCGCCCTGCGCGTCCCACCCGGCGTGTGCGAGGAGGTGCAGCCTCTGGACGCCCCGCCCCTCGCCTGCCTCTTCCTCACGGCAACGCCACGCCCCCTCCCGCCCATTGGCTGCCCGCGCCTCGCTCCCCGCCTCCCGCCGCGCGGCACGCGCCTCCCGCGCGATTGGCCCCTTCTCAGCCTTATTTGCATGACGCCCCACGCACCAATGGACGGACGCTATCTACTTAACATGCAAGGAAGAGACCAATCAGCGGGCGCGGGGGCCGGGCCACCACGTGCTGTTGCTAAGCTTCGGCTTCTAAATTGTTACTACACGAGCGGCCAATGGGCGCGGGCGGCGGGGATCTGTCAACATCCCCGGCCCCGCCGGCGGGGGGGGCTCTGGCCGCTGATTGGCCTGTTCACCTCCCCTCGTCCCGCCCCGCGCCCGATCGCGGCTCGCGATTGGCTGTGCGGGCTGTCCGTCCGCTGTGTGTCAAATGTAGGTTGAGCGAGGTGCCTTAAAACCGGGGGCTCGGGAGTCCCCGCGCGTGAACTCGGCGCGGGGGGCTCGGAACGGGCAGCCATGGAATTGAACTCCCTGTTAATCCTCCTGGAAGCGGCCGAGTACTTGGAGCGAAGAGACCGAGGTACAGGGCGCAGGCGGGCAGTCGGTCAGGCACCCGCAGGCTCTCCCAGCCGCTCTCGGCCTTTGTTGTGCGGCGGCCGGGCCGGGGCAGCGGCCCCGAGCCCACACCTGCCCGGGGGGGACCCGGGCTGCGCCAGCGGCACCGCGCTGGGGGAGCATCGCTGCTCGGATNGGGGCTTGCTGCTCTGTTTTTTGGTTTTTTTTTTATATACCCCCCCCCCCCCCCACGCAAACCAGAAGGGGGTTGTTTGTTGCGCCCTGGATGGGGCCGGTGCGTGTGGCAGCGCTCAGGATCCCTCTCGCCGCTCCGTGTGTGGCAGTCGGTGATTGTATGGCAGCTCCCCTCCCCCAGCGCAGCGTGACAAGGGTTTGCATGATCCGCCTCGTTTTTAATGTGCACTCCAATAATCCTCCTAATTTCGACACTTCGGTGTTGGTTTTTTTTTTCCCCTTTGGCTTACTGAGTTACGTTTTTTTGTCTCGCTTCTTTAAGAGATGCCAGAATAAAATCCAAACAAATCAACCGGAAAAAATTCTGTTCTTTACTCTAGCGTTCCTGCAAAGGAGGAAAAAATTGCATGGAAAAAATATATTGCCACTAATGCTGACTTTGTCCCTAGAAGCAGAACATGGCTATGCATCAGTGTTACCCTTCGATAGTGACTATTCCAGAAAGAAAACAAAGGCAGGCACCATGGCCAGAAAATCCCAGAATAACAGGTAATAGACGCACCGCTTTTTCAAAATGAATCGTCAGCTTTTCCAATGTGTCTAGCTTATATGCAGTGCATACATTTATGAAAAATAATAACTAATCCAGTGTCTCAGTTTTCCCCATCCCGGTAGTCGCCATTTTTCCCCTGGATGGGCTTGGCTCTGTTTTGATCTCTCATATAAACACTGCCACGCGTACACCATCTCCTTAGTACTCACTGCACTTCTGAACCATCCGCCCTCATCGCTCCTTCTGCTCCGCGCTCGCCGACAGCGGCTTTTGCTGCAGACCTTAACACCATAATCGCCACCCAGATTTCTCTTTGCATGGCACCTAATTTCGCCTCCGGCATTTATTTATAAACCACAGGCAGCGAGCCGTCCGCCTCCCCCATGGCAGCCCGAGCAGATGCAGCCTCCGGTTGCGGCGGCGCTGGGCTCCGGGCCGGGGAGCGTGTGCGGGGCGGCGGGGGTGACACCCCGCACGCCCTCCAGCATCTCCGTGAGGTACGGGGTGAGAAGGTGCCGGAGAGAACTTGACCTCCCCGCGGGTTGTGCTGCAGCGCCGGCTCGCCAGCCCTTCCGCCCGGCCGGCGCACGCAGCTCCGCCGGGTTGTGCGGCTCGGCTCGGCTGTTGTTTATCCCGGCTGTTGCCCATCCGCCGCTCCGCCGCGGTGGTTTTGTTGTTCCCCCGCAGCGCTACCTGCGCTGCGATGGCACGAGCCGAGCGCTGCTGTGCGCAGGCTCTGCAGCTTTGTTTGCTGCTCGGGCAGCGGCTGTGTACGTGCAGGAGGCTGTCTGTCTTACAGGGGCACTGCCGGCCCCTGCCCAGGAGCAGACCCAGCCCCGGGCTCTGCCTGCCCTGCTCTGCTCCTCCAGGGCTGCTCTGGAGAGGACCGAGGACCGTGTCCTGCTGGGCCTGCTTCGTCCCGGGGCAGCGATGCTCTCCCCAGCGCAGGCTCAGCTCTGCATGGTCATGCTGGATGGTGGCTCCTGTAGAATAGCCTAAAATGAACTTTGTTTGCACGTGACTTGTTTTCCAAAGGAGCAGTGAGTCTCGGTAGGCCCGCTTTCTCTGCTCCGGCGGGCATCCTGCACGGCAACGGGCAGCTGGGTCCGATGGTGCTGGGGAGGTGCCGGGCAGATGGCCAGGAGCAGCTCGTGGGGCACCGGAGGTGCAAACCGAAATCAAAAGCTGACGAACTCCCTCCTTAAGCAAAAACATGAGCTGTTGAGCGCCCTGTTGGTGCCTGCTGTGGCCAAGCAGTGTGCCTCGAAGATAACTGAGAGAGAGCAAATTGTGTCCCCATGCCCCTGCTCCGAGCAAGGCAACCATTTTGGGGGCTGTTAATTGCAGTACTCCTACTTTTTTTTTAGTTTTACTTGAATTCTTTGTCTCATCATGGAGCATGAGAAGACAATCAGTTCATTTTAAAAGAGAAAATCATCAGGAGTGGGAGGAGTGTCTTGTGTCCTAAGACACTTTACTCCTTAAGATTTTTAATTCTTTTCATATAAAGTATGCTCGCAGCCTTTAAAAAAAATTCAAAACAGATTTCATAGGATTTCCAGCTGTAAATTGCTCCTTGAATTGTACAGACTTCTTGTCTGTCTCTTGCATTCAAGAAATCTGTGTTACTTACAGAGCTATTATTCCATCGTTTCCGTTCTTAGGGCTCTTGTCATCCGCTGCAAAATAGTTATTTGTCTGAATTGTAAGCTGCTTTCAGGAGTTTTTAGGAGAGGATTTGTAATCTATCAAATACAGCAGAATTAAAAGATTTCTGGTTACAGATTTGCTAGTGTTATTAAAGTTGAGGCACACACATCCACTTGCAGTTACCTTCCTGCCTTTTTTCTCCCTGCAGATTCATATTTATTTACCTGTTTAGCATTTTGCTCTGGTTCTCACTCTGTAGCAGTGGCAACCTTAAAAAATGCCATCCTGCAGTGTATAATGTGTACATTTACTTACACTTTCTTTTCTTCTAGCTGCAGTGATTAGATGAAGGATGGGTCATCTGTGCTACAAAACAGGACAGTGCTTGTCAGGGAATGGTTTCCAGTGTGGTCACTGCCAGGACAGTGACTGGCTTGGTTCAGCACGGATACTGGGCTTGCTGACCAGTGTGGGAAGCAGAGGCACATTGCTTTAATGCAGCTCCCTGTTCCTTCAGGGACAGAGAGTCAGCAGCGGGGCCCTGTGGGCACCTCTGCATTGTCCTTACAGGCTCTGTACTTGTGTCCAGCAATCACTGCTCATGTTTGCCTGCACACTTAGATTTGCAGGGGGGAAATTACTCCGTGTTTGAATATGCAGTGGAAAATACACGATGTACACCAGCATCACTATTTTATTATTATTTGGAGATTAGAGGCTATAGGGACTGAGCCCCAGACTAGAGTGAATTTTTGGTAACACAGTTACTTTTTCCTAAGGAACTCAAAGATGAACAGAGGGAGACGACTGGCCAAAGTTCAGGGGATCTGGAGTGGTCGTGGGTGATGTGAACCACTGTGCGAAGTGTTTGTCCGTATTGTTCCACTTTAACCATTTTCCAGACGCACTGGGTTTGGAGCATCAGATACAGGGAGGCATCTGATTGCGTACAGGGGATTGCGTATATGTCTGAAGTTCATGCCTTATTATTTCACTGTTTTTCGGGATTAAAAATACATACTTAAGGTTGGAGGAGTAGGAAAGGAGCAGCTAACTGCACATTTCAAATCTGCAGGGGTATTGTTGTTTTCATTATGTATTTTTGTATCCTGCTGCTTGCAGCATCTGATCAGATTAAAAAGTGAGAGATGTATATATGCACATATGTATTTTTTTTCATGCTATATGAGGTATACATATATAAAAGCATGTAAAACATCTCCTTATTCTTGGAAAATCAGAAGAGCGGGGAGAAGGAAAAAAGCTGTCAGATGTGAGGAAGCCTGGTGTGCTGTATTCTTCTTTGTTCTGTGTTTTCCCCCCATGTGCCTGCCTGTGGGGGAAGAGTGTACCCTGTGTAGCACAGGTGTGCTGGCCAGGCACCGCAGACTGGGTGACAGGCAGGGATGAATTCCAGCTGCCCTGGGATTCAGCAAGGGCGCTGATGGACCCCTCGTTCCTCTGCCAAGGTGCTGGTGATGTTCATGTCAGAAGTCATAGGACAAGACCTCAGTTCCTTGTGGATGGCTGGCGAGGCCCAGACCTGCAGGAGAAGGGGCAGGAGGCTGCCTGCCCTTCAGATAGGATGCTTGGGTCTGGACAAAACGCTTGCTGGTCTCTTGACTGCAATTGAGTGAGAAGTAATTTTGGTAGGTTTCGATTCATGCAGGGAAAAATACCAGCGGAATTACAATTAATCATCCAAAATCTATAAGTTTTCTGTCCACTGTAGCAATTTAACATTTTTGCTTTGTCCACCGTTAGCTTTGAATCAAAATTGAAAGTGGTTGTTAGCAGTTTGTTGATAAACAATATTCTCGGTGTTATTGGTAGCAATCAGATACAGTTTTTAGCTATTTCTTTTTCACTTGCACATTAAAATGTCTTGATGGTTATATGTTTTCTTTTCAGTTTCCTGTAATGTGCCCTTTCCCATGTCACACAAAACCAAACTGCTTTGTTTTCTTTCTGGTTTGCTGTTCGTACCATGTCCTCAGCTGAAATTCAGACTTGTTTCCCCCCAGTAATTTTGACCAAAATCCTCTGGCAAATGAAACTGGATTCTTGTTTTGTGAAGAGGACAGGAGATTAGAGAAAGCCACAATATTATCTTTTGCAGGGAGGTAAACCTAGGTCACATCTTCTTGTTACAATAATACTTATCAGGTACTTGACTATCATATAATAAATGTCTCCGCAGAGCAGTGGCTGTATGTAGTTTCTAAAGTAGTGCCATGCAGTCTAATAATTCTTGTTAAGGTGTACTTAGAATTAAAAAAAGGCATAAGCCAGCTGGATTTATTGCTGTTGTACCTTGGAAATGTTGATAGCAAATATTCAAAAGTCAGGCTTGGTTTTTGCTCCAAGGAAACAGATAGGTGGCACGTGTGCAATGTGCCGAGGAGGAATGCGACACAAATGTTGAAATTTGGTGACGTTTGCTCACATGGCAAGGCACTCTAACAGAGGAACATGCAATCCTGCAGATAACTGGGCTTTCTTCTGCCCTGGCTGCAAAGACACTCACCAGGTGTTAGGTACCTTGAGCTGTGTGTGGTTTTGAGGTGTGTGTCTGCCCATGCACGGGGGAGCTCATGCAGCTGCTTTGCCATGAAAGGGTGAGAAATAAGGTAAAACGAAAACCAAAATCTTAGTGTTAGATGCCAGTCTACTGAGGTCACAGTTAAATTTACTTTCAGAGAAAGGAATTGGATGTCAGTGGTGCAGTGTGTTTGGCCTGTTAATTTAAGAGCTGATTTATTGAAGGAGAGGGAGCAAAATAAATGCTGGTTTATAAATATATCTTCTGTGTCTATTAATTAATTAATATTTTTGCTCATATGTTATATAAATAGACATGTACTTTGTGCTACGTTCTGGCAAAGGGTTATATGTAGAAAAAGATGAAAGCGGCATTTGGATTTTCAAATAAAAACAGAGCCTAATGTCCGAATTCCTCTGTTGATGTTGGCTCATGGTGAGGGTGAACCTGTGGCCCGCAGAGCGAGCCCCTTGCTCTCTGCAGATGTTTTTCTGTGCCCACATTAAGCAGCTTAGGGATCTAGACCTGATTTTTATTTTATTTTTCCTTAATTTTTTTTTTCATTTTTTTTGTGAGAGGCCAAGAATAAAACACTGCAAAGCAGACTGTGCAGACATAGCTTCTATGATTTTTCACCTGGATTTCTGAATTCAATAGATCTTTCTGGGTTTGCCTTCCTAAAGCTAGGACAGCAATTGATAACCAAACCACATTTGGTTTTAAAATAATGCATTTTAGTCCCAATATAACTGATTTCACCAACTGGCCTGTCACCCCTGAGGAGCTGCAGTAAGTCTGCAATGTTTGGGAGCTGCACTGCTTATGCAGTTGAGGAAAACAAATTGCCACCGTATTAGAAGCACGTTCAGACCTGGCCACTGCAAACGTGGCAGCACCAGCTTGAATGCGATCCTGGATCCAGAACTCTGCATCAAGGCTGTGCCAGTATGCCTGGTTCTCAGATCCCAGCTGAATCTGCAGAACCGGTTAAATTTTGCTATGAGGAGAATGCAAAATTAATTTTTAGTCAATTAATTCCATACAGGCTGTTTCTTTGACAGGCTGTAAGCAATATGTCCAGTTTGAAACAAATGGAAAAAACCAACAACCCAGGAGCAGTAAGTACTAGGCAGGATGTGTGCTTATGTTCAGGTTTATTTATGCTTTGTGTGGTGAACTGTAGTATTTTCAGGTGCATCCCACAGGTTAGATATGTGGACAGGGAATTTCCTGGATGTGAATCTGGATCCTTTAAATGAAAAGCTGCACAGCAGTTGCATTCACACAAGACTGCAGGTGTAAGCTTTGTAGTTTTACACACCTGCACTTTTGGGAGTGGGAACTGAATGCAGACACTTAATGTGTAGCACCTTGTAAAGCTTCTTGTTCTCCTTGTTCTTACTCTTTTGGCCTGGACAAAAGGTGAAGTTCTGGCAGTGTAGTTCACATAGCCTCATGACCTTAGGTGGAGTTGCATCCTGCACATGGGTTGTATAACACCCTGGCAGCCCTGCCTGCACCAGAAAGCCCTGGCACTGGTAAGGTGCTGCCACTGTTTCAAGCACTTGGTTTAACTACTCTGTTTTGCTCCTTATATAGTGCTTTAAAATGCATTGGCAACTAACTGGTAGTGTATTGGTGAGTCACGGTCTAGACCTGCTCCCATTAACGCAGGGCAATAAACTTCAGCAGCATTGCCATACATCCCTGGTTTTGTCAGAAGCTGCTGGCTTCCTGCTGAGCCGGGATGGTGGGGTAAATGGATGGAGGAGTAGAGAATGTGTCGTAATAGTGAAACAGACTGTGCATCGTGCATACAGTGAAATCCCAATCTAGTGTGCATGTGAGCAGCTCCTGCTGGCTCACCCATAAACTGGCAGCGAGTGGACGTAGAGGGGCTCTTGCCTTTTCTGTGTTAGTCTCGTCATCTCAATTAACACCTGTCCGAATTGCTTAGGTGTGTCTGCTTAACGTTTCATCAACCAAAAGCTGAAATCCAATACCTAGAATTCTTGTTTGGGGAAAAGAAGGTGGTGGAGGGGGATGACTGGGGATGTGGTGTGGGAAGTAGCACAACATCTTGCAGACCAGTGGCTGCATTTACTTGGCTCATCCCTGTTCTTTAAAGTCTTCTTTTGACAATTTCTTCACAAAGAAAATTTAACTGCTACTTCATAGTCAGTAAACTGCATGGCATTTGCTAAAGGGATATTAGAACTGTCTCAGGTCAACAGTGTGGTCTAAGCACCATTGTTTGTTATCCCTTCCTTCTGAATCTATGATTCTGCTGATTTTTTTTCTTCTTGTTGGCTTTTTCCCTTTCTTTTTATCTGAACCTTTTTATTAACTTGTTTTTGTTTTCTCATCATTGTTTCCCCCAACTTCCCCAAGCTTTGCATAGGGATTTGAACTCAATAGAGTGAACCTAAGTTAAACACCAGCAGTCTTCCTTCTCTTGCAGCCATTTTTGAAAGGCTGCACAGATCATTTGCCTGAAAGCCAGTCATATATCTGTCCCTTTTGTATAAATACATATATACATATATCTTCTTAGTTGTGGCTTACATCTTATCTTTACTAAAGTAATAAAAGACCTAATTTTGAAACAGGGTACTGGGTTGTGTGCAGACCAGTTCTTATGGTTTTTTCCCCTCACTTTAGGGTGCATAAATAGCAGGAGATGGATATTCTTGCAATATACTGTGCTGTAGACAGTGAAGGAAATAAAACCCAATATTTAGAGAGAGGTTCATCTCTTCTGACAACAAACCCAACTGAAAAACCCCGTCATGCTTGTAATAGGGTATTTAACTTGCTCTGTAGATGGAGCAATTCTCAGGTAAATATCAGGACTCTCAGTTTTGGTTCAGGCGTTAGTCAGCCCCCCCGACACCTCCTGAAATGTGTGGCTGGTGCCCACGTTTGCGCACTGCAGGTGTCACTGAGGCTTTTGTGTCCCCAAGAGCTCTGCCAAAAGGCACATGGTCATTGCCGCTCTGCTTGGCAGCTGGCACACTCACAGCTGGGCCCCTCCAGAGCTGGTCTGGCAACACATACCTCAGGAGAGCACTGGGTCACCCTTCTTGCACCAGAGGTACCCTGTTGGTGTGCTGCATGCAGAAGGACTGCCAGCTGCTCACTGCATCCTCTCTTAGCCCAGCAAAATACTCTGTGCAGGCTGGGTTTCTTGGCCAATGGTTCCTGTGCTGTTTCCGTGTGTGCTCGTTGGAGCTGCTGTGAGCTGGCAGCTCAGAATGGGCCAGTTGCAGTGATTGTGTTCACCTTTGTGTCTAATTGCCAGAAATGTCAAGGAGTTCATGCCATAGGGATGAATCCAGGCCAGCCTGTATTTCTTCTCTCTTCCAAAGTTCCCTGTGAACAGTGTCTTTGTGCCTTTGACAGCCCTATTGAGGGTGTTTGGGGACAATGGTTCCCTCCTGAATTTCTGTTTTACATGTGTTTTCATAAGCACATGGAAACTGGTGGATTTAGCATAGCATTTGTCGATTTTTGTGAACATCGATGTGGAGAAATGATTGTGGAGAAAAGGTCTGGTGTCTGTGTAGAGAGTAGGAGTAGAAGATAAAAACAACATCCTCTTAAAATAGCCAAATGACCAAGCCCACCTTGCCCTACTAATGTAGCACAGAATGTGTGTATAACACTTTTAGTGTTGCTGCATTGGTCAGGAGCAGTTAAATGGCATTGTAGGAATACACACATTACTTGATCGTGTCTCATTTGATGCAACAAGTTTAAAAAAAAAATACATAAAGAATTCATAGGCTTTTCAGAAAAAGATGCCAGGTAATGGTTGACATAATTGATGTCTTGGTACCAACACTGAGATGCTTTCTGGTGAGTGGATTAGCATCAGTGCTGAACCTTGTAGTCATTTCAGTTTTACCTGCAGAGGGGCAGTTCATTTAATTCCTTGCAGGATCGGAAGCTGCGCTGGCCTGAGATCAGTTGCGTGTGGGTTTGCTCACTGGATGTTTCTTGTGTGAACTTTACTTTCTTTTTTCCCTCTCTGTGGCTGGAGTGATGCTTTACCATCCGTCACACCCAGGCACAGCATCCAGCAGCTCGGGTGTGTGCAGGGAGAGGCAGGACAGCTCGGCACCAGGCAACATTTGTGCAGGAAGGCTCTCTCATCCCCCCAGGGTATCTCTGCTCTCTGGAGGGACTGTGCACTTGCCCTCCACAAAGGCACCTCACTCTGCACCCCATGCCCAGTTGCAGGCTAGGGTTGCAGCAGGCTCCAGCAGAGCTGCTGTGACATAATCTGCCAGCCCTAAAAGCTACCACCGCCTCTGCATCTTTTGATCCTTACGTGCTGGGCATGTTTTCAGTGGGACAAAACTGAAAGTACGGAAAATTGCTGGTTCTGAAGCGGCGACAGTAACTTCATTTTAGGAATGTTTTTAATCTGAGCTGTGTAAATAAATAAAATGAATATTTTTAGCTGAATCAGTTAAAAAAAAAAAATCCTCCAAGAATTTAGGGCTGCCTTCTAATGGCAAAAAACCCGAGGCATCGGTTGGGGAAGAAAAAAAAAATCTCTAATCCAAGTGGATTGGAAGAGGATAACGTACTGCTGTGGTCAGTGTAGGGACTGTGATTTTTTTGGGGGGTTTTATTTTCTGTTTGTAGACTCAGAAGAATTAAGAGGATTCTTCTTTTGTTGCCATTAAGATGTCAACAACTACAGCAGTGATTAGCTGCTGATTTTTCTTTCTGCTTCTCCATGGGCTTGAAAGCTGGCTTTTTGGGTTTTTGCTCTTACCTGTTACCATTTAGATCTTCTAACACTTTCTGCCCCCTCATAATTTTTCTTCACAGATAGAAATCTCGTGGGCTGTTTTTATTACTAACCTGCTCAGTTTTTTATGTTCATTTCTGTCTCTGAATGTATTGAACACTAATAAATGCAAATATATTATAATTCCCCCTCAAACCTACAGTTTATTCATGGAAATTAAGTTGATACCCTGAAGAATCTAAGGGATATAAAAGTGAACCAACTGAATAGAAAAGCTGTTTCATAATCCATGTTAAATACATATTTTAGAGAACTCTTTTGCAATTTATGCAGGTATTGGCTTTTAAATATTCTAAATCTTAGCTTATTTATCCTTTTCTCTAATATTTCTTTTCTCTTTTTAATAGGTCATCACACAACGAGCTAGAAAAACATAGGTAAGTCTTGAAAAAAAAGCAAATTAAAAGATGTATGGCTGACATTAGAGTTACTGTGTTTATTGAAGAATATTTTGTTGAAATTGTTTTGTTTCTGCACTGAGTAATTTATTAAGTTGTTTTTTCATTTTTTATCAAGTAAAATCTAATAGTTATAGTATTACTTGGCTCTTTTTTATTTTCTCCTGTAGTATGGTATGCTTTTTTTGAAACATCCCTAATAATTAGCTTTGGACTGATTAATGCTGTAACTGGTTAACCAAATTGTTACTAACAAAGAATCTGATTGCAGCAACTGTTTGCTAGAGGTGTTAAATGCTATAAGTACAAAGTATTTTTGTGACTAAGGTGAATTATTTGCAGGAACAATGTGTCACACAGGGTTATTCTATGTTTCTTTTAAAGTATGCCTAAAGTGCAGTTAATTTTCATCTTGCATGTAAGTACCTACAGATCCGTTTTTTCCCCTCCGTCTGCTTCCTTGCTGGTGCGTGTCCTGTCCGGAGAGCTGTGTGTGGGCTAGGAACGAGCACCTCCTGAGCTGCAGCCTGGCCCGGTGAATCCAGCGCTGGGAAAAGCCGGACTTACCCAGGACAGACATTAGACCCCGCAGCCCTGAGTGCCGCAGAGCTCTTGTTTGCCCCGTTCTGGAGGCGGTGTTCAGCCTGTGTTGTACCGTGTCAGAGTGTGTTTGCAGCTGGGCCCCTGGGCTGTGGGAAGGCTCTGGGAGCGCTGCTCTGAGGCAGCACAGAGAGCAAACGGGGCCCGTCTTGGCTCTGCCTTTCGCTTCCCTGCTGTGGCACCCTCACTGCGGGGCCGCTGCCTTTCACTCACCATTCAGGCAGCAGGATAAACTCTAATTCGGGTGGTTTTTTGTTCTTTTTTTGTGTAGCTTGTGGTCTTTTGGTTTTCACCCATCCAGAGAAAGTGAGGGGGGGTGTGTGTGGATATGATTTAAACCTATTTGCATGCTTCTAAATACGTGAAACGTGGTTGATGGCACAACAAGATTGAACTCGTGGGGATTTTTTTGTGTGTTGCTCTGTGGCTGCAGTTATGTAGCAGCTAGACCATCACTTCCCTTGCATGCTTACATGCTTTCCTGTAGTTTAATTGTAATATGAGTAAACTATAGCTCTGCCTAATAGCCATGTGGTCATCCTAGAGATGAGAGGAACCGGAGAAGGCTCAAGCTCACAAACACAGGCATGGGCTGTAGAATGCAGTGCATTGGCTAAGGCAGTGACATCGAGTGGCAGGAGCTCTGCTGACAGTGTCTTCAGGAAAATAACAGCATGTAAAATTCTGTTCTTTGGTCATACTTCTTTAAAAGGAAAAAAATAATTGTCCCCAACTATGATTCTTTCTCATTCTGTTCCCTTTCTTCCTCCCCTCCTGCTTCATCACTACTAACTTACTGTCATCTAAACTGCATATTCCTTTTTTTTTCCTTCAGTTATTTTCCTCTTCTTCTTTCTGCTCTGCCTTAACATATTTAAGCAGCACACTAAATGAGGCACAGCAGCATTTGCAGCAGATGCAGGGTCAGAAGGAGAATCTATTAATTGTTCAATTTCTGTTCTCACTTTCAGTTCTGTGTTGTATCTTTGTAGTAGCTGGACCATATAGTACTTGCCTTGCTACCATCTCTTTCTCTGCCATCTCAAGGTCAAAATAGGTAAACTGCACAGTATGTCTTGTGATTATACAACTAATGTTTCTAACTGCTGCTGCTTGCTGTGCCTCCTACAGTTAAACTATACTTGAAGCCAGATTTTTATTATTCCTGGTGAGAACCTGCAAATTAGTGCAAGATCCTTCTATGTGCAAATGGGTGTTCACAAAAGCAGATGAGGTGTGTACGGTTCTAGCTGCCTGATGTATTGGTGTGAAGGACTCCTGCAATTTTTATTTCTTCTTTTTAACAACCCCCTCCTCCAGCACTGTGGGTGTATGAGTAGATAATACCGATCATAGTGTTTTACTAAAATTACATTAAGATCTATCAAGTGTCTTGCACGGTTTAATGGAAGATTCACAGCCACGGTGTGTGTCCCTGTAACAGCTGGTCCTTGCAGCTCAGCCTGTCTTCCCCCTCCGGTGCAGCCCTGCCCTGCCAGCTGGGAAGCACTGGATGTTGATTTTGGAGGGGTCTCCTTTCCAGGATCAGCGCGTTTGACTCAGCACTGCCATGTCTGGCAAGACACACTTGCTTATCTCACAGGAGCCCCTCGAGGAGGAAGGGAGGGGCTGTGCGTATGCTCCTCTGTGCCCAGTCCCTCGTGTGGTGTCTAAGGGCTGCACTCCATGCTGGAGGGCAGGGAAGTGGCTTCCTCATTTTCAGGGCTGTTGTGTCCTGCATAAGGGTGGCCAGATATGCCCCTAACTGGAAAGCCATGGTAGTCATGCACTGTACATGGTGCTGTTTCAGCTTCCACACTGGTGTTGCATGTCAGAGGCTCAATCTCTGGTTTTGATGTCGGTGGGAATGGCAGTGGTTGACAGTTGTGTGTGCTGGCTTGGCCATTTGGCACCACCACTTTATTTTGCATTTTCTACTGCTGGGGCTCTTTTCTGCTCTTGAGGGGATGCTCAGAGAAAGATGAATGAAAGCAGAAACATAATTCCAAGAAAAAAAAGTCTCATTATATGATAGAATTCAGATTATAATTATGGTAGAGCATTTGTCAGCAATTAATACAGGAAATTCCTATTTCTCTCCTTTAAGTCTCCCTAGGATACCCTGCTCAGAACTTCAGTGTGTGTTCATTACAGGGAAGCTCTGTAAGGAGTTACCTCTCTAATGGCAGTCTTGTTTTGGTCCTGTGTGATCAAGGTTTGCATCTTGGATCCATGAAACAGGAAACTGCATAAATAAAAAGTAAGAAGGCAAGAAATCTTCTATCCTAGGGACAGAGGAGGTCCTAGAAGATATTTTAATAATTACAGACAGGTTAGTCAGAGTGGCACTTGGATGTAACTAGTTCCTAATGACAAATATACGCCTGTATATTCATGTAGGGATTTTTTGTTGTTTCCAGCCAGACCATTAGGTCTGTAGGCTTTCACAGAGCAATGTAAATAGTAAGTAAATTAGTAATCATTACTTTTTTCAAATAAATTTTTAAATCAATCTGACCTGACAGAAGAATTCAACTTTCATAGTGTAAAAAAACCCCTAAGAATTCATGAGAGACATAAGCTTCTTGAAAAGACACAGCATAATCTCATTTATTTGCATCAGTTTTTACTAGTTCTACATTAGAAGGTAAAAGCCAAGGTGTATCCCCCTGAAAATTGTGCTGAGATCTCCACGCTGCTCTGTGAAGGCAGGGAGTCACCTGCCCTTGGCTGTTCACCTGTGGACTTGTCCCCCAGCTCATGCAGGGCTGTGTGAGGAAGAGAACCTCCTGTCCAAGCACATGGAGCCCTGACAAAGGATACTGGGATCAACCCATCAGGACTTCCTCAGTGACAAAGTCCTGCCCAGCCATGAGGAGCTCTGCTGCAGGAGGGGTTCAAAGTCTTGCCCTTTCCCTGGCAAAGTCCTTGGAAACAGCTTGTGAAACTTGATTTTAAAGAACAGCTTATAAGAATTAGTGAGGAAATGAACAGGTGTACTCGAAATCAGCATGCCACATGCTGCTGTCACCAAATTGGCACCACATGAGCTGAAGAAGTGCTGTGTGACCCTGGTATGGCTTGATTTAGGTCCCAGGTCCCCAGGCTTAGATTTGACAAAAGCTGGTGGGCTGAGCCAGGTGGAGGTAAAAACCAGGCATTGCTGTTTGAGCTGCGACTGCTGTGGAGTTAGTGTGGATCAACTGAGTGAGACAGCCCTGAACTTTTAGAAGTGCAAGACCAGAATGGGGAATGCCTGAGACACAGTAATTTGCAAAACCTTAAAGATGGAAAAAACCCCAAACCTTTCTTTCTTCCCAGAGGAGCTTAATGTATGTATTGTGTAGAACGCTAACTGGGGAGAATGAAAGTTCCCATGTGCGCAGAAAGTAATTCTGATGTGAGTTTTGTGCAGTCCTTAAATCTAAAATTTTGCCAGAAAAAGTTTCTACATTGCATCATGTGTATGAATGGATATCTGTACATAAACAAAGGTTTTGATGAGCAATATATATTTTAGTGGGACCATTGTGATGTAGAACATTAGGTGATACAGTAAATAGAGCTGGTTCCTCTGAATTAAGTCCTGTTAGGTGGTTTTCTCATGAAGAAATTGCAGATACAACACCACAGTTACATTCATTGGTACATTAGTTTCACCCACCAGAGTTGCTTGATGTTTAAAGTTTATATAAACTGAGAAAATGCCTAAATGGATGTCTTGAAATCCTCTCTGTGGTTCTTCATGTGAGTAAACTGCAGGGTTAATGAAAAGCACTTAATTGCCAGTTGGTGATAAACTTGGAAGTTTTGAAACAGAACTGAAAGGTAATTGAAATAATAGCATACCAAAACAATGCTTAATGTTTATTTTTATGATGGGCTGCCTTTTCAAAATCACAAATTACCATTGTGGTTAGCACTGTTATGCAGCATGAAGTTGTAACTGCATTGATCCATCACGTTGAATGGCTGTAGTGCCACCAGTAACTGAGGAAATCCCTGAACTGGTGCTGGAGGTAAAGCCCTTCCAGGGAAGGATCACCCAGTGTCTCACTGCTCTGCTTCCATCAGGAATTTAACCCAGCCCTGGTTGCATGCTGGTGCTCCTGGGTCTTGCTTCCTGCCAGCACAGCAGGAGGGGAGAAGCTTCCTCCTTTGGCCAGGTCACCTTCCTGAGCCAGCTCACTGTCACAGGCACACCCTGATGCCAGCATGGGGAGAGGGTGGGATGGCTTCTTTGAGTGACAGTGTTAATTTACAGTGTTAATTTACAGTACAGAGGAGTTACAGTTCACTTCTCTGTCAGTTTAATGTTTTTCCTAAACATCCAGTTTTGGCTGCTGTTGCCCGCAAAGTGCCGTGCTGGATGGGTCTTACTGACCTGGGACAGATCTCATTGTTATAATGGGTCTATAAAAATTGCTGCCATTTCTACGATCTGTCCAGATTATACATAAACCATCCAGATAATGTGGCTCCTACGCTAGTGGTGGGAACCACATTATCTTGCTAGCGGAACCTTACCTCTGTACTAGATCTTTCTTCTGGTTTTCTCATCAAGAAAAGAACTTTTTTTATACCATCTTGGTTGGTGTGAAGTGGTTTATTACAATTCCAGTGAACTGTAATAAACATACCTTTGCACTGCTTAAAGCAAGGTAATGTCTTAGGAGTGTGATTTGCCTTTTGTGAGCTGACAGCCACCATGGTTTGAGCATCTGCTCCCCCTCCCCAGTTATGACTGCTTCTCTGAGGGTGCCAGCTATAGTGGGCAGGTGACTGGTGTTGCCTCAGCCGGTGCAAGGCTGCATCTCAGCTTGAAGCCCCTTTTGCCAGGCACTTGTGTCTTAAATCTCTGTATTAACTTTTTTTTTTTTTTTTGTGGTGCTTGTTTAGTGAAGTGTATAAAGAACTGGACCTGCAGAACTGAAGATTTAATCCTGTGCTTTTGCTGAAGCGACCCATGTTTTTGAGTCTGACAGATCTGTGGAATTAAAGAAATTGGAAGGTTTAAACTTTGTACTGAAATGCTGTTCTTTCCTCACTATTTCCCCATCTGTGACTTGTCCTGCAAGTACCTGCTGCAATAGCTACTGTAAATACTTACGAACTGAGCTGCTCTCTTTCAGTGCACACAGCAGCTCACCTGATTATGCACTCCCAACAAATGTGTCTTCCTACCTACACTGCTGATTTGGAAAGGAGGGGTAAATTAAGCAGATGAAACTTGAAAATTAATCTGCTCAGGAAGTTATATTTTAGGTATCAGAGATGTACGCATTCTCATGCTTTGGACAAAGCTTCTATTTTGCAATGAAAGATGGGACTAAAATAAAGTCTTGACTCTCTTCTGGCTGAAGTCAGCTATGAACTGTGGAGCCCAAGTGGAATCCTGGGTTTCGGCTCCAGAAAGCTGTGTGCTTCCTAGCCAGCCAAGCAGCCAGCAGGGAGCAGATGGGTGAGAACCTAAGGGCATGTGTTTTTTTCCACTTGAATTTGTTCATCCTTCTCTTCAAACCTAAGTCCATTGTGTGTCAGCCTCTAATGGACTATGTAGAAGGTGGTTTATGTTTTCAGTGTCTGCTAATTGACCTGTCTAGTTCTTATCCAGCATGGGAAAGAGAGTGGGCTGGACTTCTACAAAGTAGAGATAGATGGGCCAGACTTTCTGGTACTTTCAGGACAGTTTGGTGCTGATTCCCTTGCATATAGGGGAAAAAAGGCCTGATGTTGACTGGTCACCTGATTGGGTGACAAAAAAATAAGTTGAATTAGGTATTTAAAAAAAAATTCCTTTAAGTGTACCTAGCTACATCTGGACAAGTGAGCTGGAATTTGATTTTTGTTTTTTTAAAGGTATTTAGGCAGCTAATGGACTTTAAGAAGTTGGCCTCTGAAATGAGTCTTACATAATGTGATGGGAATCCTTGGCTGATTCCCAGCCAGTCAAGTCTGTGGAAGCCCACAGACCAATACACAGAAGTGGTACCTGCTGTGGTTTGAAGAAGTGACAAATGTGCCTGAAAGCCAGGAGTGCAGCTCCAGCTCTTTAAGGCAAGGTTGGCTCTGCACTCAGGATTCATACCAAATCTGCAGGAGGCTGGCTTACTTTCTCCCAAGTATGTCACGAGCATTCATGTCCCAGTGTCCCTACTTGGAGTAGACAAAAAGGAATCAGCCTCAGCTGGAGGAGGTGGCTATGATCTGTGAGTTGCTTGTCCTGTCCCGTCCTCTCCCTGCCTCTATGTATTAGCATCTGTAGCTCTATTTTTAGCACTCCTTTCCCTAGAGTGACTACACCACTTGGGTATTGGATATACCATGGCCTGGTCCCAAATTCAAAATGTCTCTTTCTGAATGGAATGGTGGGTAATTCCCTGTTGCAGCTCATGCTCCTTTTCCCTCGTGGTCTCTGTCAGCAGACACTTATGCTTAGATTCACTGCACAGAATTCCTCTGCAGGTCGAGTAGTTTTTAATCTGTGTTTTTTCCCCTTGGTATACATGATGGTTTAGTGTGTGGCAGGCTATGGGCCTGACTGCCTCATGCCCAGGGAATTTTAGTAGGACCTGTGCCTGCCTGTGGGCTGAACCCTGCATCACAACCAGGCAGCTGCAGAGGATGCAGAAAAGGTTTCAGAAACTCTACTGAGCATGAGCATTCAGACGGCAGAGCATACATGTGAAAAAGCATAATGCTGTTCCTTCACAGAAGTTTAATTTGGGCTTTTTTGGAAAAACGAAACCAAAACCAACTCCCCTTCCCTCTCTCTCCCATGCATGGGGTCCAGTTAAAAACTGACTCCTCTTGCCCTAAAGAACTGTGCAATCCACAAGAATGGATGAGATATTCCTTCTACCTACCCTCCCTATGTTTGGAAGGAGAGAGTTGTTTTGGGACTCCGTAGAGTGCTATGTTTTGAGATGGAAATACATATGCTGAGCTATATACATGTCCTCCTAGACTAGAGCACAGTGACAGGACTTGTCAAAGGATGTCAATTGGCTGATAGTGTTTAATGCTAGTTTATGTTATGCAAGCTTTTTTCTACACAAATGAGTGTGACTAATTTTGTAGTGTGTGAAGATTGGCACAGCCAACACAGAGGCGGTGTGGGCTTGGATGTATGTACATGAGGTCATGTTGCAATGCCTCTAACTTGAAAAACTAATAACTCTAGTTACAGGGTACATGCCCTACATTAAGAATGCCTTTATTAGATTCTACCTTATAGCAGCAAAGCAGAAGATTTGTGTAACAGTCAAAGACTACATCTGAAAGTAGTAAAACGTCTGTAAAAGGCTGGAGAAGTAGTGGTGAGTGCTTTTCTCCCAACTGCCACCTTGGGATTGATGCATTACAGATTTATCTGCATTCCTTTCCTTGATGGTTCAATTTGGGTAACTAAGTGAAGATACAAGGTGCTAAATAAGGGGCCTGCCTGGCATGGAGTTGCTGCCAGGACTCAGCAGCTCCTATTGAAGTTAGGAATACCATCAGTGTTTGCAAATACTGCCTGCACAGACACTCTGTGTCTTACATAGCACATTAGCTGGTATTTACAAAACATAAAGGTAGCAAACCCTGTAATTCCCCAAGAAAGCTGACTTAATCCCAGTTGTTGTGCTGTTGTGTTGACTGCTGCAATGAACAGCATGGGTGGAGCAAATAATTTGTGCTAGGGAAATTTGGGAGCTTGTTGTGTATGTTTGGCTGGAAGCAGTTATTGGGTGTAGGTGCTAAGAGGTATTTGAAATAGACTGTTGGGTGTCTTGGTTCCCACTGCCTGACTTTACATACTCACATGGCAAGTGGTCCAAACTTCTGGCACTTCCTTCTATTGCCAGATAACCTCAGGACACTGCACTTTAGAAATCTGGGCTGAGTTTTGTGGGGAAGAAAGAAGAAATAGAGAAGAGGAGAGAGATTTGAAAACTGTTTCATACCCAGATGGATCATTTTCAGATTCTGCTCAACTGCGCCCTATCAGGCTGAGACAGCCAGTTTTGTACTGTTCAGTGGAAAGGGAAATAGGATGGAAATTAAATTATAAACAAGGCACTCTCTGTTGTGGCAAGCTATATCTAAACTTTGAGGACCGTCAGGTATCTGAAGGTCTCCATTGTCTCATGATGCCAGATTTTTTCACTTTTGGTTGGGGGGGAAGTAAGTGCTACTCAGATTTTAATTCACCTGAAAGTAAGATTAACCACTGCAGACTTGGAAGTGACCATCTTTAATTACAGTCAGTGCATTTAATCCTTCCCCTAAATTTGTTTATACATACACCTCGCTGTCTTCTATTCACCTCTAATTACAAGGTTTAAATAAGGGAGTTGGAGACATACAGCAACACATTTCGGGACATGTATTCTTAATTAATTCAGTGTGATTTCTTTTCTTCTCTTCCTTTGGTGTTCTCACTTGGGGTCTGAACCAGCCTTCAGTTGGCTGGAACAGGCACCCTGCCGTTGTCCCGGGGCACCTCAGATGTCTCATTGGAGCACATCTCAACGATCTACACTGGTAAAAGCAACACCCACCACTTCCTTCCCCAAAAAAGCCAATTCATTTGTGCATGCTCAAGCTGCCATCATTAGCTGCTCACTCTAAGATGGCCACGAAGCTTTGGTAGGTGCATGTGCCAAGGAAGTAATAGCAGAAACAAAAATGAAAGTAACACATAGCACTAAATATGCCTTTCTGATAGTTTCCTGATCAGAGATTAAAACTTCCTACCACTGTGAATGAGAAAGTGATTGTTTAGGTGCTGAACTGGAGATCAAGTTGCCTTAACTCTGATGAGGACTTAAACCTATGGTATAAATTGCTGTTGTTTCTTTTGGTGCCTTGTGCACATGGGAGTGTAGAGTCCCTACAGCATTTGTCAGGCTACCTACAAGGGATACTTGGTATTTACTTGATATTTGGATATTGAGGTACAATAGACAATAAAACCACAGTCACAGGTCACCTGTATCTGCAGTACAGGTATCCAGTATTGCAGATATTTATGCTTCACACTCACTTAAGTTGAGGCAGGAAAAGGCTGCTTAATTCCAGCTGTCTGCCATCCCAAGGCCTTGTGTTCAATGTGTGACAGCAATGCATGTTTTTAATTTAGCTACAATAATTCAACTTTACTTGCCTCTCCTTTAATTTGGCATCATACAGTGGTGTAAAAAAAAAAGAAAATCTTGAACACACTTCTCCCCTCATCTGACATACGTATAAAATAACTAGGTCTAAAGGGAGGCTTAAAATTAGGCAGAAAAAGCTCACTAGGCCCAGTACTGTGCTCTTGTGGCTTGGTGCTGTGCTGCAGCTCAACTTCTCTAGGTTTATTTAAGCACTGTAGTCTCCCCCCTGCTTTTTTTTTTTTTTTTTTTTTTTTTTTTAAGATCCTTCCTGTTGGCAGCTGTCCTGAGACACGATGTTCTTGCTTAGCATTTTGATGTGGGGAAACAGTCAGATAATTAAAGTTGGTTTCAAGCCATCAGCTGATTTGTTAGCAGTGACTTGATCTGGGGTGTTGTCAGTCAATAAACGTGTAGCTCGTGTGCACAGAGCTGACCTGCACCTTGTGCCTGAAGCCCCATGTGTGCGGGACATACAATTCCCAGGAGCCACTTCTAGGGGAGACAGACTGCATCCTCTCCAGCCACCTGCTGGTGAATGGTTAATTTATGGAAAATTAGCACTATCATCCTGTTCCCCACTGTGTGTCAATCCAGCACAAACCCGTTGCTGTTATGCAGCTTCTCCTTGTTTAAATAAATGCAATTCTCTTTGACCCACTCTCCGCAGTCCTCAACAAGTTCCTTACAAGAGTACTGTGAAAGGTGGTGAATGCCAGCACACCTGTTGCAGATCTGCAGACTCATGCCATGGGTTTGGATGTGCTGTACAAATTTGCTTCGTGGTGCTCCACTGCCAGCGAGGGCCAAAGTATTACTGCTCTCATATAAATGGCTGAATGTCCTAATCCACTCCTGGGCTTTCTATGGGCAGCGTGTGTGAGTACGTGTGTGCCTCCATGTAACTTCAAGTGGGAATTACAACCGCTTGATCCTGTAGTGGTGTGATCTCGTGACGGCACTTTCCTTATCTAATTGGGTCTGACACTATTCTGAGGTAGCAGACAAACTTGAGTCTCCTGCAATGTAATCTAAGAAACTTGAGTGCCAGTAAGACAGATGGGTTTGAGAGGTCTAATTTAGGAGGACTAATAAATTGCAATGTGCGCATTTTAATGTGCGAAACAAATGAGTGGAAGGCTGGCTGAATGAAGTATTAAATAAGTTTATTAAAAGCATGGCTGATTAGTTTCTTGTGGACTCTGTTTTCAGTATGTACGATGGTATTTCCATCACTTATGTATTTCCCCACAAGGCACTGTTGTTCATCTGCCTGGATTAGGTAGGTACTGTGTGATGCTGAGCTCGTGGTACCAGGTGACACCTCCCTCGGTATTGCTTAAAAGTGTTTGAGAGGTAAACGTTAAAGACAATCAGCAGATAATAGGGCTAAAAATAGAAGATACCCAAAAAAAGAAATTCCATTTCTATAGCTCTAAGAATTGTTCGTATTTGTCTGACATTGGCTTTGAAGCTTTAAAATACAGAAAACTTCTTCATAGATGAGCGCAACCTAAAGACTGAAATGCTAAAATATAGGTTGGAATCTCCTTTTTTTTTGAAGAAGAGAAATCCATACAAGGGCAAAACCATACTGCAGTGGGTTTCAGCTGTTTGCATAACATTTGATTTCTGTTGCCTCAGATTCTTGCAAGGTCAGAGATTTATTGCCTATGGTCAAAGGATGTAGAATCTCATACATGTAAATTTGTGATGGACACCATCCAGGAAAGACAAATTATATCCAGCTGCCATTACTTTTGCTTGTGATGCTTTTGAGAATTCCTGTATAGCTTGTAAATTCCTATTGACATTCCCTATGAAGTACATCTTAGATTTCTGTGCGTTGCTGTTAGTTATTGCTGAGACCCAAGACAACGAAGGGCTTTTAAACCTTTCATGGCTGCTTTTCAAATAAGAGCAGCTTAAGACAGTGGGATGGCTGAAGCATGGGGAAAGCTGTGAGGAAAAGCCTGCCTACAGGAAGGAGTCTAGAAAAACACAAGGAGAAGAGATTAGAGTGGTCAGATGATGGTCCTGCAGCTCTTAGTACTGCAGAGCCTAAGGCTATGGTTCCCCAGCGAGTAAAACAGATACCAATCAGAGCTGCTGGTGTTCCATCTGCCCTGGAGTCCTTGCTGACATGGTCCTCCTGCCTGTGCCTTGCCTTGCCCTGCCCAAGTGCTGCTCTGAGTGCCCCCTGTGCTGCTGGCATGGTCTGCGGGGTTTAGGTATGTGGGTGGGCGTGCACCGTCGTGTGACACATCTCTGTCACACCTCGCACGCCTCTGACAGCTCGTGCTCACTTTGCAGGCAGGAGAGCTCAAGTGGGAGAAGGTTGAGGAGCAATACAGCAACAGGCTCTAACTGTGCCACAGGGGTTTTATTTCTTCTGCTGGCCAGAGTCAGATGTGACTCTGGGACACTCACCAGTCTGTCTGCTTCTGCTGCTGGGTACATTCCTGAAGGGACAGCATGTGGGCAGTCTGGCCAGCCACCAGCTCCTGAGGCTCTAGTCAGGTCTTTCGTGCTGGCGTTGTCCATGTTGCTTTGCAGGGTCATTCCAGCCCAAAGCAAGCCTCAGGAACTGCTGTCATTTGCCTGTCTTAGCTGCTGTCCCTGGCTTAAAGCAGCACATGGGCCATCACAGCTTACTTTCCAGTGGGAACTAGAGCATAAAGTACACCAAAGTCTGCTTTTGGGCATTTTGAGAGGTGAGGAAATGTTGATGCAGCCCAGTGCTTGTAACTTAGGACAGGCAACTGGCACTGCATTCAGCAAGGAGCTACAGGAGGGATGGGTAAAGGAGGGAGAGACAAAGAAGGCAACATGGGCAGCAAGGTCTGCCAGGCATTCCCTCTCTTAGGAGTCAGCAGCTTCCCTCTCACAGACCAGCTACTATTCACCTGTCCCCAGTTAGCATCCCAGCTAGCTTTCTGTGCGCTGCTGCCAGGAGGCTTAGCTGGCCAAAAATGCATGCATTTGTGGCACTGCAGCTGCTTCCATTAACTGATGTTTACTGAAAGATGTAGAAGTAAGTTCTGGTTCTATGTATATGTTCTAAAACATGAACAAGTGGCTTCTTTTGGAAGGTAAAAAGGCAAAGGTCAAGTGTGGAGCCTGGACTCAGCAAGTGGGCTGAAGTGGAACTAAGGGAAAGTAAAATGCTTTGGAACTGCTGTAGTGTGCATTTAGATATAGTGTAAAAGAGAACTAAAATGTTTTTCAGAGCAATAAAATGTGCAGAACGTGAAAATCATAAGCTGTGTTAACAGGCAGCAGAGGTTTCCTTCTGTTTCCTTTGCATTAGGAACAGCACCAGATGTTGCTGAGCAGTATTCACATCAAAACTTGCAGATAAGTCCATAGCAGCACTGACTCTCTGAAAGCCTGTGATGGTAAGAAGCACTTGCAGCAGTTGTTATCCCGTGTTTGGACACTTCTGAGGTACCCCAAGACCACTTGGCTGTTAAAGTGATGTGGCTGGTTCCAATTTAGCAGAACAGATGCACACAAGTATTCAGCACGCTGGAAATGCATATTGAGGATGAAACTCCCGGTTATTACCACAGTAAATAAAACGGGCGGTTGTGCTGATTGTAGGGCTGTTGCATTTAATTCACCAACAATCACTGCAATTAGGCGCTGGCCGCTCTTTCTGCCTATTAGTTTCTGCCCGGGCTTTGCTGCTGAATTCAGTTTCAGAGGCCTTATGAGGTGTTAGACACAGACAAAAAATACCTCAGATGAATCTTCACCAATGCATAAACTTCAGGATTTTGTTTTTAACATGAAAAAGAACCCCCAGCTTACTGCAGAACACTGGTGTTCGGCTTATCTTTCTTTGGCTAATAAAAAGCCAAGAGGTTTGCTGTAAGAGCAAGACTGCATTTTCTGGGTTTGACTCCAAGGCACTCAGCTGTGAGCAAGCTTTTCATACATCTCGTAGCAATCGGCACACTGGGTGCCTTGCTATGGTACAGTGCTTTAATACTAAGAGGTTTTCTTTCCTTTTCACTAAAGCAAATTTGTTGTGTAGTTGAAATAGATTGTGAGGCTCAAGTATGAGCTAGAGCATCCTTTAGAGAAAAAAAGTAAGCATTTGAGGTATCCTTTGTAGAGGAGAAAGTATTAGCAGTGTTTCTGAGTGAAATAAATCTGAAAGAAATGAGATTTTTTATTGCAGTGGAGGGTTGTTATCTTCCATTGTATTTAGTATTTTGCTAGAGATATGCTAAATACTGTCTGGACCATTAATAAATAGGTTTCTTTAGAACCATTTTTATCTGATTGAATTTCTGTGATTTCTTAAGATGGAAGTTCATAAATAATCTCTTTAAATGCCTTTGTAAATAAATGTATTTTAATTAGTACAGAGCCATCTTTGGTAGCTTATAAAAAGTCTTGTAGAACTGTAAATATGTAATTCCTGACACTTTAATAAAAGTGTTAGCTTAAAGATGAGTGAGGCAAGGATGTTTGAGTACCAGCTTCTACTAAGCAGAGTTGGGTATATAATTACATGATTACCTACACTGCATGTGTGGCCGTGATATCCAGAACTACGCAAAATAATACGAACACATTAATTTTTCAGTAGCATTAAAACAATTTGCAGCAAAATTCTGTCACCACTTTCGAGTGTGAATGTGTACAGAATAAAAAGAGGTGCAGCCATTAAGAGATGTTGCCTTGTTGTGTCAAACTCCAGTAAGAAGGGATTGAAGCTGGTATCAGATGGCAGGCAGTTTCTTACCCTCATTTTACCTTGGTGGCAGATGAACCCTGAAGTCACAATGGGGCACTTTTTACTGCTGCATTTCTGAATTTCTTAAAAACTTTGAAATAATAGTAAGTTTATGTGTAATGATGCTGTCTGTGTTCATCCTGACCCAGTGCATGTCACAAAGGATCCTGAGCTTCTGTTTGCTGATTCTGTCTAAAACTCAAGTGCTCCCTGTATGCAGGTATTTGCATTTCATAAATAAATCTGTGAAGAGTCTTCCTGTAAAAACACAAGTGTCTTACGATTGCAGTTAGCTCACTTCTGTATTTTATGCTGAATTTCATGTCTGGCAGGGAGATAAAATCACCTTTCCTTAAGGAGGAAACACAACCATTAGTTCACTGCTGGTGTCTCTGACCCAAAGCTGTGGGCTCAGGCCTCACTATTTTGGTTCATAGTGTACCTGGGTAACATTTGACTCCAGAAGTGAATTTTTGGTGCAGAGATTCTTCTCTGACTTTACCCTATGTACATTATTAAGCCAGATTACATAGTCATTATGCAACAATGAAAAATTTAGTAACTGCTCTATATTTAAACCTTTGTGTATTAACTTCAGTGCACAGCACCAGGATAGGTTTGAATGTGGAAAAAAATGTGAAATATGAGAGAAGGAATCTGAAATGCTTCAGTAACTCTGTCCAGTTTGTAATAATGTGTCTTCTTCTAGATTCATTTCAAATATGTTTCTACTCTTTGAAGCAGGGGTTTAGTTTGTATTAAATTTGTGCTGAATTTGTGATATGGTCTGTCTGGTTTCTGACCAAAATGGTTAATGTACAGAAATGACAAATTTTTAATTTTTACATCTATTTCAAGTCCATCTGTTATTCTCTCTAGTGTAACTTGTAGCAATTGCATTGTTTGAGTTTGATCTATAGTGTCCTTTTCAGAAGAGCACCAAACAAATATATTTTAGCAGTTGATTCAAGAGTATGTCAACCTCCCTCACACAGAGCTTGTTTAGTAGACTGAAATTGAAACATATGAAAAACAGACACATGTTCAGTCACAGAAGTGTTTTTAGCACTAAGGCACCCTACAGAAAGCACAGTTAGGTCCTCCTTGTGAGGCCAGCATTGTTTCATGCCCACACGTGCTTCAGTGGTGCATTGTGGTGAGAGGTTATGATAGACTGTGCATGTGGAAGCAACAACATCATGTCTAACCCAGCCAACACTTGCTGGAGCCAGCACGAAGGGAAATTCAGTGGGGGAATACAGAAATTTAGTGGCTTTTTGGCCATCCTGACCTTCCAGATCCTTACTGCCCATCAGCTGGAGATGCTGCATGTGTAAGATGCCTCCCAGTATGGCCAGGATGGCTCCATTGCCAGACTGGGCGATCTGCAAGTAGCAGGGAGCAGGTGTGGACCAAACAGAAGTGTTGTGGGAATTCCCACATGACAGACTGCTGATAGAGTTGCTCCTTCCTTTCTACAGCCAGTTTTGGGTCAGCAGAGAATGGGTACATGTGAGAGTCCTTCTTGTCCTCCGGTGGAGCTCTGGAGTGAGACCTGGAGGATGTTCAAGGTGAACACTTGTCATGAATTTGACTTCTCTGTAGTGAGTTTTATGCTCCTGCTCACAATTGCTCAGAAACAGATGAACATGGCCCTTCTGACACTCTCAGCAAGTGACCTCTGGCAGTCAGGAACACAATGCCAGCAGCGGGAACTGTTTGTCTTCAGATGCAGCTTCAAGGAAATGCCCACCCCATGCTACCCTACCATAAACATGTGGAGGGCTGTTGTGAGCTTGTCTGCAGGCAGTGCCCAGCTGGGGTGGCAGGATGGACAGACACATTTCACAGCAACTCAGTGCTGTCACCTTGTATCAAGAGTGGCTGTGGCCATTTAATGCCACCAGGGCCTGGCTGAGGCATGCTGTGCTGAGGACTGAAGAGCTTGTTTGGGATATGCACCTTGCCTTTGCAGCTGGCTTTGTGCGGCTCAGTGGCCTCCAAATAAAGTCTCTAGATTTATACTTGAATGCTTTAGGAAACACACCTTTGCTGCTGTTAAAAAACTGTACAGCTACTGCTTGAACAGCTCTCTGCTATCTGACTGGCTGCAGGCCATTTGTCTCTGCTGTGCTGGACCTGAAAAAGCCCTGGAGAGCCCCTGTGGAAAGGCTGCAGTGGATCAGTCACTCCACAAACGTACCAGCATTCTATCAGTCAGAGTGGCACAGGTTTAAGCCACACAGCTGTGGATGTTTTGCTGTTACATGAATGTGAGCAATCTTGGGAGTCAAATGCTGAAGTGTTACAGGCAATCTTTGATTTACATGTTCATAGACATTAATATATGTCTGTGAATGTTTATGGCTCTTTCTGGGTAAATCTTTAAAAACCTCCAAGGACTGCCTTTCTGGGCAACCTGTTCTGGTTGTGCACCACTGCCCTAACAAAAAATTGTTTCCCAGTGTCCATCCTGAACCTGCCTCTTGCTATATTATTTAGCCCTACAGAGAAGAATTTTGTTCCCATTGCAACTGCCTGTCAAGTAGTTGTAGGAATTTCTTGGAGTTGTTGCAGTTCCCTTGGAATGAAGATTATCCAGGGTGAACAATGGACTTTCTTGTTTCTTTCTTTTTCCGCCTCTGCATCTTAGTATTCCATTTCTTGGTGTGCTAAAATGGATTTGTGTCTGGGATTTCATATATGCAACAAAGCTTATTGACCATTATTTAATAGACTCATTTAACATAATTTTGAAATTGATTACAGTCAAAAATCTTAATTTACCTTTGTATGGCAACCCTTTCTTTGAGAAGTGGTGAACCTGCCTTTCCATAGTCGAACACTGGAGCAAACTGGAGTCTCTAAGGACTAGAGGCAGTGAGTGATCTTTCTGTGAACTTCTGGTGGATGTCCTTCTTTTATAGGCAAATTCTTAATTACACCTTTCTGCAGCTTTGTTCCCTCCGTGTTGTGGGGCTCCAGGGTTCATTCTGCTATGGGTTCTGAAATCCCTGCCACTATTGCCTATCACGGCTTACGTGGATTCAAAACCAGTTCAAGGCAATTCCAGCTGCTAGCCAGTGGCTCAGTTGTCAGTACGTGGCTTTCTCCTTTATGGGAATGTGAGGAACCACCAGACTGCTGCTAGACTTGGCCACTGCCCTGGAATGCTGACCACTTTGGGTTTATCAAGCATTAGAAGAGCTGTAATGCAGACTCAGGACCATGTTGTGAACTTGCTTATGGAGAAACACTGGAGTCTTGAGCATCTGAAACCCCTTTATCATCTGGCATAAAGGACAATGTGATAAATCAGACCAGGCACCCATGTACCTCTCCATATGTGGGGGCTACACCCAAAACAGAAAGCTGCAGGCTTCATTTGGATTTTGGATGGCATTTTTTGGATCCCTACCTTCCTGGATGAATTCGGTACCAGTGATGAGGGGGATATTTCTGTGCATCCACATGAGGTTGAGCAAAGTGCCCACTTCTGTCAGCACTGGTGTCCTGGCCTGATACCACACTTGGTGTGCAGTGCTGTGGTTGGAAGCTGGAGCAGAGCGTAATTACCCAACTTCAACCACATTTCATGCACAGAGACTGTTACCCTGTTGCTCTGACACCTGCTGCAAAAAAGGTTGCTTTTTTTCTTTTTTTTTTTCTTTTTTCTTGTTTTTAAAAATTTTTAAATTATTTTTTTAGGTGGAATTTAAGGCATGAGCTGCAAAACACAAAGCAGCTCTGGCTGTGATTACCTCTGTGAGTTGCTTTCCCTCCTCCCGTGGTCACAGGCAGCCAAGGAAAAACAAAAGCTGTCAGGTCCCTGCAGAAAAAGAGAGAAATTAGTGCTGGCAGAGTCTGTACGAGACAACTTATCTGCTGTGAAGTTTGAGTCCCTTGTTCCTGCTGGTGTGATCTGTTAATGTAACATGCCTGAAATGTTTTCTTACATTCTTACAGTTTTTTCTAAGATGTGCAAGATGAAAAACGTGGGGATATTTACTCCATTACCACAGGAATTGTGGTGGACTGGTTTTCTTTTTGTACATTCACAATCTATGCCATCAATTATAATATATAAATTAGTCACATAAACATGCCTGCATTTATGTCAAGATCTATGTAAAGCTTATACTTTAAAATCTTTAACAGATTAATAGGTGCTGAGTAATTAGATGAAAGAAAATGTCCTTTTAAGAAGAAAAAAGGTGATGTTAGAAGAGGTCTTTCAGCAAGTGTGTTTATTATGTTTACTGCTATCAGTTGGTAGTACTGAAAAAGCTGTAAAGCCTTTTTGTTAATATTCAGCTCTTTAATTCTTCTCACTGGTCAGTTAAAATACTCTTCTTAGATGCAGCCCCATGTTCTTCATGGCACTTCTGTGAAGTCCTGCTCTACCAGGCTGGCAGGTAACATAAAAGAGTTAGTGCTTTAAAAAGGCACACAGCCATGCCCCTGAACCTTGGTGATATTTCTGGGAACTCCCCAGTTGATGGCAAGGAAGTGCACTAAAGCTTTACTTTCTTCTCCCTGTGGTAAGCAGACTCTCTCAAATAGCAGGAGGTGGATAAGTTTAGTACATAGTCTGGTTTCATTAATGTTTTCCAGAATTAATACTAAGTAGATCTCAGATTGACAGTTCAGTATATTCCTTATCAGATTTCTAGTTGCTCCAAGTATATTGATCATTCTATTTCAAAGTTTTTACCCCTCTGTTTACTATTTGGTACTATCCTTCTCCTCATCCTTCCCATATCCTCCTTTATCTTCAGTCTCCACTTCCTTGTCATCTGTCTAAATACAGTTGCATCCAGGTTGTGCTGAATGATGAAGACAATTGTGTGTATGTTTAAAGACCACTTGGAAAACAAAAAGATTATTTGAATTTAGTCCCTAAAGCAAGTTTTTGTATTTAAAACACAAAACCAGCCAGGTAGTTGTTGGAGATTACAGATACAGAAATAAAAATTTGCCTCATTAGGATTTTCTGTATAAATACCAGTAGTCCCTAATTTGGGTATTTCACTATTTTAAAGATGAATATCTGAGTTTGAGGTAGCAGCCTCAGGGGATCTTATGGGGCTGTTTTTGTGAGTACTTAGCCCAGACTTTGTTGGTGTTGTTTAAAGAAAAGCATTTAGATGGTTAAGTTTAGAGCCTTGTATTTAAAAACAAACACCAGGCCTAAACAAAAAGTGTGTCATCAGTTTTCTCTTGTGAATCACATTTTCATCAATAATCCTTTTCCCCTAAATGGCTTGAAGAAAAAATTAACAATTTTATAGAAATGCTTTGTGATTTCTCACCTAGTACACTTCTGATCTGTAGGCACACAAAACTAAATGTATGAGTGTGTAGTCATTACTGTTTTGTATTTTAGTTAGATTCTATTTTGCTTTGGGTTTTTCCCTGTTAATTCTCAGGTTGTTTTCACATTGCACTAATCATTCCAATTACACACGTGCAATTTGTCCTTTGGTGCATATTAAATCCTCTTCAGCTTCATTTCAAACACTGATGCTAGACTGTGGTTCTGAACTCATTGCTCAAAAGAAAGTTCATTCTCCACCGGAAACATTGAATTCTCTGCAATGTTTGTTTCCTTCATGCAGCATAGAGCAAATTTGAAAAAGATGGTTATTCACCTCACACTTGTGATCTGCTTCAGTTATTCTTACGGCTGTGTGGGGGATATCAGCTCAGGTCATCGCTTTGCTCAGCCTCTAATAGGCTGGCAGAAAGGAAAATAGTAGCCAAGCACTTCCAATCAGTTTCTATCTCACTGCAGAACCATGTGGATTCCGGTTCAAGAGCTGTGAATTAAAACTAGGAGAGCTTTTCTTTAGGATGTAACTGTAGAAATACACTTGCATGCGGTTCTTCAGTTGGCCACTGCCTTGTTTTGGATAGTTGAAGCAACTGCTTCATGGACTGTTGAATTGCCAGCTGCTTTCTCAAAGACAGTTTGGAAAACAGATATTTGTAGAAATAGTACTTTGTTCGTCCACTTTTTACTGATAGATTAATGGCAGTAGTACAGGAGAAATTGTTGAGAGCAGCAGTAGTGACACTTGCAAAGGAGTAACAGAGAAAGTAGGACCCTGTTGTTGAGAAATATGGCTGGAAGTGCTTTTTGTTGTGTGTTTGTAATAGACACTGTAGAGTGAGAGGAAGAGTGATTCCTCCTGGGGGTAGTGTGGGTCAGTAGAAGGGAGGAGAAGGGGCATCAGGACCTCCCTATTAAAATCCATTGATGAACTATGGCTGGAAACAGCTCTAAGCTGTGAAGAGCTGCATGGATGTCCTTGCCTTGCATAGCAGGAGCGTGTCCTATTGCAGCAGGCAGGGATAGGAATGGGGAGAGGGGGATCAGGGTCTGCAGCTGCGCACAGCTCTGTCTCTGCCTGCAGAAATCACTGCATTGGAGCAAAACCCCAGGTTTTGTTCATTCCCCAGCCACAGTCTGTGTGCAGCCTTGCCTGGATGTCTCAGATCTCTGAGCATACTCCCCTTTGGTTAAGATGGGACTGACCAGGCTGAGCAAAGTGCTTTGAAATACAGGTATAAGCCTCCTGTCTGAATGTGCCAAGCAGCATTACTGCATTTCAAGTGACCTTTCAGTCTGAAACTTTGCCAAAGGGAGGGGAAAGGAAGCCACCGTTGACTTGAGTTCTGCACAGAGATCCTGCAAACAGATGGTGTTTGCATATAGGAGATTCTGTTCGGGTGCAACTCTACTACAACACTCTTCGTTTTTAATGATTGCAGGCGGGCTAAACTCCGGCTATATTTGGAACAGCTAAAACAGCTTGTGCCTCTTGGGCCGGACAGCACCAGACACACCACTCTAAGTCTGTTGAAAAGAGCTAAGATGCATATCAAGGTAAAAACATTAATCTGTGTTTTTATTTCTTTTAAGGGAGAATCTTCTAGAATGTGTATTCATAGATAGGAAACAAATTTTCACACAAAATCCATATCCATGTGTCCAATCTTCTGGATTTATTGGCCTTTGTTACTTGCAAGGATTTCAGTCACAGTGTCAAGGTTTAGTGTTCTGCAATTTAGCATCTCAAATATATAAAACAGTGATTTTGTGATTTCTGCTTAGTTACTAAGTAATATTTTTAATTATTTACACTATAATTTAAAAAAAAATATGTCAAAGCTGTTGTTTGATTAATATATAATTTTTTTTAAGGGCTGAGCAAAGTAGCATTGTACTGCATTGTTTTAAATGTAAAAAGCCAGATCCAGTCATGATGAAAAAAATTAATAGAGTCAAAAAGATCATATCTACTAGTGAGCCTTAATCCCCATCAACATTTTGTTGACCAGATTCTCATTTAAATGAAACAAAAAAAATAAATGCAATCTCCTGTTAGTTGCTTCTCCCCTTGTTCCAAGTGTATAACAAAGAACAGCTCCAAATCTCACCTGTGATCCAGTAGCAGTGCAGGTTCTACATTTGTACAGGTAATTCAAAGGAAATTATTCCTCAGGCCTCCTCTCTACAAAGACACCTTCACTCCCATTTTCACTGTAATTGTTTTCAGGGAACAGGGTTATAGGCAGGAGTAAGACAAAGAGGTATTCAAATGTAAAAGTTAAAGAACAGGTTTCTGCTGCAGTGTCCAGGACTATAATTACTTATCTGGCATTTTTTCAGTGTTAGAGAGAAACAGGTCAAGAAAAGTGTCAGGAAAAATTGAACATTGCCAGTAATCTTGGAATATTTTGGAGAACAGCCTGCTGATGCACAGCTTTAAGATTCACTGCAGTTACAGAAATGGGTGTGATTCATATGAAGAATTAAAGATTAATTTAAGCAAAATCGTTCTTGTGAACAAGTTTACGGTGCTACGTTTTCAGCACTTCTAAGCACATTTACTCCAGCTGGGCAACTCCTGTTTTTACCATTTGAGATTTTGGCCTCTTGTTTATAATTCAGGCTAACATGCATGAAAGGCACTGCATGTGGTTTTTGTCTTGGGCTGCCCCCCTATCATGGGCTTATGCATACAAATTGAAAAACTGTTTTTACAAGTGGCGAGTGTGTGAGATTAGCCCTGTGGTTACCATTTCAGCTGCTGATAAAAAAAACTGGGAACAGATTCTTTCCAAATCCGCCATGCACGGCACCAAGTACTCATTTTCTGAAAACCGAGACTGAAGTTTAACTTTCTTTTTAAGATTTTAACAGAACCTGCCCTAACTGGGTTAGCACTTAATTGTTCCCCTTTGTCAGGTCAGCTCCCTCTCCTGCACTGCCAGAGCTTGCCCGTGCCCGGCTGGCATTTCTGACATAGTCATTAGTTCTGAACTTTTCACACACACACACACCCCCCCATATATTGAAATTTGCTCTGAAAGATTGGATGGTTTTGAGTCTCCTGGATATGAATCACTGAGTTCTTTCCTAAAATAGTTGTTAGAGTTTGGGATTGCAGCCAGGAAAATACAGGAAAAGGAAGTCCGATCAATTGGGCACATTTGGTTTGTTGTGTACATGGATGTACCAACTCCTTTTCTTATTATAACATTGTGTATCCACCTATGATGAATATCTACAGAGTGTTTTGCCTGGGAGGGGGCTTAAAATGAGGCGGAAGAAAGTAGATTTCGTTGAGCCAGGAAACTGCCCCATTCAAGAGTGTCAATTCTTTTTTCAAATACTTTTATTTCAGGCTTGCATTGGAACAGCAAAACCTCTGAAAGGGTTTTGCTTGTGGTTTGCTGTGCACTGTCCCAGCCCGCTGTCCTCAGCAAACCAAGCCTAGGTTCATTCAGATGGCAGGGAGGAATCTTCAGCAGCTGTATTCACTCCCTGCACATCTCCTAAATCTCACTGATTGTGTAAACACAGCTCACAGAGAAATCTGCTCACTCTTATAAGTGCTTTTATTGCTACAACCTGTAATTTACTGCATCAGATAGATAATTTTTTCAATAATAAAAGGTATTTTGAATTGTGTATCCTTCATGCTTTTAATCCCATCATACTCTTACACTTTCTTCCCTAGTTATAGAGTCAATTTTTTAAAATGGCTACCAGTGATTTGGAAGAGGGCTCAGTTCAAATACTAAAAGATACTATTTCTGTTACTGCATTTGGACCAACAGTGCAGCACATTTTACCGGGTGTGAAGTATTATTTTTTATTTGCAAAATTAATAGCTGCTTCTATTCTGTCAGAGGGGAGATTTTAGGTAGATATGTGGAAGGATCCTTTTCACAGGGTGTTTGCTGAGAAATTTTGGATTAATTCCACCGATTTTGTATGTGATATCACAGAATTATCATTCTTGCTCTGCAGATGTTCAAGGAAAAAAAAATGCAAGAATAAAGAGAGTTGTTAGTAAATCCTCCTTCTATATATAATTAATGCTGCTTATTTTTAATGAAGCTTTTTAATTGCTAAAATTTTCCATAGCCTGCGGTAGGAGGTAGAACATTCAGAGGCTCACGATGGTTCCTTTATGGTGATAGGTGAAATAAGAGACTCATCTAAAGAAGCGTTATGTTCTCACTGAAACCTGAGCTGTGCTCAGGTTATCAAAGATGATGCCAGTTTTGCCAGATAAAATGATTTAAATATTCTCCACAACCAAGGCAACAATAAAGCGGTCTTAGCCAAGGAATGTCTGCTAGTGGCAAGAGAATCTCTGAGGGTTTTTTTTTTTATTATTAGTAGCATTTTTTCTCCTGTAACCGTATATCTTACTGTGAAACAAATTCAGCCTGCTAAAATTGTACTGACCTCTACAGAATTCTAACAAAAAAAAATGGAACTTTAAAATTTAATGTTAACTTTATATTAATTAAAATATTTTAATTGCTTTTAAATTACTGTTTACTACAAGACCTTAAGTTACTTATGCTTTGACATGGGTACAAACTGGCAGCTTACTGTGCTTCTCTCCCTTTAAGAAATTGGAAGAACAGGACCGAAAAGCTCTAAATATTAAAGAACAATTACAGCGGGAGCACCGCTACCTCAAGCGCAGATTGGAGCAGCTATCCGTGCAGGGCATGGAGCGAATCCGCACTGACAGCATGGGATCAACAATATCCACTGACTCTGAACAAGGTAATTGAGCCAGGGCTTCCCAAAGGGATCTGCAGGAGCAGGAAGGAAAAGGGAAGTGGGGAAACAAGAAAATGTCATTTAGAACTAAAATGAAGCCTTCAACAAAATCCAGACAAAATCATTCCATAATGGGATTTGAAGAGTAAAAAATTACTGCATTTTTTTTCACATTCTTTGAAAAATGGTCTTTTTCCTAATCAGTTTTTAAGCTGTTAATATTTTGTGTATTTTTAAAGCTATTCATCTTGAATGTGTTTCTGCCAGTTTTTTAAATAATTACCATTTAATGTTTTGATTTTTTAGTGTAATTATTGGTAAGGCTGGCATAATATTTTCTCATGGAGAAAAAAAAATTATTTGGCTTAATTCATTTGTGTGAATAAATGAATCCCACATCATTTATTTTAAAATTTTAAAACATTTTCTGTGCAACAATTACCAGGGATTCTCTGCATTTGGTTTTCATTTAAGACAGAGCTCCACAAGCTAGCTGTTGCCATTTCTTATTTACCCATTTGGAAGGTTTTCTGTGTGGAACACTCACCCAGGCTGGCTGTTTCAGGGCCCAGGGGGGTTGAGTTGTTGGTCTTGGGGCAGTTACCTGGGGACAGGTGGTCACCCCATGGCCAGCCAACACCTGCATGGTTGGAAATACTGTGAGCAGTGCTGCAGGACAACAGTCTTTGAGGGCCGGCTTTATTCTAAATCAGTGGCTATGTGGAGGTTGGAACAGTTCTGGGAAAGCATTTGGTATTGATGTCATGCAGTATATTTATATGGCTGAGGACAGACGGGATTTTAATTCTCAGGTGGACAAGATGATCCCTTCCTCAGGAATTACTGTGCCAGTTCTTTTTTTTTTTTAAAATTATTGAAACTGAAGTATGGTTCAGGTTTCACTTGGATGTTGATTGACATTGGCCCATGACTAGTTGCTACAACTTTCTGAAAATGTGCCTTCTTATGTTTTCTTTAGAAGTAGACATTGAAGGAATGGAGTTTACTCCAGGTGAAATGGACAGTATTGGAAGTGCCAGTGATGCTGAAGACCACTACAGTTTGCAGAGCGGTTCGAGTGACGGAGGTTACACACATTCCCGCAGACTGAATGCCAGGCTCTCATAGTGCCTGAGTTACCCACTCAACTCAGGACCATCTGACTGAAGCACTTATATATGAATATTCCAGAGGTGTCAACTGCCACTCTTCCGGGAAACCCCAACCACAATACTCTGACATGGAGGTTTCTTACCCACGGTTCCCTGCACTGTAACCACAATATTAGATATTGTAAATCATGGGTTTGCTGCAGAGAACTGTGGTTAGGTACAGTTGTGACTTAAAGCTAGCTTGATGTAGCCATCCTGCAAATTAAAGGAAATAAATTATGTCATTCCATTTAAGAAGTATTAAATTCAAACTGTTGGAAGCATGGCATAAGGGAGTTTGACAGTTTATTTTGATTTTGCAGAAACCATTTTCAAACATGGAAGAATAAATGGAATCTACAATGTGTTAGTGATTCAGAGATACAAAAACCTAAAACTACTTTTTGTGGTATTTTTTTCATGGAAAAAAACCAACCCAAAACATTTTGAATGCTGTATATTGGGCTCCATAGAGTAAATTCATGCAGCAGTTGTTGTTTGGGTGAAGCAGGCAGATAAATCTTCAAATCTCAGATGATCTTTGGAAAAGGTTGTATTTACAAGTCACTACTGTACTTCAAAATGGGGGAAAAGCCAGCTCTAATAATGACTTCATGTGGGATGATCTCAGCTTTCTTATGCTTTTTGTATTCAATATCCAACCAGCAGCAAATCATTCTATCCATGTTAACGGGAGCAGTAGAAAGCAACATGGCAGTTTTAACCTGTTACCGTGGAATGGATGACATTTGAAGCATTTCAGTGGTTTTATGGGTTGTTGTTTTCATTACTTTCTCTGAAGAATACAGAACTCAAGTGATCCAGTTTGTGATAGTTAATCTTTCCTTGCAAGGAAACGAAATCTCTGTTTGCTTGTATTTTTTTTTCTTTTCATCTATTTACACATGTCAATACATTTTTATGGAAGGCATGGCTTAAAATTACAGTATTCAGCTAGAAGATAATTAATTTTTTTCTTTTGCACACTATAATTGCATTTTCTATTCTTAAAAAAGTGCAAAAAAAGTAAAATGTATGCTGTAAAACAGCAAAGTTTATTTAGTACTCATCAAGCTGTTCAGAACATATTTACCCAAATTGTAGCAATACTATGAAGATGTATTTTAATACAACTTCTGCTTAGTGAAGTCATTAGAGCTTGGCTTGCCGGGTAAGAAAAAAATGGACCAGTCTTTGCATTATCTGTTTAAAGAAGGTCTTTTAAAAAAATTTTAAAAAAAAAAAAAAAAAAAGAAAAAAAAAAAAAAAAAAAAGAAAAAAAAAAGAAAAAAAAAGAAAAAATCTATAAACACTTTTAGGGAAGTGATTTTAGCAAGTGTAGTCTATATTTCCTGTAAGAGATTTTGTATTATATTTTCCTAAATGTTCTCATTTACTTGTATAGGGAGGGGAATGGTACAGACCCAGACCAGAGTCTCAGGGACTCTTCACCTTTGTCATATTGTGCCTTGGTGACCATTTATGTATGCCTCTCCTTTTCATTGTTTAAAGGACAACTAAGCTTTGTTTCAAGACCCTCTGTTCAAATGGTCAGTTGTCCACCTTCCTACAGATGAAGCAGAGAGGTGTATTTATATCTTCACCCTCTCACAACTGATTCAGTGTGGCTTTAAGTAAAATCATGAAATTAGGTTTTGGTGCGAGGGTTAATTGTCTTTGTATGAGCCCTCCCTTGGATTCTTCAGCACCCGAATCTATTTTTTGTTCGCTTATAAAGTCAGGGTCTCTGTGAGACCAGCGCTCAGTGGCTCGGGAAACAGAAACGTACTGTGTAAGGCTATGGGATGTCCAAGTGTGGTGCCATTTTTAGCATTCAGATACAAGACCTCATGACAGACTGACCATAATGATCAAAAGCAAAGGTTCAGTTGTTCTTTCAACATCTGACATACGTGTCCTCCCTTTGGCTCTTACAACACAGAGTAGAAATATGAATACATTTTGTGGCAGCTTACAGATCCTTGTTTGCACTCTCGCTTACCGCTTGGAACTTGCCAACAAGGAAACGTATACATTTAATTTACATAACCTAATGGATGGCCACCCCTACTTTGGCTCTGGGGAGGGGCCTAAGGTTATCAACTCTGGCAGCTGAATAAGAAAACAATTAACCTTTTCTGTGATGCAGGTTTTGGTATTATGTTCTATACACCTTGCATATTACTAAAATCCTCATTGTTGGGGAAAGCACACAGCAATATACTCATTGTGTGTAGCTGACAAGCAGCAGAAATTACTAGCTCCTTTGGTGCATATGTAACTAATTTCCAAATCATGGAAAAAAAAAATTAAGAGTTTACTTTAACACACGACTGTTAACAGGAAAAAAAAAAGAGGCTAGTATATTGTTGCTGTTCATTTATTATATAATGAACACATTCATGGATTGTAAAGTGTTTCCTTTCATGACAAGCAGCTCTTGCACAGAACCTCCTAATGAAAAGAGATTTGAACCTTACAGAAGGAAAAACGAGACTTTAAATTGAACATTATTGTACCTTAGGTCAACCTGAAATTTTCCTTTTAAAGATGAATGTGCTAACTTAATGAGTTCTTCCACGCTGGGTATCCATGGCTTTGTAGATCTTATATTTTCAATAAAAATTACTCGAATAATCTTGAGTGGAAATAAAAAGGGTTTATTTGTTTTTACTTTTTCAGTTATTACAGCTGGGAGCTATTATGCTGGTAAAGAAAAATGACACCATGCTGCCTGTGTCATTCTCCCTCAAACACAGCCCAATTTAAGGTGGAATTTCGCGGCACAGCCCCCAGACAACAGCAGCCCCATTAAAGGCAATGGCACAGCAGTTCCTAGGGTCAGGTTTGGGGGCTGGTCTGGCCCCCCAGCAGAGCTGCAGTCCCGTGGGGGCAGTCGGGGCTCTGACATTCCTCCAGGGCTGCAGTTCTGCTGCTGAGCAGCCAGTGCAGCACTACCTGTGGCCACAGCACCTTGGGATGCAAACTGTTATTTTTATTAATTTTTCTCAGCTGGACACGTGTGTGTGCTCCATGTGTGTGCACAACTGTACCTGTGACCACAGTGGGACTGCAAAAGGCAAACTGTTTGCTGCAAGAGCAAATCCTGCCACCACCTTGGCAGCCCTGCCGTGTTGTCATGACCGCGCTTTTAGCAGGCAAGGAGGTGCTACTGCTCAGTTCATCCATTTCCTCTACAGTTACCACATCGGAAAAGAAGGAGCAGGAGCAAGATTACAGGGCTGCTAGGTATTTTTCTCATGGAAGAGGCTCTGGAGAGATGAAGTCATCGTGAAGTTCTTTTTATGGAGATGTAGAGGTTTGGCCTGTTTCCTGGGGAGAAGAAAGGAAGGGCTTCCCTTGCAGCACGCAGGTGTTGGAGGATACACGCCTCTTCATTGCTCCCTGGATTAGTGCTTCCTCCAGCTCTGTGACTGCACTCTGTCATCACCGGAGGGAGGCATACAAAAACAGCCTAAAATTGTTACTTTTTTCTGCACATTCTCTGCTGCAATTCAGAGGATGAATCCTCCTTCACACCCATCCTCTCTCTGCCCAACTTGTACCCTGCCAGGCCCATTGCAGCTGATTTATTTATCTTCTGAAAAGAGCAGGTTTGGCAGTAGAAGCTCTGCAACACATTATTAACCAGAGACTGGATCCTGTATTGTCTTCTACAAAGAACAAACTTGGTTCAGAGTGAGCTTTAGCAGATTAAAACAGAAATAAAAAGCCTCCCAGAAATCCATGAGAGGGACAGTTTTTCATGTGGTGTTTATAGATGAGTTTCAATCCTAATTTCTTAGTGTAAGATTTGGAGTTGAAAAAAAGGACTTAAAATCTAACACATCTAACTTGATCTAACTTGCAGGATTAAGACTGACCTTAAATGGTATTACATTTTTGACATGGATGAGTATGGGTTCAGCTATACCACGTGTAGCCCAACAATATATAATAATAGAAGTAGAAAAAAAGTTACTTCTATTGATCTACAGGTAAATTATGGTGATAAATGCCAGTATTCTGAGTGTCTGACTGAACACTTTGCATAACCCATTTCATTGGATGAACTTAAATGCCAAAAGAGGAGAACTGGGAAACAGAAAGAGGTGAAGTTGTGGGAGCATGGGCTCTGCCTGCAGACCTGCTCTAGGCAGGTTACTTCTGCTTTTCCTGGAGGTACTTATAGCAGTCTCTGCTCCTGGACAAATGATTATTTCACCATTTCACCAACTTTTAGGCAGATTGGTAATTAGTGGTGAAATTTTTCATCCTTCCTGATCAGCCGTGTGGAAACACATTTTTGAAAAGAACTACATCACAGCTTTTAATTAAAATTAATTTTATACCTTTCATTTTATGATGCTGCTGATAAAGCAATGTCTGCAAAACAAATTGCTCTTTCATAAATCTGTTAAATTTGTTTTTAACTGGTAAAGGCCAATGGTTGTCTGTGGTATGAGCCAGTAGCAGTGCTGATGTTTAATCCATTAACTTACACTTTCCAAAATTGATGGAAGAATAATTGGAACCCCTTAAGAACCCTTTAAGGAAGAGCTGTACTCCCTACAAATACTAATGGGGCAAACACATCAGAAATTAATTTTGCCAGCAATGAAATGAGCCAATTTGCTTAAGTGACTGTCTAAATGCACTGTTGTTAATTGGTAGCTGTAAAGAAAACATCCAAGTGTGTTCTGTAGCTACCCAGAATTAAAATGCAGGGGATATATGAAACAAAAAGACCATTTGGTCACCTTGGCTGTTGTCTCCGCCTGAAGTATTGCAAATAACCCCAGGAAAGGATTCCTGGGGAGGCATGGCCAGCCAGAGGCTTGCCTGTTGCCAAAGTAGAGTAAAGGTGCCCCAACTTCAGAATTCCTTTCTTTCATTTTGCATGAGAGGCATAAACTGTGGTTACACAGGATTTATGGCATTGGAAGGGTCTGTGCAGTATGGATGTTTAAAGTGACAAAATTTTGGTGCAGGTGAAGCACTGACTGAGAGCCTTCTGCTGCTTACTGGTGAAATTGTTACCTAAAGGTGTTAGCAAGTGGGTTCTGTGCCAGAGCCTCTGGGCCCCAGAGCCAAAGGAATGGTTCATAGACTGTGAGATGCATTTTACTGTATTATACAGATTCATTTGTACGCACGTACATGGCGCTTGCTACGTTCTGTAGCACACGGAGTATTGTGTTGTATCATTATCTCGTCATAATATAAATACAAATTTTTATACCTTTTTGTTGTGTTACTCAGGTTTTTCTTTAAATTTCATCACTTGTTTTTTGTGCATAGTATATCTTCTCTTCACAGTTCTTTACATATTGCAAATCTTTACATGTCAGCTTATTTCACGTCAACTATTTCATAAGGAGCTCACCGAATTTTAGCAATTCGAATGAATAGCATGGTATGAAGGTCGGGGTGCTACTCAGAGTTCTTTTACACACACTAGCTCAGTGAAACCCCAACAGTTATTAATGTTATTTGTCTCTAACCATGGGTGCTGTATGAATTTCCGCTATTACACTTCTGAAGACAAACTAACCTGTTTGCAAAGTGCAAATTGAAATGCATTAGTGTCTTTTCTAGGTAATTATACTTGAAATCATTTCAGCTCTGTACAAGATAGGGAAAAAAAGCATTAAAAGGCAGCCTACAAGTTCTGCATGTTTATTTTGTCAAATACGAAAGTCACATCACAAGTGATGTGCAGCCAGACAAAAATGAGCATTTTAGTTGATGAGAGATGAGAGGAGGGATGGAGCTGAAATCCTTCTGTGAATTATATTGTTTACTCTCAGCTGCAGTGTGTGACATCCACTGGTTTGTGTTTCAGTTTGTCATGCATGATGTTCTTAAATACAGTGGTATCTTAAAAATACAGAAATAGTAGTTTTAAGTTGAAATCATGGCCAGTAGCTTGTTGATATGTTTATGTTTGATTTAAATAAGCTGAGCTGCTGAATAAGTAAAAATATTCATGCACAAAGCATAGTAAACTAATTTTTCTATCACAGCTTTCTTTGAAATTAACATCACAAACATAGAATACAATCGAGCTCCTAATAACTTCTTATAAATTGATCTCCAACAGAAAAAAAATAGCTATAATAAAATTTTAGCAGTGCTGTACTTTGTGACAGCACCACTTTTCTCAGCACAAGAATTTCACTGGGTAACAGAATTATTACAAATGTGATGGCTCTATTTTTGTAAATGTTGTACAGTTTATGATCTGTACAACTTCATTTATGACATTTGTCATATCATACCATTTGTTTCTAAGAAAAATAAGTTTCCCCATTTTGCTAATGATGGGTGTTTCAAATTTAATATTAATCATCCAGAAGCTTGCCTTGCCTATCAGGATGAAAATCTTTTGTCAAAACCAATTTAAATGGAAAACAGACAACTTCTAATTAAATTAATAATGATATAGCCATCAGGTTCCTCTAAAAGAGGTACTTTACAGTGGTTTTAATGGCAAAGTTATCAGTTATTATTATTCTAGAAACTGTGAATTACCCAGTGTATTTAGTGACCATGGCATGGCAAGAAAGGGATGATTCTGACCAGAGGGGGAGCAGAGGGCTGGTATTTCTGCTGCTTTCCTTGTGCCCGCTATGATTTTACACTCCTCGGGCCCAGGAGGAGCTCTGGGAAAGCCCCCCCAGTCTTGTTCTCCTGTGCCACCACTGCCCCACTGGGGATGAGCTGTCGGGAGGCTGCTGGGAGAGACGGAGCGGGAGGGAGCGCTCTGGTCCAGCACAGTCCCTGCTGAGGCCCCTGCTGAGTGCCCGTGCATGTTCCCACAGACAGGCTCAGTTTCTTACCAACAAAACCCATTTGCAGACAGCCGAGCTGATCAGCCTCGCTTGGGGTTTTCATTCTAAATAGGGTCAGGAGAGTAAACAAACAATTTTCTAGAAAAACAAAAAATCCCCTTGTGCATTATATGTTTAATTATTAGGAGTGTTATCCCAAACATGTAGAAGCTTCTTGTGTATTTATGGTGCTGAATCCAACAAAGCTGAAGGAAACTAATCACTCTGACCTGCTTTTCTGGGAATACAAGGTCTCAGAATGAAATCTACCGTTCCTCTGGAGAGAAGATACATGCACTTCGGAGAGAAAGCAAGCTGGTGCCAAATTCCTGTCTTCTGACTTTGTTATAATAGAAGTTCACATGGCACTTCAAAAGATGTGCTTAATCCAGACTATAAATTTGCTTAAAGCAATGAATTACCTTTTAGGACAGGGTGTTTCCAAAGAGTGATTGTTGCTCCAACAATCTGCAGCAGGGACCTTTGCCATCCGGCTGCTGTCATCAGATGAGCAGAATGATGAGAAATCAAAAAGCTTCTATACAGTTCACCAGCTAAAAGCCTATTTCCTTGCCTCCTCTGTGTTGATTTTCTTTTCCCAAAGCAAAAACAAAACCAAAACTCTAAAGCAATAACAAGCAAACAACTTTTAAAGTTTTTCATCTGACAGATGTATCCCAGTGGGAGGGGTTAGTGGCACTGCACTCCTTGGCTATTTGTCACAGCCTTGGACGATGTGAACCGAGAGCTTCTCTCTGAGGTATCCGGCACAATGATGTCATATTTTGCAGTGGAACAAACACAACATGGTATGGAAAGAATAGTGCAGAGCTTGCAGACATCCTTCCAGAAATGTTTATGCCTTAATCTGCTGGAATTTACCATAAAATGGCTTGTAAAGGCAATATGCTATCTAAGCAGCCTCTCCAGTTCTAGGAAACAGATGCAAAACAACTGCTCCTAGAATGGAAAAAAAGGGTAAGGTAAGTCTTAAGTATGTTTTGACTGAACACAACCAAGAAAAAAATGAACCAGAGGAAAACAATCTTGACCCAAAAGGAGCTGCAAAAGCAAACACTGAAGCACATGGGTCTGAGGCTGGGTGGGGAAAGGGGCTGTAAGAAATTCTGACTATATGTTTGTAGGAAAAGGCAGTTGTTTAATCTCTGCCCTAACAGCTGATCAATGGTCTAACAGATGAAAATTTCTTTCCCTTTAGAGGCTTGCTCTTTCAAAATGACAATTATATATGCACAGTGTTCTGACCTAAAATATTTCAATTCCAGCCTGAATTCCTATGCCAGTGGGGATTATGAGATCATGCTGTCTGTCAACTCCTCTTTTGTCCATCTGTTCCCCTTCTCCTTTCCTTGATAACTTCTGAACCCTCTGGCTAATTTTCACCAAATTTGACAAAGCAGAGATACGATGGAGGCTGCAATAATAATCCATGATGAAAATTTTCATGGAAATTCCATGTCTGGGTAGAAAGAAAAATATTTTTTTTCCTGCATTGAACATGGCCAAATTGAGCTCTTCCCTGTTTTCAAGAGGTGGCCACTGGCCAGCACAGACGTAGCTCCAAACCTGCTACAGAATGAGCATATAGTGCTGCTTGCCCAGGTAAACAGATGGGGACATACGTTTTAGGAAAGGCCACAAGGCAGGTGGGACATCATAGCTGTGCGAGTCTGGAAAGAAGGAGAGGAACCAGTCACACATGGAACTGAAGGCATTAGTTGCACCAATCCAGGCAGACAATTCGATAGACAAAGACAGGCAAATTTTTATCAGATGTATCTTCTTTCATTTAGGATGTGGACTTCATTGGCAGAGTTGAATTTGGACAGCAGAATTTTAGGAATTTTTCTAGGTGTATAAAATTTGCTTTTACTCAGGTGTTTTTTACATGAGTAACACTGATATTTATGAAACAAACAAAACCCCAAACCACAATACTGTGAAGCACAAGTCTGCAAAATACCACCGTGGAAGAAGTTGATTTTAGTGCAAGTAACTGACTGAACTGAAACAGCAGGGTCTTATGAAATAAGCTGGTGGATGCTTTTGTTCCTTCCCCGTCAGACAGACACAATGCACTCTATCTGCAAGATTTGAAAACTTCGGCCAGCCTAAACTGCAGCTGCATATCATGCTGTAATCTGATGGGGAGGAATTCAACACTACAGCTCTTTTTACCCATGAGAACCCACTACCAGGTCAGAGTTTGGTCTAAAAATGTCTTGCACAGACTACATTATACCAGAAACCAACATTCTGCACTTTGCAAGTGATACAGGTGCTGATTTTGGTCTAGAAAACCTAATGTGAGCTTGTCTCAGCTGTGCTGAGCTGCAAGGTTGCTCATTTCCCTGTGTTGATTCACCTCAACAATTGCGTTAAGTGAGATTAGAGAAGCTGCACATTTAGGACAAGTAGTGGGAGGGCTCAACCACCCACATATGGACTGGGTCAATGCCTCATCAGGGTGAAATGTAGAGATAACATTTCTGGATACAATAAATGATTTCTTTCTAGAATAACTGGCCCTATAAACCACAACAAAAAGAAATGCCATTCTGAATTTAGTCTTCAGCAGTGCAGAGGATCTAATTCAAGTGCTATTAGTGGGTGAGCTGCTCAATAGTAGCAACCACAACATAATTAAACTTAACACTAAGATGAATGCAAGATAAACAAAGCAAACATATTCAATTTTAAGACAATGACCCATGCAAAAATGGGGAAAAATGCCAAAAAAAAACCAAAAAAAAAAACCACCCTAAATGAGCAGTTCAAAATTAAGAAGCCTACAAACACCCAGAAGGCTTAAAAATACAGTTCTAAAAGCCAAGGTAAAATGTCTGACATAAATAGAAAAATATGGCACAAACCTCCCCCCCTTGCACGATTCAATGAGAAATTTAAGGAGGCTATTGCAAGGCACATGGAAAAGCCCAGGAAAACATGGCATGTGAAATGTAAACAGGAAGTGAAGACAGCTAAACTCAAGGAGTGGCTGATAAAGGATGCTCAAAGTGTTAGTGACAAGTTTACACGATACTTGTCTGAGAAACAGCCTTTGCAATGCAGAGCTCCTGCAACCTATGTTGAGAGCTTTCTGGGGACTTCATGGGCAGCAGCAGTCAAAAAGCCAAGAAAACTGAGAGCATTGTAAAGAAGGGCACTGGAAATGAGGATTCCATAGAAAACCTTGATACGTCCATGCCTTAACGACTCTGTGTAGTCTCGTCTCTGCACCCTGGGTAAGGCACAGCAGTGCTGTAAAAGGTTCAGAGGAAGACATCGGGAATGTGGGGAATGGAGCACTGGTTTTACAGAGGCCAAATTTTGGAACTCTCCAAAATGGAGAGGACAAAGCTGAAGGAAAATGTACCGATGGTTTATACATTGCCATGAATACCACGATAAGGTACATGTGTAAGTGGCATTGACCAAATCTTGAAATGCTAGTGCCAGGAATCATTTGATGGGGTTTAGACAGAGCTAAAAAACAATTAAGAAAGTGCCTTTTCAAGCAGCACATAGTGATGTTCTGGGATGTTGCCTTGTGAAGTTTTTTGGGGGATGTCAGCATGTTCAAAAACGCACCAAGCAAATCCACGGACTTAAAGCCCACGAATAAATGAAAAGACTAAGCAGGGGTGAAAACCACCAACACAGCGGCAGTGGGTGTGGATGACAGATGTGCCCCCCCTTAGCCATGTCTGGGCTTCAGGGAGGCTGGTGAGCACAGCGGTCAGAGCTGGTCGACATCAGTTGCATTGCGGTCGGTCTCGTCATCCCCCTCCCGTGTGCTGGGCAGGGGAAACAGGGAGCAAGGTCCGGGGAGAGCCGAAGGGACAAGACGAAGCCACCTCCTCCCGGAGCACCGCCCCTGAGCGGAAGCGCGGCCCGGCCCCGGGGAGCCCCGCCCACGTGACGTCACCGGTCAGCGGGCCGGGCGCGAGGTGGAACGCGGCGCGCGTGCGCGGGGGCC
>VZRN01006619.1:3536262-3567534 GCA_013397935.1 Dasyornis broadbenti | reverse complement strand
AGCCTTCCCTGAACCTCCCCTCAGCCTTCCCTGAGCTTTCCTTCACCCCTCCCTCGGCCTCCCCGCCGCCTCCCCTCACCCTCCCTAAGTCTCCCTTCAGCCCTCCCGTAGGCTTCCTGCCGCCTTCCCTCAGCCCTCCCTGAGCCTGCCTTCAGCCTTCCCGCCATTTCCCGCCTCGCTCCTCTCCCCTCGGGCCGCCGCTGCGGCAGAGCAGAGCGCTGGGGTGAGTATGGAGCGGTGCTGCGGGCTCAGGACTCGCTCCCGGCGGGACGGGATCAGCCACCGCCACCGCGTCTCCGCTCCCCTCCGACCTCTCGTCGCGGCCGGGATTCCTGTGGGGCTGGAGGCAGCGGCTGCCCTGGCGGCGGGACGTGGCCGTTGAGGGCCCCACTTGTGCGGCCCCGTGTGGGGACGGGCGTCGAGGGTGCTCCCTCAGGGCTCCGGAGTTTTTTGTGTTTGACGGCAGTGGTAGTGCCGTGGTGGCCCGGCGTGCCCCCGCACAGGGCTGTGTGGGCCGGTTATTGCATAGAATCACAGAATCAGTAGGGTTGGAAGGTCCCCTTTGAAGATCATCCAGTCCAACCCCTCTGCAGAGTCACCTGGAGCAAGTTACCCAGGAACGCGTCCACGTGGGTGTGGAATGTCTCCAGAGAGGGAGATTCGACCTTCTCCCCAGGCAGCCTGTTACAGTGCCCTGCCACCCTCAACATAAAGTTCGTTCCCATGCTGGAGTCAAACTTCTTGTGTGTTAGTTTATGGCCGTTACTCCTTTTCGTGTCACTGGGCACCACTGAAAAGAGTCTGGCACCATCCTCTTGGCACCCATATTTACGTATTTTGAGGACAGCCTTTTTAGCACGGAGGGCAGAGGACTGTTGGAACGCTGCCCTGTGACACGAAACGTGCGTAACATTCTGTGTCATCCGCAGTCTGTAACTGAGCTAAGTCAGACACATAGGCAATTTGAGAGGAATGCCTTTACTTGTTCAGCGCTCCAGGCTGGCTGGAAAAGCTGGGTTCTCTGGTGAAATGTATGTTTTAAAAACAAAGTATTAAGTAATATTAAACTAAAGAAAAAATCTCGTCATATTACCAGATTATTGTAGACAAGACTGTTGATAATTTATCCTATATCCTTTGCTGTCTGTTACACACACTTTAGGGTCCCAAAGCTGATTATTTGTCTGCTGGGAAATACCAAAGCAGCAAACTTCTTATTCTTGTAAATTATGACTATTTTCACAAGAGTATTTTTACACTGATCTTAATTTTAATTTTTTATAATTGATAAAAAACCCTGAAGTTTTATGTTGAGATATTTATATGTTAAAGTATTTCTTGTTCTATTTTCAGAGGAAACTTTAAAACAAAGGTTTACAAGACAAGATTCTGCTTGTTGTCGAGGTAAAAAACACCCTTATAGCCAAGATCTTGAAGTGCAGTGTAACATCGCTGTAGTTTTGTTTTTAGAACAAACTGAAAACCCTGCTCATTTTGGAAGATTTGAAAACATTGTGGGTGGTTTTTTAAATGAATAGGAGGAAAACTGTACAAGTAAAATCTCTTTTTCAGACCAATGAATTGCTCAATATTAGCACCCGTTGCTTTTAAGTTGATGATGTTTAATTCTATTTTAATAGTAAATTTATGTGGATTAAGGGAAAACCTAAGTGCTTGCAAAGATCTGGGCTGTAATTGATACAAAATTATGTCCTGATTTGCTTAACAAAATATATTAAGATATCTCTGAAATTAAAATTGTTTTCTAGTCTTTGAATAGCCACTTTAATCCAAAACAGCATTCAGGGGATTTTTTTTTTTTTTTTTGTGATCTGACACTTCCTTTTTCCTGTACAGACTCTTTTTATTAAAATACTGAATATTCATTTTAAATGGCAAAAATATTAAAGCTGGAATAATACCCCAGATTTTTCCATGTATTTGGATCTTTTCTGCTTACAAAAATATTTTAATCATGAGCTGTGGAAAGGATTTTGTGGAAATTCTTAAAAAAATTGGATATCCAAAGGCTAATGAGCTTGATGGAGAAGATTTTGACTGGATCTTTGAGTCTTCAGAAGACAAATCATTTCTGGAGTGGTTTTGTGGAAACATAAATGAGCAGCACGTTGTGCCTGAAGAAGAACTGCAAGATTTTAATAATCTTCTCCAGTGTGATAAGCCTGTTTTGGAAGGACATGCGCTCGATGAAGTCCTTAAAACCTTGGAGCCCATGGCTTCGAAGAACAGTAGCCAAGAGGAAGACAGGGAAGAAGAAGAAGAAGTAAAGAAATTAGAGGAGGAGATTCAAACTCTTCAGAAATTAAAAAACCTTCAAATTCATCGGCATAATAAGCTCCAGCTGATGGTTACTACAAACAGCTGCTTGTTACACACATTCCAGAGCAGAGAGGAAGAAGCACATAAGGAGTGGAAAGAAGGACTGGAAGTGTTTACTGCAGCAAATAACAAGCTTGACAATGAACTGCAGTCTCTTATAGCTGCAGTGAAGAAATTTGCCTCTTTCTTTGCTGCTTCAGATTCAGAACAAGGGTCGGATGCGCATCCAGTGTTTTTTTCCCAACTTTCTTTGGGCAAATATTTGTCTCTGGAAGAACAAAGCACTGCAGCACTTACGTCACACATAAAAGAGCATTTTTATAAAGGTATGTCTGAATGTGCGGAAAGTTCACATGAAGGGAACTTTCAACTTGAGGATTTCATCAAGCAAGACACTTTTGATGACACTAATGAAGTTTGTGAAGAGAAGCAAGAAATAGCCAGGCTCCAGGCTGCGTATATTTGTGGTCAAAACCAGCTAATTCAACTACAAGCTGAAGAGGAGGGCGTGAATTCAGCTATCGAGTGTGCGGAGAGCCTGCTCCAGTCCTTGGACAAGGTAAAGCACAAAAGGTGATAGAAGGTAGTGGAGTTTTAAATAGAAAAGCATGTTCCACTGGATCTAGTGAAAGGAATTGCAGAGTTACTGTTATTTCAGTTATTTTTATGTAGTGAAATTGCACTTTTATGAAGTTTTAGTCTTGCTCACAAAACCACTCTTGTGAAATAACTTCAGTTTCCATTGTTAGAAATTCTTCAGTGTGGCTTATACCTTTAATTCTACTTTCCAGGGTTACTACCTTTAAAATCATAGAACTTTCTAGTTTAGTTTAACTTCGAGTTTTCAAATTAGAACTGGCTCTTTTTACAGTAAACAGAATCTTAGCTTTGGTTGCAGTTTTGTGGTATTGAGAAGGCAATATGATAAATGTATTCCTGTTTATATTGCATAGCGTAAGCTTAAAACGTGTTAGTTCACTGACTCTTGAAACGCAAGTATTTGTGCTGAATAAATGAATCCAACAGTTGAAACCCCAGAAGTCTGTCAACAAGTGAGTGACAGGCAGATGTGGCTAGTGGAATTTTTGAAGAAATCATAATGAAAGGAAAGGTATTTGCTTATGCCAGTTTTGAAATAACTTGAGGCATCACGTCACTTTGTTTATTTTCATTTATGGATGACTAGTATATGGGACTTGATTGATTAGAGTAATTTGAAAAAGATTGATTCTGCCAGCAGTGTTGATCATCTGACTGAATATAAAAAATTGTGTTTGCATGTGAGATTTCGGTTAGACATGCTTGAAATATGGGTGCTGGGTAAAACGCAGCTCTTTTATTTTGAACACAATAAACTGTTTCCTGACCCTGCAATAGAATGAAATTACTTTTTATTGAAATGTATTTATTATCTGCTTTGTTCGTCTGTATTTGCATGATGTTGTAAAATTCTGTAAAACTACTTGTGGAGTTTTCGTTTAATTTTGTAGATAAATGTAACATAAATACATGAATATTATGTGAACTGAAGAAATTTTTGGGAAGTGGCTTAGAGGGAACCATGAAGAAATTGACAAATGTTTTGTTTCATGCAGGATATTGGACAACAAGAAGACATTGATGCTAAAATATCTAGTTTAAGTGATGAAATTTCAACAATTAAACAAAATATAGCTCAGATAAATAATGAAGAGTTGCTTCCCCTTCTTAAGAAGAATGCACAACTTTTAACTGCACCAGTGGTGAAAGAATACTTAGATCACCAAATTGCTCGGCAAGAGTGTTACGCTGCAATACAAGATAAAATAGGCAGGCATTTGATAAGACAGAAAGCATCATTTGAGCTTATCCAGCTGGCCTGTGAAATGGAGTTGAAGAAACATCGGGAGATCAGCTGTCAACTTGAGAATTTGGTAGAATCTCTGAAACAGAGTACTGATGAGTTGCAGCAGAGACTACAGGTGATAGCTGAACGAACTCAACATGTAAAGCCAAAAACCACTATTAGTTCAGAGGATAGTTTCTCTTGCAGGTAAATATTATAGTCACTATTGAACTTAGACTTACTTTGAAATTGTATTGGGTAGATGAAGGCTCAGGCAAGCTATGCCTTGCCTGCTGCTAAGTTTTTAGTTACTTGCTGTAGCTAATTAGAATTTAGAATTTTCAGGAACTGAGGCCTTCAAGATGTGAAACTTGTCTCTTCCTTGTCATTTAAATTCTTTTCAGGTTTGCCTGAGGAAAAACTGCTCAATTATCAGTCTTTTTAATATTACTGAAGCATTCCTAATTAATATCTGTAACATCATGAATATTTAAACCTAAACCTGTCTTATCCAGGACCTCCTGAAAGTTACTCTGGAGGTATAGCTGTTAATATCAGTGATTTCCCAGGTTGTATGCACGGCTTCATCAGCTGAGCCAGCAAAAAACCCCCCTTGCGGTAGGAGAGAGGAACGACTCCTTCCGACTATGAAACGCACTTAGCTCATTTTTACTGCTGGATTTGCCGTCTGGTTTGTGTGTCCTGGCATCCATGGAGTCTGGTTTTTCACCATCTAAATAATTACGTCTCCTTGTAGTTCAGGTGATACAGTTAGGGATGCGTGCTGTGCTGCTCTTCAATCAAGACTAGATCTTTTGGTGAGGTATACTGTATAATTGCAGGTGTGTTACTTTCAGACTCTTCCTCCTTCTTTAGATTTGTGCTTTAAACGTTTGATTGTTTAATAATTGCTAAGTGTTAGTTGAGTATGGTTTGGCACAGTGAATAACTACAAGAATTAGGCAGCATTAATTTTACTCCTATTGTGTGTTTGTGTCAACTTGTTACATTTTTGTTCAGGTATATTATAAAGCCTCTAAATCACTGAATGTTTCTGGCTACTTTTTCACTTTGAAAGACATTCAGTTACTTCTGAAATATAGCTCCTGCTCTTTATAAAGCCAGTCGTATTTTATATTAGGGCTCAATTTCTGAAGATTTTGTTATGCAGAGGTGGTAGTAATATTTGAACAAAGTTGTCTGTAACATTATTAGCCTATTCCTGATACAGTGTAAGGGTACAGTTTGCTATAGTGTGTAATGCTGTCTTTTACATGACTTGTAACTAATTGGAGAATTTCTTAGCAGTCTCTTCATAGAAAACAGGAAATACTTCAGTAAGCTTGAAAATGTTACAAAGATTGTTCTTATTTCTCATTGGCCATTGAAGTCTGCTTTCTTTCAGCACTTAAAAAATTCTGTCTTATTTTGCAGTCCTTGAAGTGTCAGGAAATAGTTGGCAAAAGCACATTGTCAACTTCTATTTGCATTCATGATGTACTTACTAACTATTACTTTAGTGTTTCATTGGTGCTAATATGACACTGAAATATTTTAGATTCCTGTTAATCACTAGCTATATATAGATGGAGTCCTGAAATCAGTGGGAGATACCGCAGTGTAGTAAAAGTTCCTTCAGCAGGACTCACCTAACTTGTCCTCTGACTTCTCAACACAGATATCTTCTCTTAACTAATGATGATAGAGTGCTTAGGAAACTTAAAAGTGCTTGTGTGTCTAACTTCACTTGTTACAGGCTATACCAGCTCCTGGAAGGAGGAAATAAAAAACAATTGTTTAAAACATACAAAAGCCTGGAGCAGATGGCTCAGAAGTTAAAGCAGGACTGTGCTACAGTACAAGATCAGCTGGCAGCATCTGCTCAAGAGCAGTCTCTCCTTTTGTCCAACCTAGAAAGGGATGTGGATGCCCTTCATGGTGCTCTCTACTGTGGAGCAAATCAGATACGACTACGGAGTCCGGTAAGCCCTTATTGATTTTTTAAAAATTACTGCATTACTGCATTTTTAAAAATTACTGCATGTTCTTTTACTGATAAAAATGTAGTGTAAAGGCTGTAGACACACAACCTGTCCCCACTTATCAGCAACAAATTTATTAACATAATGATGATGGATGCTGTATTTACATTGTTCTTGGCAAATATTGGATTTTTGTAAATGCAGGCAGTTAATGCTTTTTTGTTTCTGAGCAAACGGTTGCATCTGACTAAATTTCTTTCAAAGGCCTGTGCAGTCCTGTATTCCTGTAAGCGTATGGTGTGGGAAATATGTTGTCTGGATAGGGTGCCACTGGAAAACTCATTTGAGTTGCTCTTTAGTTCATACGGGCTTTTTTCCTTGTTACCTCTAAGACCCCAGTAGTACGGTTCGGCCCCTTAAAAGCTTGGCCGTGGGTGGATCATTTGGACAAGATGAAAATACCAGAATTTTGAAGAACAGTTGTAGTAGGACAATCCTGCTACACAGTTCTCAGCTCTTGCATTTAGAATATCTTTTAAATGGGAACAGGATTTGTTAAATGCACCTTGTTATGGCTTTTAAATCATTGTAGATACCTCAAAAATGCATCGAGGGAATTCTTCTGTTACATAAGACTTCCTTGGTTAATTACATAAAAATATATTTAACATTCATCTGCAAGTGAACTTGCAACATACAGAACAGTTTTTATTAAAAAATGAGACTCTGTAATTGGAACAGTATGTATTTAGGGATTGCACATTATTAAATAAAATACCTTCCTATTGATTTAAGTTACTTCTTAAAATATGACATCTCGTTCTACTGCTACTGTTTTCAAGAAAGTAATTCCTTTAATAAGGGAATTATGTGCAAGTAGATGATTAGTCTGCTTATAGTGAACTATCATAAAAATGCCAGTTAGGAAAGTTGTAGCTGGTAGTTAACGATTTAATTGTAAAATTGATCCGGCTTTTCTGTTGGGGTCTTGTTTTGTTTGTTTATTCTCTTTTAAGATTTGACTAGCTATGAAGATTTGTAATTGATTGAAAATATCATTCACTCATCTGTCTAGGTCAGGGTCAGATTCTTATGGTCTTAACTCATCTGGTCAACAACTAAATGAAATTACGTTATATAACCTGATGTGAGTTCTGTTACGTGGAGCTCAAAATTTACATAAAATGAATAGAATCCCGTGTTATATTTTTGGTGATTATTTTTCAGTTACAAACAATGGGCTTCCCAAAGCAAAAAAACTTCTAGAGTTCTAGTTCAGCTAGCGTATTAGCAATATAAAAGTAATAATTTTTTGTCTTATATTTTTTGTTAGGAACTTACTGAGCAGTTTCATGAACTGAAAGTGGATTTAGATAAACTAAATCATCTCCTTATGGATCTGGTTGCTGATCTGAAGTTGAAGAGAAGCTTTTTAGAGTCCAATAAGCTGCGTCAGATGGAAAGAGATTTGTATGTATATTTTTTCACAGACGAAGAGCACTTGAAAGAGATGGTGGAGAAGCTTGAGCAGCAGTCACAGGCTAAAACCAGTGGTCTGGAAGATGAGAATTCAACAGCCAGTGGAGTTCTTAATGTCTAAACAACACTGTACCCTTAAGAAAGCAAAACATTAATGTAGACTGTCTATGACTTTGTGGAATAATAAGCATTAGCTTGTCAAGGCTGACACTTACCTGTCACTGCAGTGTACCTGAACTGCCACTGTTACCAGCTGGGACTGTGTGCTGCTTTATGGCTTCTGCCCTCAGAGTTCAATCTCAGTTTTGTCAGAACTCTTGGATATGAAATAATTGTTGCTTATTTGAAAGAAGTATGTTCAGGCTGCTCTTCTGCTGGCCTGTGTGTTCATTTGTGCTGCACACAGCATGGCATCAAAAGGAACGTGTCAAACCCTCAAGTGAAGTTTTCTTGCACGCTAAGAACTTTTGATTGAACTGCAAAACAAATGTGGAGGAGGCATTCCAGATTTTGGAACATGAATGTAATGTGCTCATAGTGAAGAGGAGAGCTCCAAGGCAGATATTCCATGATTGTTTCCCTTACAGTGCTAAGAAGACTTGGTTTTGTTAAAAATGTGTTGGAATACACATGGAAAACCATCTGTTTTCAGACCTTTCCATCATCTCTTAATTTAACTTATGGCCTATCTTCTCCATTGAAACCAGTCCGTACTTAATGCTGGGCTTGTCAATAAAAAATAATTTTAAATTTATCTTTTGTACTTCTGAGTTTGCCCTGTAATTTATAACGATAGGCATTTCAATTCAGAGTGCTGATGCTTTCATACTTCTGCTTTCCTGTGCATTGTTAGGCTGTTTATCACATTTTTATATAGCTTCCTAATATACCAATGGAACTAAATAGGCTTTTATAGAATGATAACTTACAGTCTTTTATATTTTGATGGGATCAGCTGTGCTTGCTTTCAAGCATTGTACATATTGAAGGTTAGAATATTAGCTTTAAATTCAGTAACAGTAGTCTTAAAACTATTTTGATACCAGACTTTTAACTTTTATGTGATTATAACTTATTTTGAAATGTGTAATTTTTTTTAGCTTACTGGTTGGGTGTCTTTATATTTGGATTTCATGCTGCTTAACTCTATACTTTGTGTTTATTATTAAATGCCAAATTCTATAAATTCAGTTCAGTGTGTTTAATACTTATGGTGAATCTGTGTGGGTTTTTCTAGGCCTGTTCTCAGGCATGGTGTCTTGTTTATATTTAGTCTGATGGGTTCTCATTTTCATCTGCCCCTGAGGCTGTGACTGCAGATTCCCAGCCTGAGAAGTCAGGGAGAACTTTAACCCTGTGCAGGAAAGAAGTGTTGCTCTTAATTATAAAAGTTAGGAGGAGTTGTGTCCGGGGAAGGATTGTACTTCTGACTCCTGGAGTGTCACGGAAAAGAAAGCCATTCTACCTCTCTCCCTTTTTTTCACATGCTTGCTAATTAGAGCTAGGTAGATATAGCTAGTACTAATGCAGAATGATGGATGTTCCTCTTTGAATTGGATGCAAATGTTTGCACTTCTAAGTATTAAAAGTTGCAATGTACCTGTGGTCTTAAGCCAAGAAAAATATTTCCATATAGGCAGAGGAACTAATAGGCAGAGGAACTATTGTTTGTGAATGGTTAAATTTGACAGTCTGCTCATGCACTGGGTTTAGTGGAAGAAGACCAGAGTAACAGGATTCCAGTTACTAACTTGTGTAGGAATAATTGAGTAAACAGCAGGTTTTGGTAGAGGGATTGAGTTGTACAGCTTGGATCTTCCACATATTTAAATGTTGGATATTTCTCTTGTTTGTGTCAAGGTTTACACGCTCTTCTGGTCTAACTGTAAAATAGAAAATCGTCAGTGTGGACACCATTACTTGTGATTCTCCAATGTGTGTTGTACCTAAGAATTCTCCAAGTATTTTGTCGGTATTACAGAACATGGACAGGTCAACTGGAAAACCAGATCCTTTTCAGAGAAGGATAAAATTTAGAAGAGCAGTAGCTGGAGTCAAAACTTATAGAGACTATAGATGTTGCTGACCAGTTTCTTAAATTGACAAGCTATAGTAGCTATTTTAAAGTTACCAATACATAACAGTATTTAAATGCATCAATTATACAAAATTTAAGAAAGTAGGTCTCTTTATTGTAAATATTTTCTGACACAGCACATAACTAATAGCTGTATATTGTGATAGTAATGATTGTTTTTTTAATCTTGTGTTGTCTTAATTTCAGCAATTACTTGAAAGTTAATTGTTTTTCCTGATAAAATCTGAGCAATAGTAATAGTAAATGTATGCATGGGTTAGGTACAGACTAGTTTAAAGATGTTGGGAGAGGGAAGGTATCTCAGACATACATTTTGTAGGTCTCAGACATAAATCTTGTTTTATTTGTCAGACTTTCTTTAATAGAGCTAACTTGTACTAAAAAAACTGCTGATTTTTTAATCAGTGTATTAAAACACTATTTCGAAGAAGTTGTTATAAATTATTACATTTTTATTCCAATACAGTACTCATAGGCATGTCTGAGAGAAAATGTAATTTTCTATTGAGAATGAATGGCTGAACACGTTCATTGTATTTTGTCTTTAATTTCAACAGCATATAAGTGAGGATTGCTCGTGGCCCTGATTAATTCATAATTTTTGTGTTCTGTGTTTAGGTTTAATGTTAAAAATGGAGCGGTACACATCATACATAGGATGTGAGATTTCTAAAGTGCCTTTATCTGATACTGCTCAGAGGATTATGACAGCTTTGTGGTCTATTCCTGTAGAAGTTCAGACTAACAGAGAAAATAACCAGAGTGAGTAAATCTTAGCCTATTTGTGTTTTTCAGTTGAAAAATTGAACCACAAACAATATCAAACTTCTAGTCCTGTTTTTAAATAGAGGAAAAGAAAAGGTGAGAGTTCAGATGTACAGGTTTAGAAGAGGAATTAAGCTGTACCTGTGACATTTGCTGGGACTTTTCTGATTAAATAATGTTGTGTGAGTGCAAGGAATGATACTCATAATTTAATGGTTTTTCTTTTTATTCCTCTTTTGTGGTACAGCAATATATGGGAATTTCAGACTGTTACTTAAGTAATACTATTCCATGTAATAAATTAGATGGATACATTAACATGTCTCTGGACTAGATATTTAAATATCTCTGGAGGTACTTGGAACTTACCAGGCGACCTGTGAACTCTCCAGTCTCATGTCTGTCCTTAAAACACATGTTCATTAGTAGTGTGCTCCTTGTGAAATTCTAGGGGGAAGAGTGAACAAAAGTCCCAGTGAAAGAACAATTTAGGTAATGCTAAAAGTGCCTTAGCACATCTAGAACATTGTGTACACTAGGAAGCTTTTGCACGATGCAGTTTTTATTCCCAGTTCTGTGCATGCCATAGTCTGTCATCTTCTAGGTCTGGAAAGAGGTAGATAGAAAGTTAAGAGTTTTGCTTAGTTTCAGTTGTCTGCTTTCTCCTGAGCACTAGATCTTGGAATGTTATCTGATCAATGGGGTTTAAATCTAACATTTATTCTCGTGCACATTGTGGTTTTTGCAGCCTGTGTCTTATACAAATTATGGTTCAGGCTCCTGTTTCAGTGAAGTATTGAATCAGTGGAGCCTAGTGGTGTAGTAGTGACAAAGACAGTAGTTATTAGCTCTGTAAATCAGTGATACGTTTGAAAAAATATGTGATGGGTTAATTTTAAAATGTTACGCTGTACATGCTACATCTGTGCCCAAAACTCAGATGATTTTAAAGAAAATTCAGTCTCTTTTTGTCCTTAGTTTAATTGATGTTTTACTTCTCTTGCACACACATGCATATATATGTATATAGACACGCATATATATGTATTTATGTAGATGTATATAGCTTTAGTGGGTGTCTGTAAAGAAGTTTGCCTCCCTTAAAAATCCAAAAACAACTGCAAACCTCTGATGTTAGTTGGTCTGTTTCAGACTGTATTGAACTGTACTTTATAGATAGATTTTTAAATTTTAAATTCTACTTAATGGAAAAACTGTTTGTCTTTAGAAGATAAATACTGGGCTCAAATAGAACAAATATCTGCAATGTTGACCTAGTTGGTGAAGTTCTGTGGTTATCCTGGCAGTGGAGCTCTGATGTTTCCATCGAGCCTTGAGGAGCTGGAAGGCAAGGATGGGTTTTTGCTGCCATCTGGTGATACTTTGTCATAATTCAGAAATGGGACGTTGCAGATCTCTTCAATACCTCTCATACTGATTATTGTGTGCTGGAGGAGAGAAATGTAATCCTCATCATCTACTCTGGGGGTTGGGTTTGTCGAGAAAAAGTATCTAGCTGTGAAACAATTAAAATCACTGAATGTAAACTCACATACTATCATTCTTAATTTATAATCTTACTGTTGTAGAAAGTGTCAAGAAAATCAAACTTAAATATGTTTTCAGCTACAGATACAGCTGTGCCTTATTTGCCGTTCTAACAGCTTGGATTAGAAGTTTGAGCTGGATGTAAATGTCTGATTATACATTTACACCAACATGTAGAAATAAGCTTAGTTTCTTTTATAGATTAAGCTAGTTAGTCTTTGAAAATGCCTTTTCTTTTCTTTTTAGTGTTGTAAGTGCAGGGTCTTGATTTGCCCAGAGAAGTTTTTTAAAACAGCTCTAGTATATATAAATAGATCACCTTATGTTTTGTTTGGCAGTGGTCAACACTATGTTTGATTCGGAAAGTGCCTTGGTGCTGGTAATGTAAATTCATAGCTAACAACAGCAGTTTAGTGTTGTACTCAGTATGGGAGGACAAAATACATACTTTGCCCATGAGGTGTCCTTCGGCTGGGCAATAAGATAAGCTAGAGATAATGGAATCCTAACTAATTGTAAACTCTGGAGAGACCTGTGCTTCAGGGCAGTTCTCTTTTCCCATGTTCCTCTTTCTGTACCTGCTGAGACTGTAATTACTGCTAGCCTGTTATCCCTCCCTCATCCTTTCCACTCTTCACTTGTTTCTCCTCTTTGTGGGACTTCAGGGCAACATTAAGGAAGAAAAAAAATGCATATCCTAATGGTTTCACTTGCCATGGTGTGAGTCCTGAGGTGCATTTACAAAACTTTCTTGGTACTGCAGCATCTGGCTGCTTTCAGAGCCATGGGCTAAAGGTCTCTGGCAGGTCAGTGGGGGCCCAGACTCACAGCTGCGCTGTGCTCTGTCAGACCTAGCACTGGTGGCTGTCCTGCTTGTGGGACTGGTGTCACGTTATCTTTTTGTCAGTTTGTCCGGCCAGAATTCTCCTTGCTCTCTCTTACCTGGTCTTAAAATGCCTGTTCTATTGCAGGATGAACAATGTGAAAAAATTATCCCCTGCAGGTGAAACATGGTCAGTTCTTTGTAAGACTTGATATACTAAACTCAAATACAAATAATGCTTTATAGAACAAAGGTTTTGTGGAATAATACTACTGAAGTCCAAGAAGACATTTAAGCTGTGTAAAGTTTCTAGAGTTTGGATTTTTCTTTTTTTTTCCCTTTGTGCTCATACCTCCAGCTTTCCTGTGACCAAAATGAGTTTTCTTGAAAGATCCCGATACACATACTTACAGAATTATAGTAATGCTTCCTCTAATGCCATGGAAAATGTTTTTCTGCTTTGTAGCAAATTTAAAGTAACTTTTTTTTTAATGGCAACAGAGCAGGTTTTTGCATATGCATATTTTGGAACCTGCAGGGCGCTTTTAAGCATGAATGTTACTAATTTGATAAAATGGTTGTTGAGGGAAGGTTTTTTACAGTTCTTTTAGGCTTGATAAAAATGTCAGTAATATAACCCTGTATGTAATCTAAGTTATATGGGCTGCTTGTAGATTCATTTATATTGTAAATTGTTTCTTCTTTTTTAAAGGTGTAGAGAAGACAATGGAAAATAAACTAGGTGATAAGAATGCACATCTGAGAACTGAAAAGGCAAGCATTTTGTAAGACTGAGAACCACTTATAACAGTCTTTCTGTAGCAGGTTTGAAGTAACAGACTGGTTCTTTCATAACAAGCTTTATCATGAAATGTTTTATACAGTCATAGTTCAGATAACTTCATCTGTCTTATTTTACACTTGGCCTATATTTACCTATGAGAGTCTTGGCCCCACTTCTGTTCCCTTTTCACAGGAAATTGGTCTTTTATGACAGATTGATCAGAAATGAGGGTGCCACATTCAGACAGTCACCGGGATTTAGAAATGTTTTTAGACTTCTGTCACTGAAAAACCACTAGCACATAATCATAAAGTGAGCTGATCCATATGAAAAATTACTTTGTATTAGGCAGTTTAATTTTGAGTTGAATAATCTCTCTGAATTTGTTTTGATGTGCATGTAACAGGTAACTGTGGCAGCCCCAGCTCAGGCTGTGATTGTAAAATCCATAGAGTTGATTGATGAGTTGGAGATGCTGCAACTGATCCCAGCTGCAAATTTCACAGCCTTCCTTACTCTGGTGCATGTTACACACTTAAAGTCCATTCAGGTTGCTCAAGATGCAGAAAACTTATTTCTTATGCGGAGTGAGATAGTTTCCTACAAATTACACCAGCTTTCAGGTGCTCATGCAGCTGTATGTGCACATGGATGGTAGTGGAACCCCTTTTTTGTAATGATAAGATGCTAATTTTGACTCACTGCATCTAATGAAATCTTCCTGCATTGACATAAATTATGAAACTACGTCCTGGGAGTCATTTTCTCTACTTCCAGCCATGTCATTATTTCTAATAGAAGATCTGTTCTTCACCGAAGCTGCTGTTTCTCCCTGTGGTTAATTTTAGTTCCAGCTGTATTATTCTGACTAGATAATTAAATTGCTCTGTTCTTATTTTTTGAACCTTTAAAAGAGAATTGCTTATTCCTTGTTCTATAATTACTAGAGTGTCCTAATTCAAATTTTGCTGTGGTAAATGATAAAACTATTTGCAGTTTGACTGGAAAATGCACTTAAGTGAATTAGTTGTCTTTCTATGGCTCTTAAACATTTGGCCCTTCCATGATACTATTTTTCATCTTCTGATAATTTTATAGTGCCCAGCTTTTGATGAGCATTATATGTCCTATTAATTTGTCTTTGTTCAGAGCAGCCACTATTTGTTTTGGTAGTCGTAGAAGCTTAACAAGCTTCCTTCTTCGGTTTACTTAGAATCTGGTAATTGTACTTTTGCTGTAGAGTTGATCCGGTGAAGTATGATCAAAACAGTCTTAAGCCTTTTTCATCTTTGACTCTGTAGTTCTAAGGTTTGGGAATATGGGAACTGGGTTGAGGAATGTTGCGAAACCATAAAAAAGCCCTGAACTTACTGACTGTGTCATTCTGGCTTGCTGAATCAATACAGATGTGGGGTGGAGATGGACAGTATTCTTTGATCAGTGAAAACTGTCATCTTGGGGACTGGAGGGAGCCCTGCACAGCAGGAACGTGTGGTTCTTTTGAAGTGAGGAGGCCTTAGTTCTTGCGGTGGTAATGACAGCAGAGGTGGTGAATGAGAGTGGGCTAGAAGAGATGAAAATACTGTAATTTTGAGAGACTTCAGTTACCTGCCAGTGGAGTGGGTGAATGTGAAGCTTATCCATGATGCTGCAACTGAAAATTAGGAGACAGCTGCTTTGTGGAACAGTTAGAAAACTCACGAGAGAAATTGGTTTTTATTTGATTCTGTGTGAGATCAGGTTCAAAATCTTCCTTCTGAAAGGTGCTCTGACAGAGACCATAATCTTTCTGAGGCATTGAAAGTTAGGTAAGATAGCAGTGCTTAATTTTCAAGAAGAAAACTATATAAAATTGAAGAAACTTTTAAAATAAAATATATAGAATTTTCCTCCAAACCCAGAACATTTGTAGGTAGTATAGGGATTTATTTAAAGAAGAATATTGAACATCTAAAATGAATACTAAATTTTGTCTGGGAAAAGTATGGTTAATAAACAGTATGAAGGAGACTAATAAAAATGTCATCATGCAATAATGTAAACTTAGCAGAATTTGTATTATTCTATATTTGCCTCTTTTGACTAAGTTAAATGAAATATACAATAATACAGTTCAAGTGAACTTTGAGGAACAGCTTGCAAATGCATCACTAATACATAATTTTTTCAAATGCCTCAGGAGCAGAAAACTTGCTTGGTGATCGAGGCATAAAAAGTATTGAGGGAAGATACAAATCTGTATATCTGTAAATAGTTAAACACACATTTACCTTGGGGAATCTTGGAAAGGTCTCTGATTGCCATTCCGAGTCCTTGTTCATGAAATCAGGACAGAGAATCTATCTCAGCTGAGGAGTTCATAGAAGAAACTAGCAAAATAAATAGTAAGAAAGTACTAGGGCCAGTAGCATACCAAGGAAATTTCTAAAGGAAACAGGGATGAAGGAGTAGAATTCAAACATTACCTTGCAGCATCTTGCTTAATGCTATTCAGTAGCATGCTGCTGTAAAGGTATCCAGGGACTTTCTGAAGTAGGAAAACTGTTCTAGGTATAGTGGGTTATGCAGAATAGAATACAGTACTTACTCATACAGCTGATAGTATTTCTTCAATGCAACTTTCTTAATGTATTTTTGGTATGTCTTGCAATCCTGGAAGTTGCTTGAAGGGATCCAGTTCACTCATGTACTTGACCTTCCAAAGCAGGCGTTAAAGTCCCTTTCCTAAAGTTCTACAACAAACAAAGCTGCTATGAAAAAACCTCTGAATGATAAAGATGAATGGTTTCTTCTGTCTTCAGATACTAATAACGTTGTCACTATGGAAGACAGGCTACTTTACTAGATGCATCTTGTGATTGTTAATTTGCCATTTTTAGTGTTGGACTAAGATTTTAAAGAAAAGTGGCTGCAGATGTTAACAGTATATGTCAACAAAATAATCTCTACTGATAAGTACTTGAATTTTGGTTTGCATAATGTGGTTCCCCTAAACTGGCTCAGTTTTCTTAGTATCAACATTTTGTCATAGAATTTTGCTTTCTTGAAAGCTTACCTAAATTAACTTCGTGCAATTTTAAATTTCTCCTAATAAGTAATTGTGCTAAAAATTTTCCCATTTTCCCAGGAGGTTTGTGATACCAGAATTGCCATATTAAAAATAACTGCCAGCCCTGAAAAAAGAACTCCTGTTCACATAGTTGGGCCAGTGCATATGGATGAAATGCTTGGTTATCAAGATACCAAAATAGCACACTGTTACCAGGAATCAGGCTTGCCCACATGTGGATATCGAGAAAGGAGTCTTTCAGTAGAAGCAAAATACCTGAAGGATGGCGAAAAGAAAATGGTTATTCCTCTTAAAAGAAAGCAAAATGTATCTACATGTTCAGAGAAAACTAGAAGATTGCGTGTAAATACCTATATGTTCTCACATGAAAGAAGATACAGCTGTACTCCTGGACAAATAAAGTCATCTGGAAAGTATCCTTGTGATATCAGCAGTTTAGGATCTGAAGAAAAAAATGAACTGCTTGCAACTATAGAACAGGCAGTGGCTTTTGTAACTACTATGATATTTCAAGATGGTTCCTCACAGCTAAACTCAGAGCAGGTTAGTGAAGGATGAATTTTGTTTAGAGTCAGTTCTGGTGGAACCATTTGAATGGCATGCAACTGATAAACACAAACCCATGTTCATTGGGAACCACTTTGGTGTATGACATACCAAAATGTACATTTAAAATGAAATAAATCTTAATATTCAGATTACATTTTAAACTACCAAGTAAAACTTAAAGAAAATGAAACTAGGATTTTTGTCTCAAGGCTGAAACACTTCCATGCTCCTCTGTTGTGTCAGTGGTGTATGAAGAAACTGTAGAGTTCATAATAGGTTTCATATTGTAAAATATTTGGGAATTTTTCTTTATAGGATTGCACAAAATCTGTCAGAGGAAACACTATTGTCATTATACTTAACAGGCCTCTACCTCATCAGTAAAAGGATTTGTTGTGCTGGTGAAGAATCAGACCGATCACCCCTGTCCTCCCAGTCACACTTCAACTGGCTATACTTGGAATGCTGCTAATGAAAATGATAAATTAATTTATTTAAAAACTGAACAATCATCTCTATGGGAACAAGAACAGGCTCACAAGAAATTTTCTTGGTGAGAATATGTAGGAAAAAGTACTGTTTTGCTTTACATATGCTTTCAGCAGTAATGATGTTAGTTACTTAGCACAGGCCTGATCTGCTTACATGTCAAGCTCATTGAATTTCATATTGGCTGTATTAGTTCCGTGTCAAGTCTGGGCTAATATAAACCAAATACGAGTAGACCGTTCCTTTGGGCTCAGCATGTCACTGACTGCAACCCTTGCAGAATTAGGTTGGGATTCTGATAGGAGCTGTTGACATTTAGCTGGAAGTCCTTTATGAGCAGTTAAAGCTGTGTGGCACCAAAGAATATGTTTTGCCCAGTTTTATGTTTCTTGTATTTTACCTTCCATTTCCTGAACTGCATGTTTTAGCTAATACATTTTTGATGGACATTATTGTGATAAACACCCTTTCTGAGCTTTGTTAATACTTCAAATCTTTTTGGCACAGGATTTTTTAATGGCTTTTAATATTCCAAATGAAGTTTTACTAATATTCAGAAATAATACAATATAATTTTTGAAGTAAAGACTTTCTGTATCTGTTTAATACTTGGACTAAATTTTAATAAAAAGTTGGACTATGTTTTAAACTTCAGTTATTATAACCAAAGTCCATTTTTATTCCTATAAACTTGGAAATCATATCCCATAAAGGGAGAAATGAGAACTGAATCTGATTCTTAGATGTAATAGTCTAGCATGTTAAAACTTAATCAGAATATTTTATGACTTTCAGAAATAGCTGTCTTATTGTAAACAGCTGAATTTGGATTATTAAATTACAAAACATTAATTTTCAAGATGTTAGACTTGGTTGTTGGTTGCATCTCTTCCATTGCTTCACTGTGGCTTGAAACAAGTCACTTTGCTGACCTGTACTTCACCAACTGATAACGTGTTGTCAGCTTGAATATAGGTTGTTGTGAATTGGGAATAACATATTGATAAAGCATATAGATATGAACAGTTAAAATTCATTAATAAGTTGAATAAGGGTATTAGCATTTAGGTGAAACCTATGGGTAATTTTTTAATTGTAAGAATAGTGCAGTTGTTTAAGAATGGATCTATAATGCATACAACAATACCTTGTAATCTATGTGATTTCTGATCTGTCCAAACCCTTGGAATTGTTCAAACCCTCATACCATCAAAAATGCTTTATAAAAATAATTATTTTTCTATATTGGCCAAAATAAAACTTATTAAAAAAAAGACACACATAGTAAATCTATATAGTAATATATATATAGTTGGTTATATCTATTTAAAATAGTATGAATGAGGGAATTATAGACATTTTCAAGAGGTATGGAAATACATGACAAAGATGAAGCATTTTGGATTTAACTAGCGTATTAACACAGGGCAGTTATGGCAATTTAGATGGTCTAGGATCTTTTAAATCAGTGTTTTATAATGCTTCATCAGTTTAGCGTCTGTGATCTTGGATCTATTGAAGTATTACAGGGATGCTAGTTGGTGTTTTGGATTAAGGTTGCACTGTAAGAGTTAAACAAGGATTTGTGTTCTTTATGTTTGTGTGATAAAGAATATCTGCTAGGATGTTTTAATTTCTTAGAAGTACATAGCTTTGTGTATTATTGAATTGAGAATTCAATATTCAAATGCAGTATTCTGTTCTTATAGGAATAAGGAAATGTCTTGGGTTAACTGTTTAGTATTAGGTGCTAATTAGAAGAGCAAAGTAAATAGATTGACTAAATCTGGCAGCAGTGAAGTGTGTGTTAATGAACTACTTCTGTGCAGGCAAGTGTTGTTTCAAATGCTACAGTGCAAAGTTCCAATAATTTGCTTCAATGCAAAAGATTTCCTGAGGACTCTGCTTCAAGTTTATGGTAACGAAATCAGCTGGAAACAAGGCAAGTATTGAATCTATGATCTCATCCTGTAATCTCTGCACTACTGGTGTTTCTGGTAAAACCATTAAGTGTAGAAATAACTAAATTGGTGTTTAAGTAATACATTGAAAAGCAGAGTTTAGTACCATGAGAAAGAACACCCTCCTTGGGGGAGGTTGTGGCCAGAGGCTTGGCATGTCAAAATAATATTTCTTCTCTGAGTAGGAATCGGATCATTGAGTAATTTGAGGACAGCTTCCAGCGGAAACAAAAGTTCTCAACACAGTCTTGACTATAGCTGAAAAGGTCAAACTACTTCATGTTTCATATTCCCCGGAAAAAAACTTTGTCTGCTCAAAGGAAAGGCTAAAATAAATCCCAGAGATGCTCATAGTTGTCAGAATTAGGAATCACTTGAATAGGCTCTTGTTTTTTTGATAGAAACAAGTAAGACTCTTCTCTATGGATTTGAAACCAACTACAAATAGCAGGCATAAGATGTAAACATAGTATCTTTTCGTTTTGAGGTTTTTTTGGGGGGGGAGGGAGTTTTTTGGGTTTTTGTGGTTTTTTGGGTTTTTTTTTGTTTGTTTGTTTTTGTTTGTTTTTGTTTTTTGTTTTTTTGGTTCCATGTATCAAATTACTGCTGAGTGAGTTACAAACATATATATGACCTTTCAGGAAGGGCTCTCTCTATGGTCAGCCATCAGCTTGTGTTCAGCATCTGAAAAGTTTCAGTAAATCACAGTAAACTGATGATAATTTAAAATCTGATGTGAAGATCTGTTCGAAAACCACCACTGGGAATGGGAAAGGTGGGGAAAGAAATGCTATAATGGGACTGGCAATAGTGACAATTTTATAACCTGTACACACAGGAAGTACTAGATAGGATCTAACCTATCTGGTCCATGGGATTTGAATCTGAAATTTCTAGGAACCAAAATAATTCTTGTCTAGGTTTTTAAACTTTGAAACTTGATGCTTCCTTACAGATTATTTCTGCTATGAAAAAACAAATAAGCAAAACCCCTAAAATTCTCTTAGGAGTAGTCTGTAGATGTAACTTGTATTATGGACATTAAAATTTGCTTCCAGGTAACCAAGTCTGAAAGCTTGTGTAGCATGGAGTTCCCTATAAATGTACCTGTAGGTTATAATTTGAACTTACTTAGGAGATACTGAAGAGGATACTTAGGTTTATCTTTGAATGTATCACAAAGCAATCTAGTTTTTAGTTTCTCCTGTTCTTTGTAGAACTGCAGGGCATGCGTTGAGATTGTAGTTCAAAGGGAAGTGAAACAGCACTGGGCTTGGCCTGTCCTATCCATCAATGTGAACATGAATGCAGTGTAAGCACATATGATCCTACAGGACAAAAGGTTCTGAGTTTTGGAAACAATGCATTGTGCACCCATATGTGAATTCATATATACATTAACAATCTCAGTCTGATTGCTAGGAAGTGAATTTCTCCCTGATCCCTAATAGCAATTTTGTGCGTATCAGTCAAGTTAACAACAACAATAACAAAACTGTACCGGAGGGAGACTCTCATAAGAAAAATTCCAGCTTGAAGTTTTTAAGTTCTAAGAAAGAGATGTTTTTACAGTAAATCTAAGGAGCCAAAGGTTTACTTATATTTGAAAACTTGAAAAAAATCAACCAACCAAAAAAATCCACCCCAACCTTATAAAACAGCCCTTTTCAAAAATATGCAATACTGAACTTCTTCCTGTGTAGTTATGATATTGGTCATTTGTTAGAGCTGCAAATTCACTATTTAAGATTCTTGTAAATACTTGTCCTTTTATGATGTGTGCGTGCAGGAAGATGGGAAAAACTTTAGAGCTATTTTTCAGTATGGGAGGTAGTTTAAGTATTTTGAATAACTTATTTTTGTAGTTGCTGATAGTGTCATGTTAGATCCAAGGATTGCAGCATGGCTGATAAACCCCAGCGACACAGTTCCTTCCTTTGAGTGTTTAATACAGAAGTATTTTGAAAAGCCTTTTTCAAAGAGAACAGAAAATACAGATACAGGCACTTCGAGAAATGTACCTGTAAGTAGTTTGTTTTCAGTTGTTTGTGGTTGGGTTAAAAGGGGAAGGAAATGATAAATGAATTGCTTTTGCTTAGAAAATACTGCAAAAAGGATAGATAATGCTTTTGTAATGGAAGAAGATGATTCTGTTTGCACTGCTTGTTGGAAATCTAAAGAAAGGGGAGAAGGGGAGTTTTCACTGAATTTGACCAAGATGGGAATTCATTCTCCAGCAACAGCTGTAAAATTTTCCTTCAAAACTGCAAAGTTCAGTAACAACATTAATATATAATCTGATAATTTTTCTGTCCACCTTCCTTTAAAATGATTTTCAGCTCTCCTTTCCAAAATGTCTAATGCTGTGTTCTCCAATTCCTGTGGACTTGTACCCTGTATTTAGTTAATTGTTATTAACAATTCTGCTGAATTTCACAGCTGGTAAAGACATCACATCATAGGCTGAGAAACAGCAGCGAGTCAAATGTGAACATTCAAGCATTTGTATGAAAAAAATCTGTGAATTTTAATTCTCAGTGTGAGAGAATGCATGATGAACTTTTTGAGATGTTTTCCCCTTCACTATGGAAATTTCTTCATATATCCTATCAAATGTCTTCCTGTATTCCTACTGAAATCTATTTACTGAATAAAATACTTGTATCTCTTTTGGGCCATGGACACATTAGCTTTCAAAGGTTTGTGAATAATAAGAAGATGTAGAGCAACCTAAATGATGGGGTTTTTTGATGCCATTCACTTCTCAGAGGCGTTGCTCATTAAGACCAAGTATTGCACCATGGTTATAGGACTTGTAGGATACAAACCCACAGATGTCAGGTGGGCTTAGAACTTGGACAGAGGTCAGTTGTATTGGCACCTACTCATCAGTGTAGACATTTCTGAGAAAACTAGAGCCAGTTTACTTTAAAACACTGTAAACTGCAGTTGTTCAGAATCTACTTCATTAATTATTAGTGTATGGAATAGACAAGCAAACTGACAGAAGTTATCTATGGTTATTTCTATATGTGATTGCCCTGCTGTGAGTCAGCATCCTTTATCTTGTCTATTTCCTTAGCTTGACTCAGTCTTTTGTTCTTCAGATATCACATCTGTTCTTAGTTATTTTACAACTTTGTCATCCTGATTCCCAGCTTTGAGTTAAATATTGAAATTTTATTTCCTTCCTGTCCTACTTCAGGTCTAGTTTGTTTCCTTGCCCCAACCATCTCATGTCTTTATGCTGACTTGTTCACTCAAGTCCCAGTTAATGCCTCATTGCAACATCCTGTGATTATTCCCCCCCATTCCTTAATTCTTGATTTGTCACCTGGATCCTCACACTACCTTTTTGGCTTTTCTCTTTGCTCAGTGAGTCCCAGTTCTTCCTGTGAATCCTGGCTCCTTAAATCCAAGTTTAGCTCTTCAGTCTTCTTTCTCTGTTTTCACTGGTGGATTCCTAACAGTTGTCTATACTGCCAGGGGGATCTATGGTAAGTGATACATCATCTTGTGCCTCACTGCTTCAGTGAAGCTCCCTCTGTCTTGTGCTAGTCTTGTCCACCCACCACAGTACTTGGAATGACTGCTGGTTTATTCTGTAGCCCACGACTCACCCACACACCTCTAGCACCAAGATGTGCTGCTCGCTGCTTATCTGTATATTTGATGCTGTGCCAAAGTGGTCACGGTCCCTATTCCCTGGAACATTTGCTGGAACAGGTGCTAAACATTATGCTGTTCATGTCATCACTCATTTACTGATGGGGAATCTTGGTGTCAGTTGAAGCCTGTCACTGGGCTCTCTTCCACCTCCAGAAAAGGGATCAAGCAAGCTGCTTGTATTTCACAGACAGCTCCAGCTCGTTTGTTCCGGAACAAGTTGGTATGGACAAGGTTTCTTGGAGACAGGTTGATGACTTTCACTGCAGTATGGACTAGATTGTTTTAAAACAAGGATCACCACCAGTGGATCTACATATTTCAGCTTTGAAGAAAGCCCTCTGCATCCTACCTTCTGGGGCCTGCTGTTTCTCAGTCTTTTTTAAGTTTATTTTTAATGGTCATGTTCTTGGAGCTAACAGTATTATTTATTATTCTCAGTGTTTGTGTGCATTTCAGAAGGGTATTTTAGCCAATTGAAGGAGGTGGCCTGCTGTGGAGCACCTCTGGAACAGAAAGAAAAGAAGTGAAAAGTTCTGGCACGAAAGAGTGGCAGTACTTACATGAGAAAGAAAAATGCAAGGAATTTTTCCTCATTTTACAAGTAGTAAGAGAACCCTGACTTCAGTGTCAAAGGCAGTTTATTGATACTATATTTCTCTGTACTCGATGCAAAATGTAAATAAAGGAATAGACAGAATCTGGAATGTTCATAATCTATAGTGCTGTGTTAATGATTTGGGTTTGACAGATCTAAGAACATTTCTGAAAAGTTAATATAATAGAATTTACAATTTACTACTTTTATAAAATGAGTACTCTAAATATTTTTATGTTTACAATAAAGTTATTGATTTATTTTTGATTTATTTTTATCAGTATCAAAATTTAGGTGTGAACTTGGAGCAGCTTTTTAATGTCATGATGGACCTTACTCATGGCTTAAAGGTAAGACATGAAAAGAAGTTGTTCAGAAATAACTATGTAAGTATTATCTTGAATTAAAGAGAGTTAATGATGTATTTCTCATTCAAATTAGAATAATAGAATGCTTCAGCCCTTGGTGGTTTACATTGGCAGTCAACATTTATAAAATAAATTGCCCATCAAATTTGTTGTTTTTTCTAGAAGGAGATGGTGAGTGTCAAGGTTAATCTTTAGAAGAAATGTTTCTTCTGCAACAGTTAACTAAATGAAGATTCTGAGAACAGGAAAGGTTCAGAATGTTGTGGCTTTTCTTTTAGTATTTTAAATCTGTATGTTACTGTCTAAAAAGTGTTAACAGAGGTAGAACATAGTATAGCTATTTTTTTCTATGTATTCTTTGTTTATGAAAACTCTCAGCATATATTTTATTCTAGATTGTGTTAACCAAGCACTGGTCACACACTTCCCAGAGAGATGGTTGATGGCCCAGGCCTGTGTTTGAGGCAATTGGACAGTGCCGTTAATCACATACTTCAAATTTTGGTCAGCCCTGAACTGATCAGGCAGCGGGACTAGATGGTCATTGTAGGTCCTTTCCAAGTAAACTATTTTATTCTATTTTACCCCTTATTGCAGTTCAGAATGCATCTCAAGAAGTCTGTTAGTGTGTGTGTGTTTTCTGTCTGTGATGATATACCTGGAAAAGTGCCAGAGTTTAGGGATATGATCAGGTTTTGGTGGAAGGGGCATCATAGTTTCCTAGGGTTTTCTTTGAAGTTGCTGGTAGCAAGTGTAGGGTTTAGATCGTCAGTTGATGGAGCTGTGTTACTCTGGATATCCAGGAGGCTGAGCAGTATGGTGAACAATCTGTGAAGGGAGGCAGCAGGCAAACACCAAAGGCACAGAAACACTGAGATCCACACTACAAGAGTTTTTAGACAAGTCAGATTGCTTCAATGGTTAGAGAAAAACCAGGCTTTCTGTTGTCTGTAACTAATTTGGGTACATAACCCCATCAACTTTCTGCCTAATGAAAACAAAGTTACGAATTATGAATGGTCACTTAATTTTTCAAGTGAATAAAGGAAGAGGAGTAACTGTGTGTCCTATTATAATGAAGCTTGCTTTAAAAATAAACTGTATAGAAAAAAGAGATGTATATATCTTTCTTTCTTAGCATTCTTGTAGAAACTGGTTACTATTGCAAAATTCCTATTCCCCACAAAAAGAAGTGATACAGCATTTACTATAATTTACACTAAGTAGTATTTCATGCCTTTAACAGTGTTGTCATGTAAAAAGGGAATATACAGAAAGTGAAATACTGCTGACGGGAAAATACATTTACCTAATGACACTGCAATATGTTTTAAGATTAAAATTAGCTAGTATTGAAGAATGTATTTATATCTTACTTTACAGGCTCAAGGTTTGTGGAACTTATTTTACACATTAGAGCTTCCACTTATCAAAATTCTGGCAGGTATGAAAGTTCAGTTCAAAATATGAATCTTCACTATTTTCGCACAGCTACTGACTGTGCTCAAGTGAAATGTAATTCCTCAGAATATGAAATGTTGTCTTAGCCTCATAACAGCTGTGTGAGTTTGAGTTTCCATTTTACAGTCTAAGAAGCATGTAAGATTGAAATTGTCAATTATAAATATTCTTAACATAAAATTGTATTTACAGTGATGGAAACACACAAAATATGTGTGAACAAACAAGAACTGAAAAAAACCTCAGAGATTCTAGGGGTAAATTTTCTATTACTTTTTTCTCTTGGAAATTGTATAGCATCATCTTTGTGCTTTTCCTGAGGGTAACTGATTAAAAGGAGAAGGAATCTTTGTCACCTTCTATGTAGTAGTTTGGAGGTTTTAGTATATTGTTATAAATATGACTAATTATGTTTACATTTTATGATATTTCCTTATTTATTTAGGCAAGTAAAAAAGAGACATTTGCTTCAGCAACTTTGCCCCAGAACTGAGATTGCATTGCAAAATGCACAGATCCTTTTGGGTTATGTGTTCTAGAGTGAAAATGGTAATGACTCTTTCGAACCTACAGTTTTGAGTAACCATCTTCCTGAGAAGTGATAGACTTCTCTCCCTCTCTTTGTGAACAATACACTCTTTAAATGAGTGTTCTTTGATAAAATCCCATTTATCAAGAGAATCCCATTTTGTAACATAAAATTTGACTAGATAATCATAGTGGTCTGATAGATTACTAATTTATCAGAATAATTTGCATAGCTCTGTTTCTCACAAATCTCTATAGGCTTCAGTAACCTAAATTCTTTAACCACAAATGTTGGTTGTTCTTACTACAATAAATCCCTTTTCCCAGATCATGAAGAAATGTAAATTAAGGAGTATATAAACAATCTACTCAACCGAATTATGATGGCCAGAAATGATTACACAATATCAAGTGCTTAATTTTTAAGTAAAGGTCCAATATTCTCATTAACTTTGGAAGTAGCAGATATCCTAGAAAATAATAATGTGAACACAATACCTTTGATGTACTAATTTATAGTTGCGTCTCAAAGAGCTTGAACAGGAAGCTCATGAGGTTGCTGGAGAACGATTCCTTTTGACCAGCAGTTGTCAACTCCGAGAGGTAATATTTGCACTACTATTATTACTTAAGGTGTAAGTTCTATGAATTTATTGATATAGAAGAACTGTAAAGCATATGTGTGCTTACAGATTCTGAATTATTTTCTTCTATATTAATTATCTTATTTTCTGATTTTAATGAAGGACATACCATTTTTTCGTAATTATGACAATGTTGAATAATCTGTATTTGAATGTATTTACATAAATTATGCATTTGTTTTTAGTAAATATGTTACTGTTTCAGTAGCTCAAAAATAAAGATCTGGTCTTTTCAATTGTGTTAGTTCTCTTTCCTGCGGTGTGCTCTATTTACCTTGAAACCTGTTTTCTGTTTAAGTTCAAGTACCCAATAATTTTCCTTTCTATTTCAGCACTTGAAACACTGGAAGATTTATTGTCTTTTTCTTGCTGTAGGTACTATTTGATAAATTAAAACTGCATACACTGTGTGAGAAGCTTCACAGAACTGAAATACAACAACTTGTATCCACCTCAGAAGTTGTGGTGAGATGGGGAAGGGTTTTAAAACCAGCTGCATGATTTAGTAAAACTGTTAAGTTATATTCCAGTGAAATGATGATTTGTCTAAAGTTCCCTAATGATCTTAATTTATTTTTGTATTTTACTATTTGTGCTGCATTTACTTGTGCCAGAAAAGAAAGTTGCACTCCATAATGGAGAAAGCCAAACCAGCTACTGAAGGTCTCCCCTGAGCCTCCTTTTCTCCAGGCTAAACACCCCCAGCTCCTTCAGTTGTTCCCCATCAGATTTGTGTTCCAGACCTTTCATCAGCTCCATTGTCCTTCTCTGTAAACACTCCAGTATCTCAATGTCTTTTTTGAAATGAGGGGTCCAAAGCAGAACACAGTACTCAGTGTTGAGTACAGGGTGACAGTCACTGCCCTGGTCCTGCTGGCCACACTATTATTGATCCAGGCCAGGTGCCATTGGTCTTCTTGCCTACCTGGGCACACCTGGCTCATGTTCAGTCACTTCAATCAGCACCACCAGGCCCTTTCCAGCCACTCTTTCCCAGCCTGTAGCACTGCAGGGGTTGTTGTGACCCAAGGGCAGGACCCAGCACTTGGCCTTATTGAACCTCAGACCCTTGGGCCCATCAATCCAGCCTGTCCAGATCCCTCTGTGGAGCCTTCCTGCTCCCCAACAGATCAACTCTTCCATCCAACTTGGTGTCGCCTGCAAACTGACTGAGATTACTCTTGATCCCCTTGTCAGATCATTAAAAATCATTTTGTTAAGATAGTAATAAGCAATGGAGTTTCTTTTTAGCAGAGAAAAAGCCACTGTGCAGCTGCACCTATTTCTGATTTGGTGCCACAATTGTACTGTTCTAGTTTACACAGGAGTTAGAGTAAACTGCATAACTCATTGCTAAACATGAACATCTCTGGGAAAGGTGGAAGCGTAATATTTGTTTCTCAAGGAGGAAATTCCACTTTTCAGCCAAGTGTCTGAACTACCATATATGACCTCCAGTAACCTTAACAGTAGAACCATAAAACCCACACACTACTGAAGGAGAAAGAGGTTTCATAGATCAAGTATATAATCTTGGAAAGTGACAGACAGCCTTGGGAAATGGGAGGAATCAGTGAAATAGAATTCATGTCATCTTTTTGTGGGAACATAAGATGTGTTGCTATTGTCAAAGCAATACTTTAATCTAGTCCAGTACTCTCTTTCCAACAACTGCTGAGACTTGGTTATTTAGAGAAAGGTAGGCTGAAACCTTCCAGTAGATAAATAGTAGACAATTAATCTTAAGGTGTTTCTCCCTGGTAGCAAGAAAAAAACCTTATGCTTTTAAATATACATTCTAGTACAGTTGCATCTGTTTTTCACCCTGAACTATTGTAGATCCTGTTTGGTTTTTTTTTGTACTTATAAATATCTAATCTCTATTTTAATAATTTGTTTTTCTCGACATAATTTTTTGGGGGAAGTTTCCAATCAAGGTAATCAAAATATGTTTTATTTTATTGCTTTTGAATTTGACAATTTCAATTTCTCTTGAAGATTTCCTGGGACTTTTATTAAAGCATGGACAGAAGAAATTCTCTTGGACTGTGTGTTTATGAATGTGTGTGTGTATATATGTATTATTTTGTATTCTTCAATCATGGTCTCTCTTGCATTGATGCTGCATAGCACAAAAATTAAACAAAAGGCCGTAAATAACACACACACATCACGCCCCAGTGTTTCAAAGATTGTGGAAAAGGTTTTATGTCTGTGTGTCTTTTTATCCCTGTCTGGGACAGGAGTAGAAATTAAATAGGAAGGAGTAATCTCCAGCCTTCCTAATGGAGGCTTCTGTGGGCCTGGACTGGGATTGCTTGTAGGATATCATTCTTCAGCCAGTATTTTGTCCATTCAACTTGTCAAGAAAATGTCTTCCTCCAAAATTTATTCTGTTAAGATTTGTTTAATAATATAACTTAAAGAAAAATATGTCAGTAATTCCCATTCTTGACTTTGCAGCTAAAAAAATTGCAAGATCTTCATCCTTTGCCTAAGATAATTTTAGAATACCGCCAGGTGAGCTGATATTTTTCACAAAATGTAGTTGCATTGAAGGAAAAATTAGCAAGACATTTAAGATAGTCACAGTTAAATAAATAAATAAATAGGCTCTAGAGCAAGTTCATTCAAATACTAATTTGAAGTCAGTATTCTTAAGAGTTTTTAAATTTTAGTGCTTATAGTTATTTTGCACTATGCTAGATTATAGCTAGCAAACAACTTTGTTGCAAAAATATTTGGAAAACTTTGCTGTTAAATTTGTATAGTGCTATAAAGTATACTTAGGGCAAAACATTTATGTTTTGAGTTCTGAAGAAATGCTTTGCATAAAATGAAGGCGATAACTAGTTATGGGGGATTTTGGGGTGACAAGCCTCCTGAAAATCCCAAACAACCTATTTAGTCTGCTCCCACACTTAATTTTTAGGTTTTCAAACGAAGAGCTTCCAAGAATTAAAAAAAAAAAAAAAAAGTTAGAAAGTGTGGGCTTTTGTTTGGTTTTGATTTATTTATTTGTTTATTTATTTAATTTTTGTTGGGTTTTTTTGTGTGTGTTTGTGTGGGTTTTATGTAGTTTATTGACTGGAGATATAAGATGTAAAATAATAAATTCCAATAGTTAATAGTATCTGCAAAGACCTGGCTTTAGGTTATAAATGAGCACTTACCTAACTGATGTGAATAAGGTAAGCTATTAGTGAGTATAAATCCATTTTCTAGGATAAAACTGTCTTTAAAAAAGAGAAGTCTACAAACAAGATGCATTTGGAAATTAAGATCTTTTGTTTGTAAAATCCTTTATTTTTATACATAAGCATTTATCTTAAGTTTTATGCATTTTAGGTTCATAAGATGAAATCAACTTATGTGGATGGACTACAAACGTGCATGAAAAAGGTAGAAATGTGTAAAGTAGCTTGTAAAATCCTAAAAAGATGTGAAATGATTGCAGTGTTTACAGTTTAAGAACTTTTATACATGGAGAATTAAAAAGTGTTTCTTTTTGATTTTATTGTTCTGATTGCAGTGAATTTTTATTACTTGTACTTACATTAAATAGAATTTCACTCTGTGTCTTCATCCTTTTTTTTTTTTTGTTGTTTGTTTTTTACTTTACTTGATTACAGGGATTTATTTCCTCTACTTGGAATCAAACAGGAACTGCAACTGGCAGACTTTCAGCCAAACATCCTGTAAGTGAGCTTATTGGAAGACTTGCAATTTAATTGAAATGAAAAATTAATATTACTTGTATAAAATATGTAATATTTTAAACACAGGAAATGTTTGTTTTCATGCAAGTCTAGCAGTTGCTGTATTATATCTAAATAGTGGACAAAAAAAGCTCATTAAATGGGTATTTTACTGTAGGACATCTGTTCTTAGGAATACTTTGTGTTATCTGTGGATCAGAATTAATATTATTGCCTGAAGTGGAAGAGTACAATTGTGAGCCATGCATGTACCCTGAATACTTCCTTGTCATGAATTCCTGGTGTTCGTGAACCTCTCCTTGTAACAGATCAGTGAGCTCTGGAAGGTGGACATTACAGAAAAAAATTGAACCTCTTCTGGAATTTGGCTTCAGGCCCCATAGCAGGGAAGGGCTAAGCAGACAATGCTGGTGCTCTGGAAGTCTTGCTTATATGGCTGTGACACTTGGGCTCTTTGTGCTTCCTCTCTGGTCTTTGGCTATAATGATCTCCATGTATCTGCTTGTGCCTGAAACGTGTTTTAGTTGACTTTTTGGACTGCTACATAGTTGGGTTTTCTTTTTTTTTATCCTTTC
>VZRN01006619.1:3418796-3536193 GCA_013397935.1 Dasyornis broadbenti | reverse complement strand
TTTTTTTCCTTTCCCCCCCCCCCCCCCCCCCCCCCCCCCAATGGTCTTTTAAGGAAATATTTGAATGTATTTGAATGTATTCAGTGATCCCATTTCTCTTGGAGTTTAGGAAGCACACTGACTTTTAGCTGTACAGACTGGTTAGGCCTTTGTGTTCCCCTCTGTCTTGGCTCTTTTTCACCTGTCTTCACAACTGAGGTTTCATTTATATCTTCCTACCCTCATGGTACATATTTCCATATGATTTGTCATCAAACAATTTATAGGAAATGCTTGTGCTTTTTTTTGCTGAGTAAAAATCAGTGTTTAGGATTCTGAATTAACAACAGAATGGGGAAGTGTTACTGCTGCTCTTGCTTCTCATGCACCCAGATGGGAGAAAATGATGGGAGAATGGAAAAGATGATCATGAAGGTCACAGTTTGCTGAATTCTCTGATGTGATGCACAGGCATTTCCAAGTCAGAGCTGAACAGACAGCTGTCTTGAACAACCACACACAACACAAAGGGACCTTTGGCCCATCAGAGTAAAAGGGACATGAAATCTATTTTTCTTAAAGTTGTTTTTCTTCAAAATAATGCTGCTAAAGTCAGCATCCAGGGTTGCCTAAGGCTGGCTTTTCCTTGTAAGGAAAAACATTGGCATGGCTTTTTTTGTTTGAAATGTTTATAGAACTTATACCATCTGTTTCTGAATCATTTATTGATATAGGAGATATACTGCAGTGCCCAGTCACTTTGCTAAGTGTTAAAGGATTGGGAAGATTCTTGCCAGAAATCATAAATATTGGAGATATTTTTGCATTTACTATGATATTATGTCAAATTTTAGCTGGATTTTTGCTGAGGTAGTTTATTTTTAACTGTTTCAAAATGTTTTAGCAAGTGATTAAAGCAAAAGATAAGTGTGAATCAGATACTGTGAGAATTCAAATGGAAAACCATCCTATATTCTGCAGTGTTCCTGAGAGATGGAATTCCAAACAAAGGTTTCTTTGTCTTTCTTTTGTTTTGTAAAGGTAATGGGTCTATCTGTCTTCTGTCCTTTAAGGCATTTAATGGAGTCCAGAAGGGATTTACTTATAGGTTTGAGAGGAAATGACTAGACATTAGATACAGAGCAGAATTTCTTCTTCAGATAAACTCTGCTGTCATCTTCTTTCAGACAGTTCCACATTTGATATATGGATGATGTATATTTTTGGCTTTATGTGGGTTTTTCTCAATAGATAAGTATATTCACATGAATTTTTATTACTTTTGTGTTGTAGCACCTTAGAGGAGGTTTCTTAGCAGAACTTCAGTGACTTTCCATGTGTTCATCTATTTTAGTTAAACTGTGCACTTCATTTCTTCTCATTTTGTTTCTTCTTCTACAGTATGTGTGCGGTATAAATCATGTGTTTTTCACAAATAACAAAGTGTTAATGTAGTACATCATTAAACACGGACACATTTGATCTTGCAGTCTCCTGTTATTGCATTACATTGTAGGTGTCTATTTGCCACTCTTGGAGAACCTGAGTATCTGAAACCTAACAGTAAATATGAACCCTACAATTCTTTGGTCAAATTATTTTGTAATGTATCCATATGCGAGTTATTTTTTCACTCTATGATGGATTGCTTATGACTATTAGGGGAATTAAATTAGGCTTATTATTTGAATTTGTTACTTTCAAATAATTTTTGTGTAAATATATTAGTCTCGTCTACATTAGGATGCTCTTTTATTATATTGCTCATAGATACTTTCATATTAAATATATTTATGACCTTCATAAAAGCTTGTTTATGTTCTCCAAACCCACCTGGAAATATCTTTTCAGCCTCTCGTTTTACAGCAGAAATAAGTCAAGGCACAAGTGGAAAAGCATAAACCCAATTAAGATCAAGCCCCTTTCAGAATGAAAAGAGAGAAATCCTAACTGGAGATATAAAGATTGCATAAAATTGAATGTTTTAATTTGGTTTAAGATGTAAACTTCAGTACTAGAATCAGATATTCTGTATTAAGGTTTCTTTCCTCCAGGCTTCTGCAAATAGAGAGAACTGAAATGCTGCTAATGAGTTTATGCTTCTCTACTTCAGAAGATGTTTGTATCATTAAACTAAAAAGCATAAAGTGGTGGGCTTCAGGGACATTTCCTTCCTTTTAGTAACAAAAAGTTATGCTGAAGATAAATAAAAATTTTTACCTTCTTGGAGCAGTGGGGGGAAAAAAAAGCATTCTTCTTTTTCCTCAGGAAAATTGCTTTTGCAGCTTGTCCAAAAAGGCAAAGAAATAAAATATTTTAACCTATCATTCAAAGAAACATGTTAGCCTATAGTTTAGAAATCAGGAATGTAATATGAAAGGGAAAATAATTAAGGCATATTGAATGTTAACATGCTTAAGGAAGGATCGTAAAGAACCTAAAATACATTCCATATATCTCAGTCTCTTCAACAGAAATAAGATTTTCTGGTCGTGAATGCACAATAGAGAATTTCTTGCTTGTTTATTAGAAAATGTGTGTTGCAAGTAGTGTTTGGACTATGAATAATAAATTATCCATCTGGTTTTCATTCTAAGGGGTGAGACAGTCCCTTGAAGTAGAGGCCCCTCTGAGCAATTGCCATCCAAAATGAGTCTGTTTTGTCAATTAACTTAGCAAACCAGTATTTCTGATTATCCATATTGTATCTCTGTTATTTCCCCTCTGGGCTGTTTTTTTTGGAGTAAATAGACTAATTTTCTCTGAGATAAAATGGAAGTGTGGTTTTAGCATAGTTTTGGGATCATTTCTGGACAGTGTGGATGAGATGCTGCCTGTTTGTCTCCCTTTCGTAGCAGTATCCCAATAGGTTTTATGTGTTGGCATCCTCACATGGGCACTCCTAGCAGGGTGGTCTGAGAAAATTATGCTACCACAGCTATTGTGACAGCTCTCAAATTTCAGGCATTTTGTCCAAGGCCTCATTAAGGCTATAGGCTGATGTGCAATACTATGAATAATCTTTCTGAAAGTTTGAAGTCTGTAGTCACAATTGGATTCCAGCAAAAAAAGGATGTTCTGCAAGGTGTTCCAATAGTGATGAGATACTGCAATGTCTTGTTTAATCCCTGCCCCTTTCTTTCACAGCTTTTAAAAGATTTGGCAGAAGCTGATGCAATGTGAGGAGCCAAACACCAAGCCTGGGAGCAGGGTTGTAACTGGACTTTATTTTTCTGCCCGGAAATGAACCAGTGCCTTGGCTGCTTTTGAAACTGCATTGCTAGGAATAAGTTTTTTGTAAATTTGTTTTCATATACTGTCCAACTGAAAAGAATGTTTACTTAAAATGGACAAATGGTATGGACTTTACATTTTCATTGATCTTGGAGTGTGTTTTCTATGGTTTTTTTTAAAGTATATTTATTGGAAAGCATTGGGGATAGAGAAAGTCAGACACATTACAGGTTCACATAAAGCATCTTGTCAGAGGTCTTCTATAATGTCATCTAGGCTAACAAAATAATTTTTAGGCAAGTATTCCCTAATGTTAAGCTTTGCTTAAAACAATGGTAGCTTGTCTTAACAGATATGAGAATGTGTCTGTTTTCTTGGGCTTTTGAATTAAAACAATTTAATGTTATACTTTCTACTCAGTGCAAACTCCTGTCACTCAGATGAGCTGACGAGCTGTTAAGAGAAAGCCAGAGTGCATGTGCTGATTGTTGTGGTTGGTTGGCATTCTCTGAGCATCTTTTGCATTCAAAACATATTTTTATGCCGTGTTTCTTTTCAGTATGTTTATTCCAGTACTCTTGAGTCATATGGTGATAATGAGTGCACTAATAGCACTAAAATAGTATCTCGTTTTATGAGTAGAGTTTTGATGGTTTTATAGTCTCTTTTGTTGTTGCTTAGTTTTTTTTTAAAGTAAATCTTAGTGAAGGCTTCAAGGAGCCATATTTTCAGTGTTGGCAACAGAAGTTCTCTATTTCCTCTTCGTCACTCATCACAGTTGATGTTTTATGACAGGAAAATTATACTTAAAAATGAGTGAATGGGCATGTTGACAAGACTTTGGTCAAATTACATTCAGGATGAAATTTTATACTACCTTAACATTGCAGTAGAATGTTCTTAGGTATTAGAGTGACAGCTATAGTATGGAAAGTCACTGTTGGTCATATCATGACACTCATATCTGATGCTCCAGAACATCATCCTGTTGATTTATTACCCAAATGCAGAAACAAGGTTTCTTCATTATAGACCTTTGTTCTCTCAGCATCTGGAGTACACAGTGTTCTCTTCTGTGATATGTGCACATCTTTGGCATTCTCTGTTGTAATGCTCCTGATTTGTATAGATTCGTTTATCTCATGGTGAGTGTGGTGTATCCAATACGTGGACAATATTTTATAGCATACTTTGGCTCAGTAAAGCTTGTAGCGTCATCCGGGCTGTAATCCTGTAGAAACAGCAGTTAAATCCTGTCCAGTTCTCCTGTGTTTGAGATTATCTTTAGATGTATAATTGTTCTGTGTGTTATTTAAAGAAAGGTAATAGGCAGCTGGTATAAATCTGCTTCTATGAAGCAATGGCATAAAAAATACTTGCATTTTATTTATACAGGATAAGATAGTCTGTCATTATTTCTTCTACAGGTTAAACTTAAGCACAAAAATAAATAAAGCAATTAAAATTGACAGCTCAAAAATGAAAGAATCTATACAGCTTGGAAAAAATATCAGCCAAAGTATTTTTAGCAAATCATGAGATATTTACTATGGAGGCTGAATTCCTCCTTCACTCTCCTTTGGTTTCTGACAAAAGAAATTCTCAGAGAAGCTTAGATTTCTAGAAATGTAAGAAAAAAAAGTCCCTCTAAAATTTTTCTGCCCTAGAGAGATGACAGCACTGCATGCTTCCACTTGTTTCTTTAAAATTAGAAGAGTATGTTTCAATCCAATATGTATAAATTAAATTGTCACCATTTGAGCGTTTACTGCTATTGAGTGGGCATTGTTAAGATAGTTGATTATATGCTGCTTTGTTTTATCCTTCAAATGGCCTTTGCCAGCGATGTTTAGGGAATGCTGCAGGTAAAAGCCAAAACTATGATTATGTTTTAGAAATCTTGGAATACAAGTAGTTCTACTCCCAGGTTATTTTTCTCTATAATGTGAATGTGATTGGAGCACAGAGCTAACAAGAATCAAAATTAGCATAATCCTTGCTAAAAAAACATGCTTTAATTAATGTAGCTTTCACTACCTTACAAATTCAAAGGTGTTTTAAAGTGTGATAATTATAATAATATCTATTACTTGAAGTATTCTGGTACAGAAATTAATTTACACACTTCGTTGTGTTTCTTGGGATTTTATTTAGTTTGATTCTGTGTAATTTGAGAATAGTTTAAGACCAATGTTAGCATGGTGTTTAGGTTACAAGAAACACTTAGTGCCATTCAGTTGTAGTCAGTCACAATCTTTGTTCTGCGGCTGTCTATTCATTCACATTTCAACTCCTGGCTGGGCATTTTCCTTATGCCTGAGGTTGGCATATGCAGCAACCCCTGATTGCTCCACTGGTCACAGTCATTGTACCTCTGTAAGCCCTGAGGAGTTTCATGGCGCCCATGTCCTGCTGAGGTAATTTTCACTGGCCTCATCCATAAAATAGTTGCTCAGATTTAATATTCAGCAATGTGCACAAATACGTATGTGATCCTTATATTAGTTTAAATAGCTGTGTGCCTATTTATTATGAAGTTTTCTATTGGAACTTCTTGTGAGTTGATTACGATTTTAGAAATTCTGCCTGAAGATTTCTTTTTGTTTTCATATGAAGTACTCTGTTAGAGGGAGTTTTAGATGTACACTTTAGGAACTCCTCAAAACTTGGAGACCTAAAGTCTGAGGAAACTCAAAGGAAAATTAAAATAAAAATCTCAGACATACAAATTATTTGTTTCTTACAAGCTCTCAAAAATGTTAAGTGTTACTATATTTCTGTAATGGATGAATTCCTTTTTGGAAGGACAAAATACAGTCTTAACTCTGATCTCAGCATAGATTTCATTATGTTGTAACAGAGAAAAAGTATTTAAATAGTTTATTTTGCTATGTAATGTTCTTTTACTGTACAGTCTTCTTCCAATTAGTATCTCAGAAAAAATTAAAAGATCTGAGAGATCTGACAGGACAAAAAATGAAGGGGATAGAATGAAGAATGATACAAAGAAAATGGTTTATAGGGGAAGATCCAAAGTTAGGTAGATTAAAAAAGACTTCTTGTCTTGGATGATCAATATTTCACACAGTAATGATTTTCCAAAGCTTTGTCATTGGCATTACAAAGAATTTTGGGAAAATTATCTCAGTAGTTCTACATTTGTATTTTATTAATCTTTCTCTGCTGACGATTTTTATTTCTGTGTCAGTGATTGGAAAATTTGCTAATTCTTTATTTTCTCAGCAACCTTTCATAAAGCCTCAGGACATTTAGTGCAGACTTTTGGAAATGGATGTATCCTCTCAAGTTGGGAACAGCACTGGAAAAAAAATAGTGGTTTGTATAAGAGTTGCTGAAGATGGACAGAGTAGGACACAGGTCATCTTGCTGACTCCCATGTGGCCTTGCTGTCGATAGTTCTCCTGTTCCAGCATGATCATCTGCTGGCTCTGACTCTTGAGAACTTGAGTTAAGGACCACTTCTATCAGGTCAGGAACTGTCCTTTCTTCACTGTGAGCAAAGAAAGAGATGTTACTTATTTAGGTTTCCTTTAACTCCTTCAATCAACTTCCTGTTCAGAGCCTTTCAAGAGGAATTCCCTGCTAACATAGGCTCAGTAAATTCCTCAGTATGTGGAACAATCTTGTTTGAGATGCTAAATTTTACCCTTTTTGTAAAACAACTGTTATATCTGTTTTTCAACAGTAAATTCCTCCAGCCGGAAATCTTGTGATTTTTTGTGTGGTTAGAGCTCTGGTATTTGTACCTTTGGACAATATTCCCTTGACACTGTTTACTTTAAAGGCAAAATATGCAGCTGATACAATATACTATACAACTATACAATATTTACTAACTCCAGCTTCCACTCAAAGGGTTGTTATCTCTATCCCTTAGCATTGCTTTTTTTCGCCAAAATCAAGTCGTATCTTCTTGGAGTTCATCCCAGAGTTTGAGCTTCCCATATTAATGAATATTTGTGTAACAGAGCTAGTATTCTGTGTATAATTTTTTTCAGGAAAATGCAGTTTATATATGGGAAACAAATGTAGTCATTGTCTCTTGAAAAATGCTAGTAGCTGTGTCTGTACAAACTCCCTTGCTTGCTGTGCGAAGGTTAGTAACCTGTCAGTATGTAGCCAAGAATCTGGGCTGAACTCATGGTTTGACATAGTAGTTTGTCACAGAAAATGCTAAATCAATGAGTAAAATAAAAGGGTTTTCTCATTTTAAAAATCACTCATCAAATACTTTTTCATGTGCTGCTATATCTTTATTACCTGAGATCATTGCCAGATCTAAATTTCAGGGAATATGGCAGAAAGAGAATTAGTTGTAGAAAATCAAACATGCTATTCTTAGGGCCTACTCTCTGAAGTAAGAAGTCACTAATTTTGGTTTCCCCTTTTTCCTTCCCTTGCATTCACATCTTTCAAAGCTGATTAAGCTTGTGGGAATGGGATGAATTGCTTCTAAGTTTCCCCCTTGTCTGATGTCTAAAACCTTGATAAGTCTTTGCTGCTGGATAAGGCCAGAGGGGAGTGCCTTGCCTTTGATTGATTGGTCTCTGCTGAAAAGTGGAAACTAGTGCAAAAAATGAAGGAAGCCTTCTCCAGAAGTCTGTATGACTCTGTGTTTTTTGACAAGGAAAATAGATGTCCTTAATTTTCCACGAGCCACTAGGTGGCAATTGCAGACAAGTCAAGATTTGCTTAGGGGAATGCATATACACATCCATACCAGACTGGCATTGCTATGGTGACCTTGTTCATTTTCCTGTTTTCTCTGTCTATTGACATGCATGCCGTATTTTGAAAATTAGATCTTCAGACTCTCTTGAAATTGTTTCATATAGAAGTCACAGAAAATAGCTATTTATTCCTTTAGAAGTATAAATTAATGCTGCTATGGGCAGTAATTAAATGTGGCAATTTTCCAAAAGGTTTTTTTAAATTTTTCTTACTGTATAATTTCTCATGTGTGAGTTGCCTCAAACTTTGGAGATCAATTGAGTGAATTTGATGTTGTGAGTGCCCTCAGGCCTCAGTCTTCTCGTTCTGCATTGCAAAAACGCTCTTCTGGGCAGGGTGCAGTTTTCCTTGCTGTATCTCCAATAGCTTTGGCCTTTAACAACGGAGTGAGTGTTGATAGTTAAGGAAGCAGCTCACTGAACCTGTGCTTACGTTTCTTCTCATACTGATTAAATGAGGTGTGAGAGCACAATTTATCACTAGGTCCCATGTAGAGCAAGATATGACAACTGAAAAAGAAGGAAAAGGAGTTAGAGAACTTTGAAGAAGCACACATGGGGGGGTGGGGGGAATAAAGAACAACAAGAATAAAAAGAAAAAAGCAATTAGAAATTTAGAATACAAAGCTCAAAGGAGTTGTCATCTACCTATCTATTATCATTGTCATGAAGTCTGGTCTTACAGACCAAAGTCTTACTTCTGCTCCAAAAGTATTACCATGCTAGCCATCAAACAAATGCTGTGGATTTAAAAATGTACTTTGTGTTTCATTGTTTAAAGCCACATTCTTGTTCAAAGAGAATAGTTGTGGCCTGATTATTTATTATTTTAATAAACTTTCTGGAGAAGAAAAGACTAAGAGAGAAAGTCCAGAAACTTCTGACTTATAATGCTTCAGTTTTTTTCTGGAGTGCTACATTTCATTAGATAGACTAGAATTGTGCTGCTCTGAACTTTTTTCAAATGGAAAAGAAAATCTGTGTATTTCCCAAGTATGAGGAAAGAATTGGTTTCCCGAAGCAACATCTATTAGAGTAATTAAATCTAACAAGATCACAGTCCCAGTAAATTTTATTGCTTACAAGAAATGCAACTAGTTTTTGCTATTTTTTGGCACTGGTAGCCATAGTAAAACAACAATTAATTCCTTTATTTTGCTCTAGAGTTTGGCACTGTGCCTCACTAACAGCAGGTGGGTTAGTCACCACATCAAAGGATATGTACATGATGACTTTACCTGGTCTAACTCCTTCCTTGTATCTGTTTGGTCTAACTCTTTGGCTATTTTTAAACTTCCCTCATGTCACATCCATCCTGTATACATTTATGAGTGGATACGCTCATCTTGGTAGTAAGTTTTGTCTCCATTCTTATTTTTAAGTAAGGCCTTAGAACAGTGGAGGAATTAGTCAGAATTAGATGCCCACAGAATGGTCAGCAGCCACTTCTGTGCACTCCCATTTATTTCAGTAACTGCCTGTTACATTGCTTTGCTCCCCTCCCTGCAGTTCACAGGTCTTCAGGCACACATATTCTGCAGAGATTTAGAAATGCAAATCTGGTTAGTTATAGATTAATGAGCCATTTTCTAGTTAAAAAAAAAAAAGCGTTTAGGTATTGATGCTTTGGTATACATACATAGATGCCTGTTCTGAGAGTCACTGGGGTTGACTGAGGTTACTTGTTCAAAATAGCAATTTATACTACTGAAAATGCTAATGGCGAGGAAGAGAGACATATAGGTTAGCTGAATCCATATAAAAAACTGAAAGGGGAATTGTAACATAGGAAATATGATGAACAACCCTATGTGATGTAGAGTAAGAAATAATTAAAATGCACCACCAGTCTCTGTGATTGGGTAAAGTCTAACTGCACTGACTTCAAAGGCAGTTTATCCAATAGGTGTTTGTATACTGTAGTCCTGAACTGAAAGAACTGAAATAGCATACTGGTTTTAATCTTGAAGGAATGAAAAGTCAATGGTAAATGAAGATGTAGAATTTTGGATATCAAAACTGGAACGCTCAACAGAGGGTATCAAATTGAGAAGAAACTCATAAAACTGGGAAACTGTCTAACTGTTTGATTTTGCTTAGGTATTGTTTTATTGATAATTCTACTCTCCTTGGATACAGTGACTTTCCTTTTGGATTAGTGCATCATTTTATTCAAGGCTTGAAGCTGTGTTTGTGAGGCTTTAAGAGAGACATCCAGAGTCCTTCAGCTCTGAGTCTCCTTGCCAAAGTGAAGTCTGTCATTGCTTCTGAGTAGCTCTGTGTACAGAAGCAATGGCATAGGCAAGAATCTCCATTTCTTCATCTGAAACAACAGACAAAAGTAGAACAACTTTTAATAGAGGCATTTTCAGAACCAAGATAACAGGTTTCTAGTTGTGTGCTAGAACACTAGAGTAAGGATACATAAGGATTGCAGTTAGGATGGATTATAGTGGCAAAAGAGATTATAAAAGTAGGAGGAAAGAAATAAGCAGTCTGTTTTTCAATGTGTATGGTTCTAATCTAGTGTTCCTAGTGACATTAATTTTTTTCTGCCATGCTTGCTTTTCCAGCATGCTGTCTTCTGAAGAGTTTAGCTAAAAAGCAGTGTTCCAACATCCATCTAGATGCTGGAAAGATGTGTCAAGTAGCTGAAATTGTAAAAGAGGTGATGAATTGGTGGAGTGCTATGTCCCACTGTGGCAGTTCCACTGCCAGAGAAAGGTATCAACATTTGGACACCAGGAAAAAGACAATCAGTCTGTGTGTATTGTACCCAAGGTGACTTTAGTGCAGATCAGATTCAGTACTTTTTTAATTCTACCTTTTTTAAACTATATTGCTAAACTTAATCTTTAATCATTTAGTACCTGGCAGGGATGAGGAAGGGCTTTACAGTGCTACAGGCTGGGGGCAGCATGGCTGGAAAACTACTCCGTGGAAAAGGACCTGGAGGTGCCGGCTGACAGCACTGAACTTGAGCCAAGTGTGCCCAAGTTGCCAAGAATGCCAATGGCACCAGGTCTGTATTAGCAATAGTGTGGCCAGCAGGACCAGGGCAGTTATTGTCCCTCTGTGCTCAGCACTGGTGAGGCCTCACCTTGTACACTGTGTTCAGTTTTGGGTCCCTCTCGACAAGAAAAACATTGAGGGGCTGGAGTGTGTCCAGAGAAGAGCACTACAGCAGGTTTCTCATGACCATGTCTAGTGAGGGTTTGAATATCTCCAAGAATGGATATTTCAAAACTTGTCTGGGCAGCCTGTTCCGGTGTTCAACCACTGTCACAGTAGAAAAGTTTTTCTTACATTCGGATGGAATTTCCTGTAATAGTTTGTGATTGCCCCCTCTTGTCCTTTTATTGGGCACCACTGAGAAGAACCTGACTTTGTCTTCTTTACATGCTCCCATCAGGCATTCTGAGGACAAGGATCGCATCTCTTGGCCTGCTGGTGATGCTCTTCCTGATGCAGCCCAGGATGCTGTTGGCCTTCCTGGGTACAGAGGCTCATTGCTGGCTCATGTTCAACTTGTTCTTCACCATGATCCACAGGTTGTTTTCTGCAAAGCTGCTTTCCAGGCTGAACTCTGTGGGACTCTGACAGCCCATTTCTCCAGATGCCTGAGGTCCCTCTGAATGACTTACCTGACATGTCAAGCACTCCTCAGGGTTTTGGATTGCCTGCCATCTTACTGAGGTTGCATCAGTCCTGTTATCCAGGTCAAATATGGAGGTGTAGAGCAGTGTTTGCCCTGGGGTGCTCCAGTAGCAGCTGACCTCCAGCTGGTCTTTGCCAAAGCCCAGTTGCCAAAGCCCTTTGGACCAGCAGTTCAGCCAGATTTCAGTCCACCTCACTGTCTGCTTATCTAACTTGTACTTCATCAGCTTCTCTGAGGCTTTTATAAGTGAGTGTTTTGAAAGCCTTGCTGGAGTCAAGGTAAACAACATCTGCTGCTCTCCCTATATCCACAGAGCTGGTTACTGCATTGCACAAGGCTGTCATTGGTTAAACATGATTTCCCCATTCTAAATCCATGCTGACGACCCCAGATAATCTACTTGACTTTAATATGTTTGCAGAGGTTTTCTAGGATTTATTTACGCCATCATCTTCCTGGGAACTGAGGAGAAGTTCATTGGTCTGTAGTTTTCTGCATCTTCTTTCTTGGCCTTGTGGAAGACAGGAGTGACAGTTGCTTTCTTCAGAAATCTCCCCCTGATCTTTACAGCCTTTCAAACATATTGAAACTGGGCCCTTGGCTTCATCTATCCTTCTATCAGTTGGAGCCTCTGGAAATTAATTTTGGATTATGGTGTTGTGTTTATTAATTTTTTTTCATTAATGCTGGGGTTTTCTTGTTAATCATCTGCTAGAATAGCTTAACCCTTTTCCCCCCTCACTCAGAAACAATGAAATTATAATAGTTAACTTCCACAACCAGCTTTTCCATCACACTGTTTCAAGTATTCCTTCTTCTCTGTTGGAACATGATTTTTCAGATAGAGAAATTTTATTTCTCTGTAACTTCTAACAAGATGTGGATACCGTTTTCTAACAATAAGGGAGAAGAGTCATATCTCAGATTGGATGTGTGAAAATTTTGCAGAAATACTTGAAATATACACATAAAAGCAAAAATACAGACTGTGTTATGTATTCCAAGGTGGTGATGATAATTTGTCCAAGCCACATTAATTTTCCACTTCTGATACAATAAAATGGCCACCATCAAGCAGAGGAAAGCTTCGTATTTGGAAGATTCTTGTGAGATTGTCACCTTATTTCTCAATTCCTTTAAATATCTAGAGTGAATTTATCTCATCAAATTCGATGATCTAAATCTTAGAATGCATCACCTCCAGGGACATCTTAGAACAACTTGTCAGTATGTGTCTTATTCAGATAGGCTGAAGTGCCCGCTGGAGATTCCTGTCTTTGCTGACTGTAGAGGGATTCTACACAGCTAGTTTAGACCAATGACCTGCCTAAAATTAATTAATCTAAAATTAAAACTACTTCTATATCTTAAAGATGAGCACTACAACTTTCATGTTTCTTGAGTTACCTCTTTTCTGAAGATTTATGCAAATTATGAGTTAAGTAATTTACAAGTGAAAAGACATTTTGCACTTACAATTACTTACTAGTGTTTTTCAGAATTATTAGTAGCACTTTTAAAATTGCATTAAAAGCAGAGTTTGTACATACACTCTCGATGAAAACAAGATAGTGATATAGTGATTTATTTTTACATTGCTGCTAGATTTTGAAATATGTTTTTTTATTGGTCAGGACTTTGAAGCTAATGAGACAAGGAAAGATATCAGTGAGAGTAACTATAAACAGTTCTTACCTGTGCTGGAAATTACCTGTTTAAGTACATGTCACAATACAAGTGTAGAGCTGAATGAAAAATCCATCTACATCCTCTACTGTTAGAATGGTTCTGTATATCAGAATTAAAATGTTCTTTTGATGTGTGTAAAATTAGGTTCCCACATTCATTCATGTCCAGGTACATAATAAAGGACTAAATTTTCAGGGTTTCTGAGGATCTGCTAGGTGCCATGGCCGCTTAAACTGCATCTTATTTGTATGAACAAGCACTCGTTTTCTCCAACTTCTTATTGGTGGAAATCTATAGTTGCCAATAGGAGTATTAGTTTTGTGCACAGATTAAATAAACACTTGCTTCAAAATATGATTTTAAAATATGCACTACAGGAAGCATTGCCACAACTGTATTTTTAAGTGCTTCTAGAAGCTAAAGAATGAAATACTCCAGCTGGGAAGTGTGTCTTTTGGGTATTGATGGACTGAGAGCAGTGTTCCTAGGTTTTACCTATGCTGTTAAAATATTCTGTATATTACGTGGTAGTTTCCTGTCTCTCTCTGTATGGTGCTGTGGTGTTCAACTTTAATGCATTTAATCATACATCTTTAAGGATGGTACCAAGACTAGAAATGATACTGTTGTAGTTTGGGGGTTTTGTTCTTTTACTTCTTTAAATTTCAGTAGCTTCTGCTGTCTGATTACATTCCTCTTAAGTTTAAAATAAGAATTTTTGAGTTCAAAATTGCACAGCAAATGATCATTCTGATTTGGAAACTATATAGCACTGTTCCCATCCCCTGAATTCCCACTATTACATAATATTAGTATGTGCATCTAATTGCTGAGCCACTTGCAAATTAATTACATGGAATGACAAAACCAGACCTTGATACACATTCATGTGTTACCTTTCTAGATAAGGATACATAATGATACAAAATAACAGAAAGGAGTTGTCATGTGCGTATTTCATGCTTTACGGGAGGTGTATGAACCCAGATCTTGAAAGAAGAATCTTCTGCTGTTCCTAGTCCTGCATTTTAGTTGTTAAAATTAGCTCTAGTTTTTAACCTGGACTGATATGCTGTAGACAATAAAGAGTTCCGTATTTATTTTATCATGCATTTCAAAAAAGTAGAAATAGATACTAGAAAAGGTTCTGGAGGCTGAAGAATATTCACTTCCTTTAGCCTTCAGGCAAGATTCACATGCAATCTTTTCTAGGAAGTAATGGACTATATCTAAAGGACATAGGTTAAAACAAGAAGAAAATTGTTTTTATTGGATTACTAATTATCTTTTCTGGTGCATCCAGAGCTTAGGCTTTGGAAAGGCTACTGAGAAATTGTTCTTAGAAGCTTCCAGTTTTCAAGGAAGAGCAAATATTTTGAAGTGTCTGCAGATGCAAAGTGTGAAGATTCCTTTAAAAGACAAAGCGGTTACTTGCTATATGGGAAAAACCTGTTGCACTAATATTACTAATGCTCTTATGCTGGTAATAAACTGTTCATAAACATGTTTTCATAAACTTGCACTTACCAAGCATTTTTATTCTTCCTGTTTGTAGAACATTCAAGGTATCTCTAAACACCCAGTTAGAATTACAAAGAAACAGTACATAAAAGGTAAACTGTGTTTTTGTTAAGATGAAAAGGCAGTTTTATCTAATTATTTTACTGAGTGGTATTATATTTTGAAGCAGACTGATAGCTCCAGCATTAAATAACAGATGGTTGATGCTTTGTTATACGTTGGCATTTAAACCAATTACTTTTTCTAGTTGTTCCTGAAAAAGAAATTGGTGTTGCAGCACTGATCTAAATAGATAAAAGCTTTTAGATTTTTTAGTTTCTCTCACTTTTTCCAGATGAAATTATGCATCTTAAATACCTTAGATATCCTGGGGATGATTTTGTGTTCATTCAGCTCATAGGGCTCTGCCTGAGTCAATGTTTAAGCTGGGTCATATTAATCACAACTAAACACCACTAGTTAGTCAGATGTGTTGTTTTTGATAACAGAAGTGATTTAAGGCAGATGGTTCAGACAGAATCAAAGTAAAGTCTAGAAAAGCATGAGCCAAGTGATAAAGAGAGAAACCCACAGTGGCAGACTCAAATATAAGAGAGAGGTTTTGGAATATACATTCTCCTCCTTGAATGCCTGCAGCCGCAGCTGGGCAGTGCTGCTCATTGTGGTACTTGGTTCTCTGCTAAGGGCAAACTTTGCCTTTTCCCAGCTATTCACTCCCTGTGTTGGATATAATACAGGTCATTAAACAGGACGCTATGGAAGATAATGTAAAATTTTGACAGTAGTTTTATTTTATCTACATGATTCATTTTTACAAGTACTTTCTAAAAATTGCTATAAAAAATTTTGTCAGCAGGGGCAGCGTAAACCTGAGGTGCCAGGCATAACTGTGGTACATGAAACTTTCTGGAAATTTTGTTATTGCTCTTATAATATGTGCTCCTCAAAAATGTATTTCTAATTTTTTTCTGTATCAAGACACACTTTTTTTTTCCTTCACTTTTATGCTGACCAGATTGATTCTGTTGCATTTCAAACCATCATCCCTCTCTACACTATGTCAAGTGACATTCCCTGGATGCACTCAATTTCTAGTATCTTGTGTTAATGTTTCATGATGTTATTGGGAATGTCTGTCATTACAATTTGGATGCCTATGACAGCTGAATGTTCTCTATATTATATTCCCCTACCATCTGTAACTCAGAATTTAGTTATTAACACGTTGCTGCAGCATGCTCAAAGATACAAAAATACATATTTTTACTTATTTCTATGGACCCTTCTTTATGAATGCATCCTTTATTAAGTGATCTGTGAATAATGTTAGATATTGTATATATTTGATAGCTTGTATTTAGGGAAGGGTTTGGATTTGAGAAAGGAGGTAAGCAGGAACTGCAAGGATGGTGGAGGTAGATTTGTACATGAGTGATATAGTGAAATAATTGTAATTCTGGAAGTTGGTGCTCTGCTGGGCTCCTTAAATTGCTGTTTCTGTGATGTTAGTTATGTGTTTGGTATAAAACCTCCTAAGGTTTGCAATACAGTATTTTTGGACTGGTGTTTGGGATTTAAATGTCTATCTTCTCTCTAGGAAAAGAAGAGGAGATAGTAACTATTTCCCCAAGAACACTGTTTGTTTCAAAAAAAGGATGTACATTTTTAGCAGCAGGTAAGAGAGTGTGTATTATTATTCTCATACATATTAATATTCACAGTTCTGTCATCTCTTTTCCCCCTCTCCTTTAGGTGACATATTTTACGAGGCTGTCAAATCCCTTAGTAACAATTAATATTGTTATATGATGTGTATTCCTTATTATGCTTTGGAAGTGGATGATGTTTAAGCCTTGTCAGTAGAAACAGAATTAATAGGATTAATTGACACATGGAAATAATGAAGGAATGAGACACATTGTGATCCATAGCTGGAATATAACATCTTCAGGATGAGCTTCTTAAAGGCATCTGTCTTTTTTGAGCATGAAGTGATTGAATACTCCAGGCTTACATTTTAATTTGTGATCATTTTGTTAAAATGTAGGTATGTTTTTATTTCTGAACAATAGATGCATTTTAACACTGTTTTCTAGACTTTTCCCATATTGAGTTAAGGATCCTTGCTGACTTATCATCTGAACCAGAACTTTTGAAACTGTTCCAAGAACCTGAAATCACTGATATCTTTTCTACACTGGCTTCTCAGTGGTAAGATTAAATGTTGCATATTTTAATAGTAATTAGGCAAAATAGTAAGAATAACCTATTGTATTACTGCATAATGATCATAAAAGACAGTATTTTGTTACAGTATCTATTGTTCATACTATTTTAACACTATGAGTTCCTTTCTGTATTTTTGAGCCTTTTCTTCTCCACTGCATTAATTACCACATATCAAAATGTTGCAATCCAGCTGGCCAGTATGAGCCTTGTGGCTAAAGCTGATGCAATGATACATTGCGAACTGATTGTTGCTGATAACTTTCTCCTTGTGTTATTTTTAACCAATTCTTTTTAAAAATCCAGAGCAGCAGTTAGGTAGGTTACCCTCCTGAAAAACTGCAAAACACCTTTTCTCAGTAAAAGTACAAGCATTTTTGAAATTTACTTCATTATCAAACACAAGTATTGTAACCAAATTACATATATTCAAGAAATGGAGACTAGAGCTTATGGTATTCCTTTTGAACTAAGAGGAATCCATATTCTGAAGGATGACTTGTAAAAAGTGGTACTCCAATAATTTTTAAAAAGGTGGATTTTTTTCTCCATATCTATATAATTATTTACTGTTCTCTTCAGTATGCAGATTAAAAGATTAACTATCAGAAAAGATGGAATATTAGTTACTTACCTTTGAAGGTATTTTATATTGTTGTTTGTATCTTGGTGATGCCTAAAAATCTCGCTTGAGACTGGGACTCCCCTTGTGCTCAGAAGTGCACAAACATTGAGTAAGTGACAGGATAGATGTCAAAAAACTTGCAGTTTCAACAGATAGGTCAGAAAAAGATTAAATAAAATGCTGTAGCATAAAGCTGTTTGAACAGACTGAAGGTCATGTAAATATTATGCAGTTTTCGTATTTTCTCTTTGTCCCCCTTTCTCTTTTGTCTTATCTCCATTTTTAGTTGGAAGATTGTTAGCTGAAAATGAAAGAAAAAATAGATATGATTGATTGAGCTTAATTCTTATCCTACAGTTTCTAAATTTTTGCAGGCATAGTCTTCCCAAACGTGATATTTCCTACACACTTCCATAATTCATAGAATCTTAGAATCCTAGAACGGTTTGGATTGGAAGGGACCTTAAAGACCAAATAGTTCCAGTCCCCCTGCCATGGGTAGGGACACCTTCCCCTAGACCAGGTTGCTCGAAGCCCCATCCATCCTGGCCTTGAACACTTCCAGGGATGGGGCACATTTGTTAATATGCTCTGAAGTTGTACAAAGAAACAAACTGGAGCTCATATTATAATTATCCTGCTACCGATGACTGAATCAGTGCCTGAGGGATGTGCATTCTGGGAGAACAAAACTCAAAACCACAAACATTCCATTGAATATATTTATGGAAAGATCACCTGTCTTTTAGAATTTCTTAGAAGCCTCTCTTGATATTGTAATAAATTCTTAGCTCTAGCATGATATTGCTAGAACCTCATAATGGAGTTAAATCCTTATTTTAGTTTGGTGGCTTATTGAAAATGTATGCATGAAGATGAGTCAAATTTTGTCTCAACTCTGGGCACAGCTCCAGAAATACCATTCTATTCAGCAATCTCACGGCTCTTGGCAGCCGTCAACCACTTGCAGTTGCTACACGGTAACTTTAAATTTAACGAAATATTACAGGCAAATATTTTTATCAGACAGAATTGTCATGGTGTGTCTACAAAATCATTACATAATGATTCTGCTGACTCTTAAGCTTCAGAAAAGCTAATGCTTGGAAGAAACTTTCTGTTGAATCTATTATATGACTTACGAATCGCAGAAACATGAAGGGTGTATTTAATCTCATCCAACCTTGGACATCTGCGATATACATGGAGAGGTTGATTTGACTGACTGTTGATATGCCCTGTGTAATAAAATCAATTGCACATTAAAAGTGTTGAATTCTCACCATAGAGAACAAAGTAGGTCTGGGGTGGCCAGCTCAAATGTAGACATCTGTATTTGTTCTGACAAATTGAATTCCTCCTGTTGGGTCAGTTCCTACTGAACTCATCTTAGATTTTTGAATGTTGTCCTTAATTTCTTTAGTACCAAAGAGAAGATAGAAAATTACAGGCTTCACAGATGCTTTCTCATTCCAGATACTTTACTCATCTCTCATAGTCCACTATTGATAAATAAAATCTTTAGGGCCAACAATTAATCAATTGACTTTATTATAGTTGATTCTACTCACTGGTATGAGAATGAATTATGAGAAGAGCAAAATAAACAACAAACCTTTTATCTCTACTTAGTTGTCTGGGTTTCTGTGGGTCTTAATCCTTTAAAATCTGTGCAACTGATACGCCAGTGGGCATAGCAAATGTTTTGTTCTGTTTGAAGGAATTGCATGTTGTTACTATTTTTAAATCTTTTCTGACATATTTGATACCATTGGAAAAACCTTGACAAAAAAAGCTTTTTCTCTAAGAGATCTGTAAAGAATGGATTAGTTTCTGAAGCTCCCTCTCCAGAGACAAAATATTAAGTAAGAGTTAGTGTCTAGTAGCATTTCAGCTTCTGAATGCATGTCAGTTGGTATCTTTTAGCAGGTTTTCTGTATCTAAAAATGTTTAGACTGATGAATATTAAATCATAAATAGAAAAGAATACATTATTGGATAGAAATCTGAGCCACACTCCAGAGTCCAGCCAAGTTTTATATCAGTTTATTCACTTATTTTTTCTAAATTTCATGGGTTCTCCACTGAAATGTAACTCCATTCCTTAGCTGCCCTTCACACTAAAGCCTTTTGTCTGAAATCCAACCTTTTAAAAATCTTCCACAGACTTTTTATAGCATTTGGAAGGAAATACACATGGGTGGGCAGTTTCAGCAAAGAGGTGAGCTCTGTGATTTTCTGATTGAATTAAGATCTCTTATGTATAAAAGCTTTCCTTTCATAATTTGGTTAGGTATTCTGTACTGTGACTCAGCCTGTCTCTGGTGCCTTAGAGATGCGTCTCTCTTGGAAACCTGTTGGATCCATGTTTCTGTTAAACATCACTCATATGCAATCTTTGTGCTGGTCATCAGTGCAGGTAGAGATGCATAAGTATGTGTCAGTCCAGACCGTGTCTGTACATTGTAGTGAAAGGCTGAGTGGAGGTATTAACTTCCATGCTAAGATTCAGTCATGTGCAACACAGTACTCAAACCACCAACCCCAGTGAGAGGCAACACTCCTGGCCAGGCTGGGCTGGGATCTTGTGGTGCTCTGGTGAGCTTGCAGAGACAGCTCATTTCAGGAGCAACTCAGCTCCACCACTCTGTGCTTGCCTGCACTGTGCTCAGCTGTTGGCTGGAGACAACTGCTTGCTGTAGTTTTTTAAGTATTATGTATTCTCTTTGGCAGAACTGTCTTGAAATTGCTATTCAAATAAAACTATCAGAAGCTGCAATTAACCACCACAGAGGCACAGAATGGTTTGTGTTGGATGGGGGCTTTAAAGATCTAGTCCACCCCCCTGCTATGGACAGGGACGTCTTTCACTAGACCAGCTTGCTCATCTCTGCCTTGTACAGCCAATATATTTTCTGGTCATTCTAACATAGTTACCCCAGCTAAAACTAAGATGATAGAGATTTTAATGTTCACTTGTATATACTTAGTACTCTTCCTCATGTTCTCCTGTCTCTGTGATGACGATTGTAAGGTATCACCAGAATTATCTTACAATGAGTCCTGTGTGATGGCCTACAGAGAGAAAGCCTTAAAGACAGGTCAACGCCTTCTCTTACAACATCAAGAGTGCATTATGTTAATGACTTAATGAACACATGGCAAAGTTTCAAGTTTTGCCTAAACTTTTAAAAAATCATGATATAATGGATTCTAGGTACCTACAAATTCACGTTGTTTTATATTGTCTTGATGCCCTATGACAGTCATAATCCTTTTAAATCATCAACCCAGTGCTGAAGGTGACGAGAGCTGTCCTGGCAGCTGTCTGACCAGCCAAGAGACCTAACTGCTGTTAGACATCCAAATGACAACAAACCTCAGCATGAACTTTCTCTCACTTCTTTAGCTTTTACCCAATAAATGAAACACAAGTAACTGTATTTAAAAAGCTGTTGATGTGCATATCTTAAAATCACTTTGAAAAATAAGCTTAGTCTTTTAGGTAGTCTGCAATTTCTTTCTTAATTAGAGGTGTAATGATTACCAATCTCTTTCAAACTATTATTTTGTCACCCTTCTCAGTAGGTAGTTGTTTTTCCATCATAGTATGTACTCATATTGACCATATTGAGTCAAAAACCAGGAAAAGTGTCTTGATTTATCTAAGCACTTAAACACATCATAGTATGGGGTTTCATCCTATCTGACTTATGCCTGCTTTCCTGCCTGAGTGCCTTTTTGAATTGGGATAGTACTGCTTCAGTGTTCCTATGATTTGAGCATTAATCCATACTTAAAATATTTGTGTAAGTCCTTTCCTTTGTTTCTTTATAATCTGTCTAGGAGAACTGGAGATCCCAGTAGTGATGAGTTCAGCTGCATCCAGCAGAGCATGGTGGTACCCTTCATCAAGGGTCCTGAGGGCAGCCTAGCCATACAAATGCAACTGTATTATTTTTGTCTCTGAACTGGCTTAGTCAATTTAAACTTGAAGATGTTGTCACTGTGGTCCAGTGTTTGCTACAGATATTTCTGATACTTACAAATTATCTTTATGTCTTATATTTAATGTTCTCAAGCCTGAAATAGAACACAGATGTGTCTGTCATAAATGGCCTAGCAGATTTATGAAACCATTTTGCCCTTCCTAAATTATCACTATGAATTAAGATGTTAAAACATGTAGACTCTATATCTTCATAAACCAAGACGTTCAGAGGAAAAGACCGTGTAAGTAGATTTGTTGCAAATGGATTGAAGTAAAAGTCCAGTACTCCTATATCCAGAAATTTAGGAAAGGGAATATCCAGGTGATTTATAGTCTGTAGGGATAATATTACTGTATGAAACAAAGAACATTCTCTTGACCACATTATTTCTCTGAGATTTAATAATATTTCTAGATTATTTGTATTGATTTAATGTTATCTTCTCATGGTAAATATACATTTTCTTTAGATGATATTTGCTATTTGAGAAGCGGAGAAATTAAGAAAGATATTTAGTAAATTGCTTACAGTATGATCTACTTGCAAGCATAAATCTATTACTGCTATTAACTGTGTGTTTTAATTTCTCTGAGAGCAGAAAGATAATTGCCCCTGTGCACAAACTTTTCCATGTAGTGATAAATTACCTGTGTATTTTCTATCATATATTCTGTGTCATAGATTGTCTGTAGATCTAGTGTAATGATGCTCAAGTTGGTCTATGACTCAGAAAAATGCCTTTATAGATAACATTGTTAGACAGTTGTACTCTAAATCCTTTTCGCTATGGAAATCAGAGAGTGTAAATCAGAGAACACACCAAAAACTTGTCTGTATGCAATGAGTTTTCCTTATATTCTGAAAGCTTAAAGAATAGAAGAGTAGTGATATTTAAATAATCTCTATTAAAAATAATTATGTAGTACTATGTAGTAGAGAAATAGCTCTAATACTATTCAATATACAGATATATTGTGTATTAAATGGTATAATAATCTGAATAATCTGATAACTGCTGCCATTCCATTATGAAAACAAGCATTCTCTTTAAAGTATCAATTTCTAGCTCTGTACTGTAATTTAACCTGTACACATTAACTACTGATGGTGAATTAACGTAACAAGGTAATTAGTGGATACTCTTTAAGGGTGATATTTACTCTGATTATACCAATGAAAGGACAATTTGTGGCAGTTGTGTGCAATGCTTACACTCATGGCAGCATTTAGAAGAAGGCTGGAGAATTTGATAGTGGTCTAGTTGCTCCTGTTTCGCATTGAGATCAGAGTTTTGTAAAATCCAAACCACAAAATACTCCCTTCTCTCTCATCTGTCATCTATTTCCTCATATTCATGCTATTAGTGCTTTCTTTTGTGTGGTAATAGAGAACAGCATGGATACCTGTGCTTTTTCCAGGTATTGAATTTACCTTAGAGTAAATACTGGACATAATAATTGTTCACCTGAGTCTGTGTGGCTTTCAGAGAGTTAAAAAAATGACTGCAGATAAGAGGACATCTCTTATTGAGTCTTTGAATCAATGGCAGTTTATATCTAAAATAAAAAAGCGTATAATTATCCTGGAATTCTAAGGGATTTATAAATTCTTTACCACCAATCATTTTGAAAAACATTTCATTCCATTTTTATAGTGTGAGCTTGGTTGGCTAATGCTTTTAAGACATGGAAGGGTCTTTAGGTAATACTATCCTTGCCAGAATCAGAGAAACTTGAGCCCTTCATTTCCAATAATCTTGGGACCTGCAGACTGTTTATAAAATGTTCTGAACACGAAAATCCGTCTTTCCTCAGCTGCTGTTTATGTGGGATCATGGTAATATGTGTTGTGAACTGTTTTGTTAGAGGCTGACATGGTGATTTTGGAAATTACTTGGAAACAGCCTAGAGAGAAGCAAAGCACATAACTACTTGGAATTCGCATGTTAAAAGGAGAAAAAACTTCTTGGTTTTGAGTTGTCTTTTTTTTTTTTAAAAGATAAATTCAACCATATTTGAGTAAAAAGACGATGGTGCAGAAAGGTTTGGTTTGTCCTTCACAGACTGTCTTTGTGCAGGAAGTGTGGATTTATTTCTTTACCTCCTGCCAAGCAGGGGATTCACAGAGCTGATTATATCCAGTGAAGGCCAGGTGAGCCAAACTGTTGCACACTGGCAGTTGATCTGGTAGGAACTGTGTCAAAATAGGGACTCTTGTTTTTCCAGCCTCTTGGCAATTCACAATAGTTCCTGACAATAGCTCTATCTGCTGAGACCCTGCTGTGTTCTGAAGAGCACAGGAAATAAGCAGAGGTATTTTGGATATTCCTGAAATTAATCAAAATAAGTCCTCATGGGCTGAATTATACAAAAAGGTAACTGAGTCTGTTTGAAAAAGATAAAGTCAAGTATGTACAAATGCTTAGTGGTAAGCTGACTGAATATATGTACACCTGCCTGTGCTCTTTTTATACAACTTTGTTTCAAATACATTCTTTGTATCAAACAGATTAAAGGTTAATCCTCTACAAAATAGTAATTTTTTAGGTTAATTCATATAACTGCATGGTATAGCAGACATGGGATTCAGTTAGGCTGCCTACTCAAATAGCAAGAGCAAAGGCCAATTAATCAGGGATGAGATAAATTTCTGAGAAGTGAAAACCACATCTGTAGCTGAATGGTTTTTAAACAGATATGAATATTGTCCTTCTATATTAATTTTATGAAAATATTATCAACAGTCTTGAACAGAGTCATTATTAATCAAGAGATGTCACCTGTGTGTTTGTTAGGTGATTAAGGAATAATTAAATAATCATGCTTATCCAGGTGGGTTTTTACTAAGGAAACAAGAAGAGCTTTCTCTCCTCCTGTCCCTGTTAGCAGATATACGGTTACAAGATGCAGCCCCAGGGATACACAGCTCCCTCTCCCCCAAGCAGAGCTCTCTCAGTTTTGTCCTTTGTCTAAATAATGAGCTATACTAGTTTAGGGTTCTTAGAGCCACATATTTGTCTAAAGATTTTTTAGCTAATTCAGGCTATTTCATACACTTCTAATCAGTTAGTACATGTGGTCTCTTGGGTTAATTTCTCCACTTTTTATGAACTTAATGTCAAGTCTGAAATGAATTTGAGTTAGTTATTTCACATCATCCACTGAAAAACGGCAAAATCTTTGGTTTTGGAGTAGCAATGAGGAAGAGACATTCCATGCTATTAAGCACATACAAGATGATGAAGTTTTGCAGTACTAAGACAAGTTACAATCATGCCTGCTCTTCACTGGGGAGTATTTAGGGTTACTTCTAGAATCCTGCCTTTGAAGAGAGTGGAGAAAAGTTTTCCTGTGTGTTACATGGCAGCTCCCTTAAATGAGTGGAACTGAGTATCTGCTGAAGTCTCTGTTTAGAAATGTCTGACTGAGTTGTGATCCTTCAGCTCTGAAGTCTGGCTGTGTAACTCTGCCAGTATTGATTCACTGTAAATCTGGAGGTCCTAAGCTCGGTGCTGCCTGCTGGGACACTCACTAAGGGTTAATGTAACATTTCTTTCATTATCATTTACTTAGCTGGTTTTATAATCCTATTACATATTTTAGTTAGTTTCAAGGCTTCTACTTACTTTCATTTTGTGAAATAGATTCTGAAGAAGCATTTTTTGCAGTGTATTTAATGTTTCTATTCTGATTAATACCTGAAATATCTCTCATCTTGTATCTTTATTTAGAGTAATACTGATAAAAAGTGTGGAATCAATAATTTGTTTCATATATGCAGTTAAGAGAGACACAATGTCAGTTTGAATGGGAAGGCGTGCTCTTTCGGATTAAGTCATATTCAGGGACAGGTACTATGTGCAGATAGTACTCATTATGAATCTGGTATGTAATAACTTGCTCGGTAAAATAGTCATGAGTGAGGCTGTGCTGCTTTCAGCTCCTGCAGCTGCTGTATCTAATAAAAGGGGAGGTAATTCAGTTTGCCTTCTCAGAATCAGAGTTTTAAAACATTTTAAGCTCCAAGTTCAACACCTCATGGGTGTTAGAGTGGAATATTTTAACAGTGTTACTTATTGCAGCAAAGTGATTTCTGTCTGTTTGAAAGCTCACTTGCAATTGTTGATATTAATGAAATTTAACACTTGTCTTACTTTGCACTTTAACAGACTGTTTGTATGGCAACGTATGGAAATTTCACCTTGTAGTTTACAGTGCCTTCTAGAAGTGCAGCTGTGACTTCAGTTTAGACTGGCAGATAATGAAGCAGAGGGAATAAAGTCTTCAGGAAGCATAATGGCTTTTGATTTTAGGAGCTTTAAATGAACCATGGAGTTAACTAGAAGTTTAACCAGACAGCTTAATTTTATGTCACATTGGGAGCTTATTATTATTGCACATCAAATGCTTTCTTAGCCTTCTAGAGTAAATGAAAAATAAAGTTTTACAATTGCCACCACCACAACTAACACAGAAACTAGTGAAAAACAAGCTCTGAGGAGGCTGGACAGTGCTCGGTTGTTTTGTGGTGTCTGATAACTTTTGGCTTTGCTAATTTCATAGGGAGATTTTCTTATGTATGAAACTTATCTCCAAACAGTCATGTCCTTCTAGAGTAACTTTGATAAAATGCTCTGTTTTATGAACACACTCCAGGGCTCAATAAAAAATTTCAGCTTATTTCATTTAACTCAACTTCAACTCTAGTGTCAAGCTAAATTTTGGTGAAATCAAGAATGTCAAGGCAATTAATCACTTTTTCCTTTTGCCTTTAATTCAATAGTGACTCAAGGCATAATAGAAATTTAAGCTGCAAGAGGTATTTTTAGTGAAGATTGAAAAAGATGGGATAGGAAGTTCCTTATCCTTCTTTCCAGAACTCATTTGTTCAAGGCCCTTATATATAGCATGACTGATTTCTTCCTTTTTTGATTGCCCATCCAAGATATTTCAAAGGCTGTCTCTTAATTTTTTCCATACTGTTTAGATGCAGTTTCATGTAGTGTGACATCTCCTCTCTCCCCCTGCTTATTTTTCCTGAGCAAACCGTACATTGTTGTAACAATATGATAGCTCCATGTTTTGTTCTCTGTAATATCTGAGATGGCATTAAATCATCTTTTGATTATATGTTAAGAACTCTGTTCTTTCTGTTTCACTTTCCTGGTATTTATCTAAAGGCTGCTCTGAAGGTCCCTCTATTTCTTTATGAGACTTCTAACTTTATGAGACTTCCAAGATGTGTAATTATTTGATGCTCTGCTGCAGCTGCCTTTATCAACTCCCAAAATGACTGCTGTTCCTTCTTGACTGTTTGAAGCCTCTTGAAGAAAAGCTTGAAAAATCTTTGTGATAAGTAAATAAAGATCTCCAAGGGGATTTATTTGCATTTGATCCCTGATATTGTTGTTTTATACAAATGGCCTCTGAGAAATTTATGCCATCCCAGTTTGCATAGACCCCTTAATCCATTAAAACATTTATTTGTTCTTTCAATGTTGGTGCCCATCACTGTTGATGTTCACACTGGCACCTGACACAGGGAGTTACTTATCCTGACTTCCTTCTCTTCTGTACTCACAGATCCAGAGACCCTAAAATAAGACTGCCCTCTAGTAAATAAATTCCTTCAGTAATCTCGTGACTCAGAAAGAAATATAATTTGTTCATGTAATTCACCATGTCAGAAGGACTATGGATGTGAGATGAAAGCCGCTTTTTTTTTTTTTTTGTTCCTATAGGAGTGAAGGAGAGACAAGGTGAAGGTTGCAGGGTGAGGTGTGCTCTTTCAAGAACCTATGTCAGTGCCAGGGACTTTCTGTTCCAACTTACCTATGTCCATTTTTTACAGAAAAATCCATTTTTTCTGTAAAAAAATTTTACAGAATAATCTTCTAATGGCCTATTTCCAATGAAGAGCACTGAAAATAAGTGTTATCTAATTTATCTCTTCAGTATCTAATACCTGAAACAACAACATGCCGGTAAATATCTTAATAAAGATAATGGTCCACTTTAGTCCCAAATTAATCTCTCAGTGACTTGTTACTGATGACAGCTATAATTTATGACATGACCTTGTTGCAATTGCTTTATCCGGTTCCCTGCTACTTTAAAATGCAACAACAGAACACTTTTGACCCTCATAGCAAACTGCAAATACATGTCTTTATCTTCTGTAGAATACATGAACGCTAGATATCTTGTCCTTTTAAAAGGAGGTTGAGGTCTAATGAAATAAATCTTCATGCAGTGAATTACAGAGACTACTCAGACAAAATAAATTATTTTATGATTAACTAGTGGAAGGAGTTTTAAAATACTAAGGTTCTTCTTGCAGAAGTGTTTTATAGGGGTTATAAAGATTTTTGTGGTACTAAATAGATATATAATGTATTAAACCCCAATTTGGTAGTGTGGCATACCCAAAGGGAGAAAAGATACAATGACAAAAATGTTTCAGAGCTAGCTGTTTCTGAGAAGGATGATACCAAGCTGACAGATTGTGCTCAAGATGTTGAACACAAATAAAAGCATTTATAAAAGCCTCTAAACTAAATAAACCACAAAGTTAAATGCCTGAATGATGTGTTGTGACCTTCTCCTCTCTCTGTTTAAGTACATGACCCCTATATTTACACGGGAGATCCATGGCAGAGATCCTCCAACGTGTGCAGTGGCCACTGGAAGACAACTCTCCCTCTCCTGATGCCAGGGTGGGAGTAAATTTAGGTGTATATATATGTAATGCTATGTATTGCCCTTTAGATACGGAGGAAGAGATGTGAGGGATCTGGTGTCCTGTGATATGAGGAATTTCTTTGTGTTATTTTGTAACCTTTTATCTCAGTCATGCAAACCAGGTCATGATAAAATTGGAAATACAAGCATTTGACATAACCTCTGAATCAGATTTGAGAAGTGTTTAGAAGTGACATAGATTAAAGAATACAAGAGAAAACTAATATATACTTAGGTTACTTCAGAAAGGTTTATTTTTCTGTTAATGTTGACCTGCTATTTCCCTTCTGGCAAGATGTTAGTCTTTGTAGATGCTTTTTGTCATAGAACCATAGAATCCTAGAATGGTTTGGGTTGGATGGGACCTTAAAGACTATCTAGTTCCAACCTCCTGCTGTGGGCAGGAGACACCTTCACTAGGCCAGGTTATTCAGAGCCCATCCAGCCTGGCTGTGAACACCTGCAGGAATGGGGAGTCCACAGCTTCTCTGTGGAGAAGCTATTTCCTACTTTTAGAAAAGTGTCTTAACTGTATTTCCACTCTTCTGTGCAGTCTGGACAAATTTCATTTTTCATCCTGCTGTCTCTGGGCTGTCTCTGTGCTCTTGTGTGAAAGACAATCTCACTACTTTTTGTTTTGAACGTAGTTGTGTAAATGTCTCAGTTATAAAAAAGCATAGAAATGATACACTTTACATCTCTGTATGATAAAAAGATTGAGATGATCTAATTGTGTGTATCTTACGTTTGGTTCTTGATACAAGGCAAAAGTAGTAATATGTTTTGATATGACAGCATCTTCAAGGACACTGTTTCCTAACTTCTTCCTTTTCTCTATTTTGTAACAGAGATTAGCCAGGCAAAAATAATTTCAAGTTCGCTTCCGCATATTACCTTGCAAATGTCTGAGACAACTTATGCCTGAGCCTTGTCAGCATTTTCCATGAGTCATGGAATAGCAGCTTTCAAAAAAATTGTTTATTCTTGCTTATTACATTAACAATGAGTGAACTGGGTTACAGGTAGCCAATTTTTTTCCGTATATCTTGGATACTCACATACATTGTTATAGATATTCTATTTGCCTCGGATATAATAAGGTCTGCTAAACTGAAAAAGCGAACTTTCAGAATTTATCTTCTACTTGATCTACCCAGTGGTGATACTGCTGTAAAACTGGGCTTTTCTGATTTTACTGATTACATAAATTGTCTGTACCTGTTTCATATCCCAACACAAACTTCCAGGCACAAATTTACAGAATAGCAAACCCTCATCTGCTATTAAACAGCAATAGGTGATTAAAAGTGAGAGATTTATATAGTTCACTGATTAAAATAAAAAAAGCCGTAAGAGCCATCAAATGAATTAATGTGTATTCACTCATACATTCACTCATTTATTGGACATTAATGACCGCATATAAAATGGATTTAATGGCACCTCATCTCATTTCCCACATCAACAATTCACAGCTTGGACTTGGATTAACTGGCAGATGCAAGAAAGCAGCCAAGAGTTTGTGACTATTATGACTGAGCTTAGTTTGGCTGGAGTGTAATGCAGACCAAGGCAATGCATGTCTGCCAGATATTGTGTTTGACAAGTCTGTTCTGCCTTTTCCTGTGCATAAACAGTCGACTTCCGTCACCACACAACATTTCCCAGAAATGCTGGAATGTCTTATCGCATTCTTTTAAGACTGATTTCCTTCCATTTCTACCTGTTCTCAAAGTTTTATTTTGCCATTGCTCATATGTTATTCCCTGTGGCCTCTTTCATCTTATTTTTTTTAATGTGCTTTTGCTGTGTGAGCCCATTTCTGTATATTAAAATTCGTGTTTGTTATTTTTAATGTCTGTACAGGTAAAAATGAATCAATTGAGATCTCTACTCTGTATTAAATGTGTTATTCCAGTTTATACAAACTTTTTAAAAATTACAGATACAATTACTATTTTTTTGGGGTATAAAGAAACTTGATGTTCATATGTTTTAAAGACTTAAGACTTACTTCAGTAGAAACTCTTTGAGATGTCCATTAGACCCCATTCATATATGAAAATATATAGTGAATTTTGGAGAAATTATGATAATATTCAAAGTATTTTCGCTGGAAAAGTAACAAATTACATATTCCTCCTTTTGTTTCATATCTGCACTTTGTTTCTTAATCATAATTTGATCTTATCCTTCTTCACTGTTTACTAGAAATTTTTTCTCCATTTTCTTACTCTCAGAATTAGGCAGCTATTCACTTTTAGGCATACAGCCCAGTTCTTAGTAAAGCCACCTTTTAAAAGACTTGGTATATCTCTACTCTCACTACTTTTGTTAGATACTCTGAGATTTTTGGCTGCAAGTTGTTTGCTGCCCTCACAGACCTTTCCAGATTGTTTAGCTCTGCTAACTCCTTCTCAAGATACTGAGATCTGCCAACCTGAACATGTCTTCCAGCACTGTGGGCTGTTCTTTATTCTACCTAGTAGATGTCTATGAAATAAAGTGCTGTAAAGTAAAGAACTTGCAAAGCAGTGCTAAACAAAAGTAAAGGACAAACAAATCAGAGATTTGGAAATAGCCTGAGACAAGTATGCAGGCAAGGACAGGAATGCAGGAGGTGAAATACTGCACATTTGGAGATTTGAGGATGGTGAAAATACTGATTTTGAACTTGAACTTTTCCCAGTGTATTTGAGAGAGAGTAATGAGAAGAATATCAGAAAATGGAAAAATACCTTTCATGCTAGAACTAGTAACTGCATATTTATTCCCTGCAGGACTTCAGGAATTTTGCTGCTTCCACAATAAAATCTGCAGCAAATTCTTTTTCCTCTCGAGCTTTTTTTCTGCATCAGTTTCTATATCATTGCGTTAACAGTCTTCCTTTTACTCCAGCTGTACAGTGCTGGGTGAGCTGGAGTCACTGCCTCAGTGTCACTGCCCAGCAACTGTGACTACTTTATGCCCATTCACCTTCCTTTTTCAGATTCAAATTTATTCCAAAAAATGTATCTCCACTAAAGATCTATTTTACATCCTGCCATAGTTCAGCACTGAGTATTTTCATGCATTGGATGGCTTTCTAAAAATTTCTTATACAAGTATGCAGGTAACAATGTCTTTTTATCAATATCATGGTATTCCATGATGAGTTCAAAGGCAACATGAAGGTTTTATCTTGAAATAGGTTCTCACAGTACCCATTAAAACAAATTAATTATCAGAAACGTAAATTAGTTTGTAAAGGAAACAGGATAAAGCAGAAAGCCCACTGGGGATTTCTAACATGGCTGCTACAATTTTGAGAAACTGCACACCTCCCCTTTAATTTTGTTATTCAAAGAAATAAATGGCCTTCCCCTGAAACTGCAGGAATGCCTCTCTGTATTACAGAAGGAATCAAACACTCTAGTAGAAACCAATCATTGTCAATACATACAGAAAAAAACATTTATTAGTAAAAAAAAGAATAGTTATGATTAATGACTTCTGTTTGCTCAAGCAGTTTTGATTTATATGGCAATTTCATACCTTATTATTATGTATTCTTTCATGTGGTACATAAATGTGCAAATACTCAGTGGTAAATGTAATGTCTCTCTGTCCAGTGCTCACATTTCCCACGGACACACTTGGCGGTGTTGACTGACCATTTTAGTTGTAACATTCTGTTAAAGGAAATATTTGAGATAAAGCTCTGAAATTTTTTTTTTTTTTTTCCGTGTGTTTCATGGTTAACCACAGACCAGGAAATGCTAAGTGACTTTTTGTTTGCCATGATTCCATGATGCATGTACATCTGCACCGATAACTGTGTTAGACAAGTTTTATTGTGATTGCTGACAGTTCCAATCATGATTACAGCAATAAGACTATTTCTGTTTCTTCCAGTCAGCCCTCCAGGTTAAAGCTTGAATAATACAAAACTGTACTTGAGCTGGAAGTTTTAGCAGTGCTTCTAATTGTGCACACAATCCAATTCTAGTGTCTTCTTTCAGTGCTAAAACTTCTCTAGAAGCACCAGTCCCTCCCAGCAGCTCTCACCTTGTGTCTTCCTGAGTAACATGGTCTGATAAATATGTATGTTCCTCTACAAGTCTCCATGATTCTTACCCATTGTGTCCTTTCTGTTGTAGCTGTTCTTTTCCAGACAAGTCAGTAGCTGATGTACCCACTGCTTCTCAGTTGTCTCTAGTCTCAGACTTCAGTAAATCTGCAAGTAAACTCTGTTGCTGTTCTCCCATTTCTTGCCTTCTCCAATCCTCTAGTTTAAATTATGCAGTATTAGGAAAGCAGTATTATATTTTCCATGGTTTCCCCAGTTTCAGCATTCCTCAATCTAGGTTCTGCATGTCAGAAAGGTCCTCAGGTGATATTTACTCTCTTACCAGATTCAATTTTCCCTTAGATGCTTCCTCAAGTGTCTGTGTAGCTCTCTGCCAGGTACTTCAGGAAATTCCTGCAGTCTTTCTGCTGGAGATTGCTTCAGGAAATCCTTAATGATGTCTAGTTTCCTAATTCTGCACTATTAGCTCCAATTGCCACTTTGTCCTCATATTCAGGTACAACTGGGAATCTCAACCTACTGTATTCAAAAACTTGAATACATGAAGTATTCATGTAATCTATGAAATGTTGACTTGGCACAGCTAAGAAAGTAAATTATAAGAGTTTCAAACTAACAGAATTATTGACTGAAGTGAAAATATTCTTCATTACAGGTAGAAAACACTATTAAATTATATAGTTCTTGTTTCTCAACTAAACTGAACAGTGAAAAGTCTGTTTCATCTTTGAGCAGGTAGTAGTATTCAAAGGAACAATGTGAGCTTCTACAAAACCAAAGACTTTTTGTCCAATGAAGGCTTGAAATTATATTCAATTTTATTTTTGCTCTTCTAAAAATCAGTACTGCCATAAAGATTTGCTTAAATCTGATTTCATTCAGGGTCTGCCTATTTATCATTCTGAATGCCTAATTATACCAGCACTGAGCATAGGCTTGGCTAAAATCAGTGTATGGGCTAAGCAAGCAAAAATTGGTGTCTCTGCTGATTTTCTAGGAGTTCAAATATCGTAATAGTGGTGAAAGACTTTCCTTGAAGAAGATACAGAGAAATACACTGTTTTCTCAGAGCTGTTCAGCTAAAACCTTCACAATAAAGCATTTTTCATAGTAAACCATAGAAAACTTTGCTTTTAAAAACACAGCCAGACTCATGAAAAAGGTGAACAGACTCATGGAGAGACTTCTTCCCAAATGGTGTAGGTATCATCAGGTATCTCGGATAACAATTCATCTCCATGTTTCAAATACAATTTTTGTAGGTACTTGTTTTCAGAGAGTAAGTATATGATAGAGATTTCCTCCAACACCCTTTTATTTAAAACAAATGATCAATATTCTGCAATGCTTTCAGGTGTTAATGTCAGTATTCATTCTGAAGCTGCCTTTGGATGAGGAAAACTATAGGTGGCACGCAGTTGATGATTGCAGAGTTGTAGCTTTTTATTTTTCACATTGCTAAATCCATTAACACTTTTGTAGGACTGTTTATGTCAGTTGATGAGAGAATAGGAACTGGGAAGGAGGACACTTGTCTGGGGGTACTCTGGATGCACTCTTGAGTTCAGAAACAGCCACTGCTGCTGTTTTATGGAGCCTTGCTATCGTGGAGCTCTCTAAGGCATATGGAGCAAGCAGTTCTTGCTTCTGTCAGTCATTTCTTCATAAAAGGTTGGATATTACTGTTAGTGAAGCCCTGATAATAGCCTTATTTAAACAAGCTTTAGGTCAGACTTAGGCTTTGAGTCTCCAGACTCTCACCTCTTGAAGAAATGCTGTTGCTGGAAATAATTAATTTTTCTCGTGAGCCAATGTTAAATCCTCCTCAGTCCAAAGAATTAATAATATAGTAGTAGGATTTTTCCTAACCAAGAATTTGATTGAAAAGGGAAGGAGATTAATGTTAAAATAAAGAATTTCATTTACTATGGACTATCACTACAAAAATTTGTAAAGAAGTTGTACATTCTTGACTGACAACAAAAGCACTTTAGTGCTTCTATTCATATCTTACAAGTTTGTAGTTATTAAATGATTACTGAGTTTAAATAAATTTTCTGTGGGGATAGCAACTTAAATTAGTTTTGACTGAAAATGTATGATTTTTGTTTGTTTGTTTAGGAAAGGGATTCCAAGTGAACAAGTGAAACACGCTGATAGAGAGCAAGCAAAGCGTATCGTTTACTCAGTGGTTTATGGAGCAGGTAGGCATTTTTAGATAGAAAACCAGCTACTGTAAATTTATACTTTATTCATAATTTATATTAGTAGACTGAATTTCTAAAGGTGAGTAAAAGTTTGCTGAAGTATTACTTTTTTTTTAATCCAGGATTATTAAATTATCTACTCAGTATAAAAATTATTATATTAATGGAGCTACATTGCCATATACAAAATTATCTGATTTTGTATTTATTGCTGCTGATATAATCGAAGCATTTATCTAAAATGAGTTTAATTTTGAGTGGACTTTGCATTCTCTCAGTATATAGATGGGGATGAAAATAACTGCAATGAAGTTAAGAAACTTCCAATATTATCTTAAAATACATTTATAGAATCAGAGAATGGCAGAGATTGGGAAGGACCTCTAGAGGTTATCAGATCCATCCCCCCTGTTCAGGAACATCTTGAGCTGTTTTCCCAGAACTGTGTCCAGCTTTTCAATGTCTTCAAGGCTGGAGAAAGGGCTCCTCAAGGCTCCACAGCCTCCCCAGGCAACCTGTGCCAGTGCTCGCTCACCCTCACAGTATAAAAGTGTTTCCAAAGTGAGTCTTAATGTTCGCTGCCATTTCTTCACAACTGCAGAAAACTTGCAAAATTTCAGTTACCCATTCTGCCTAAGTCCTGACCAGTTCCTAGATAAGTGAAGATGCTTTGCATACTTTCCAAAACTGCCGACTATTTCTTAGATTATGTCCAACTGTTCTTATGCTTCATATATGCTTAGAATTACCTCTTCTGGGGAGACAGATGCTTTATATCATCAGCCTACAAGCTGTGGTGAATTGGTTTCAGTGAACAGCTGACTGACTTTCTCTACAGAGGATGAGTTCTTGAAAAACTCATTTAGGAAATGAGAGCCCTAGGCTGCAGGCTTTATGTAAGTTGGAAACACTTAATGCTATGTCTTGGGTTCCTGGTTGTTAATGCTTTCTAAGCCATCTTTTGCACTGAGTCCTTGAACCAAAGGCAGAATCAACCAGGGCATTCCATTTATCATTTACGGCATTCAGTTGGGAAGAAATGCTTCAAATTCAGCTCCAGAATATCTATTTTATGTTTATGGGTGTGTGTAGGTTATATACACACCTATAAGAGTGTGTGTGTATACATATATGTATATGCACACACACCTGCATTTTTATATTAAGCTATATTGCATTTGAAACATCTGTGTTTAAAATCAGTATTAAAAAAGCCCAGCACTAGTTCCCTACACTGTAAATTCAGACCTGCCTGTGCTGAGACTGGAATCAAATCTTCGGTTTCCAGCCTGAATGATTTCATCACTGGGTTATTTTACAAAATGCCAACATTATCATCCCTGCCCCTTGGTCCATACAAATGCTGTACGTTTCCTATCTCTTCCCTTCACTGTGGGTGGAACAGGCAGATATCAGATGTAATCAGATGAATCACCACCAGTTGAATGCCCTGCAGTTCTGTATATAGTCAGAAATGCCTCAGTTCCTGGGGCTCAATGGAGCCTATGTCTGTCTACTCATGCTAAAGAGAACTTTCATGTTTATATTTAAGCACAGTATTGGCACTCTGTCACTTACTCTGGACTAGGCACTAAACATTGCAGTGCAGCAGTACTTGATTTAAGTATCTCCATTTACTTGTTTGCTTTGTGTCTCTCTGTCTCTCAAACAAGGACAGTTGAAGCACCTCAAAGATAATAAGAAGTTTCCAGTTCATTAGATGTGTGATCAGATCCTAATTAAGACATGAAATTATATCATTAAACCATTTAGATGGAAACTGGGCTGACAAAAAGTAATTGTTAGATACATGAAACTGATGGACTGAATTCCACCCACAGTTTATCTCCCTTCAAAAGAGAGCTCCCTTTTCATTAAGGAGACATTTTGATACAACTAAAGAGTGTGAATAACACTTCTTTTAGGATTGAAAACTACAAAAACATTCCCTGAGGAGCTTGCTTGTATTTTGCTTACAGGAGTTAATAAAATCTTTTCAGGTAGTAAATAATAGTCTTTTTTTTCTTTTTGTTTTCTTAGCTTTAGGTTGCACTTGGTTCATGTTTTCAAGGTCTTTTCTGTAATTCTGTAGGATAATAAAGAAAGAAGAAGGTTGGTTATTAGGAAAAAGTTTTTCACCCAGAGGGTGGTTGGGCACTGGAACAGGCTCTGAAGGGAAGTGGCCACAGCACCAAGCCTGACAGAGTTCAAGAAGCATTTGTACAATGCTGTCAGGCACATGGTGTGACTCTTGGGATGTCCTGTGCAGGGCCAGGAATTGATTCCTGCAGGTCCCTTCCAATTGAGGACATTCTGTAAGTGTTTTTGCTTGGTTTGGAACAGTTCAATTCACCTGCTACTGCCTCAGTCATCTTGTAGAACTAAAACACAGGCAACTTAAACATCTGTAAAATAAGGAATTCATTCAATTCAACATCAGTATGTTCAAACCCTGGATTGACACAGAGGACTATCAAAGTGTTTAAATGAAAACTAATGCTATTTTCAATTTTGAAAGGTGGTATTGCAGAATGGAGAACACTGCAACTCATAGGCTGCTGCGAATAATTCCCCTGACACCGATAACTCCAGAAGAGTGCTCAAGGAAGCTTTAGTCCACTCATGGGCTTTGCCTCACATGGCCTATGCTCCTGCATGGTCGAATATGATCTGACACAATTGTGTGGCTGTGAATTCCCCTCTTTTTGCTTCCCAGGAACTGCATTTCCCTGGGACCTTTCAGATGTCCTTGCCAATATTGTGCATTAATTTTCCTAGTATTTTTTGCAATTGTTCTGTATATTAATAGTTCTTTACATGGATAACATGGACGAACTTAGGTGTTACAGTTCTCTAAGGAAGCTACAGTAGTCTCCTAGCTGTTAGCAATGTGTGCTTTAGCAGATAGGTTTGTTATTTGCTGACCCAGGAAGAAAACCCAAATTAATTAGATGTCAAAAAAATATAAAAGTACAGACCTATAATAGCTCAACAAATGTCATCCTGGATGTCTGTGAATTTCTTCCTCTAGCACCTTGTCCAGACTGGTGTTCCTGCAGTTCAGTGCAGATCCTGGCGTGACTGAGAACAAAATGCTACAAGAATTGTTCTGAAATGCACATCAGCCTGACAGTGATGGCATTTAGGCGGCTGAAATCCTCTCTCTTTTAAAAGTGCTAGATAATTTTTCTTGACAGTCTTACCGTGACAATGACTATTCTGTGCCTTTGGTGCCTTGAGATATCGCCTCAGCTTATGTTCTTTGCAGACACAGTGCTGGTTCTGTGTTGCTGTGCTGCTGACATAAATATATCTGTCTTTCAAACTTTATATGACTAATGTTGCTGTATGTTTTATTTTTACTGGAACTGTGTGATTTATAAGTGGGTTTAAACTGTAACTCTTAATTTGTATTTTCACACTCTGGAATATCTTCAGGTTTTTTCCACCTTTGCTTATAAATGCTCTTAGATCCAACATAATATATATTGTGCACCTGTATCCTATCCAAAAGCTATTATTCTGTTCTCTCTCTGTGGAAACTCTTTCTTTTTCTTTTTCCATTTTTTCTTTTTCTGTTTTTTTCTTTTTCTAACACTTTTATCTCAAAACTTGGACTTCGATTTCTACTGACATTGAGGAGCCTAAGACTGTTTGAAATCTGTGGGACTCAGACTCCAAACATCCTTCCTAAATTCAGGCTAAACTCTAAAGCTTCTACCTAGACTCAACCTCAAACATCTCCATCCTTTTTAAGATCTTCATTATATTTGTGTTGGTTTAAAATTAATTTCAAATCTTTATCTGCTCTTCAAAGTTTGGAGACTGCAACACTGAACTAGTGAAATGATACTTAAAGCAACATCATTACTCTGTGAACAAAAGAGATTTCAACTACATTATAGGTATAAATTATAACTAGGAATTTCTTAATTGCATAGCTCTTATATACTTCTTATTAATTATATACTTAATCCAGTAACTTCAATAAAACATTCTAGCTCAGAGTTAAACATTTGTTTTGTTGCAATATGATTTTAGTGTATCAGATCCATCCTCTTTCACAGAAGTAAAGTTAACTAATTCCACTAATCATGCATGTAACAGTGCTATTGTATGTAGTGGTTTTCTGGTCTGCTTTATTGCGTAATAGAGATATTTTCTGTTACCATCAGGTAAAGAACGTCTTGCTGACTGTTTGGGAATTACTCCTGTTCAAGCCGGTCAATTTATAGAGAGTTTTATGCAAAAATACAAGAAAGTACATGAATTTACAAAGAAAACCATTGAACAGTGCCGAAATAAAGGTAATCCAAAGTCTGTGACCATATTATGTTTACTGATCAGCACTCTGTGACAGTGGTGAAGACAAAGATTCAGCTTGACCCAAATTCAGATTGTTACAGGACAACAAAAAGAGATGGAATAGCTTTCTTGGTGAATCAGGTTTGGGGTTTTTTTTTCTTTTTTAACCCTAAAAGCAAGCTGGCTAAGTTTTTCTGCCTTTTCTCAGAAAGATACTAACAGAATAAGACATCTGTTCTCAGAGTGAACCCCACTTAATGTCAAGTTACACTGCATCATTTTGATGTATAACGTACTCCAACACAAAAAAGCCCAAGGAATCTTCTACTTAATAAATTGGGTACATGGCTGTTGGACCATGGAAGTTCAGTCAATTTACACAGCCAGTTATTTTAAACTTATTTTTCTTTGCATCAATCAGAATTTATGTTCTTGAAGTTCAGGTGGTAGCTGTGATGACAGATGTGTGCAGAGTGCTTTTGGAGCCAGCAGCTGCAAACTCTTCTTGCATCAAATTTGTTGTTAGTCTACATATTCATTTATATTTAGTGAATCCTAGGAGTGCAGTAATTTGAGGAGAGAAAACATAGCTGCTTGAAATATTGTCTTTTAAAAGCTAATTAGCAGAACTGTCAAAATTGAGTTCTTTTGTTTCTTAATAGGGCATGCAGTACTAAGGCATTTTTTAGAAATAAGTAGTAAATTTGCAATGTAATATTATCCATCACTGTATGGGTGAGTGTCATGATAGAAACATATAATTGACTTCTAGTCATGAAAATGGGTAGTATTCATTTTTTCTACTTTGTAGGACCTAAAAATCTACTGGAAATATGAACTGTCATTGTGTCACACAGTTGCATTCCTTCATTCATTAATGTTGCTCAAGAAAAGGGAAGTTACTGGACACCTGTTTTTAGCTGTAATTAAGCCCAATGTAACATATCTAGTAAAATATCACACATTTATTATATATTTATGATCTATTTAAAATAACTTAGCATTCTTTTCGTAAAAGCAAATGAATTTCAATAAACAGACTTCTTTGTAGAGAATCTGGTTTACGAGTTCAGCAGACAAGGATGTCATGACTAATGTTTTAAAGTCATCGGAACACACTTGTCTAATTACTTCTCACTCCTCCCTGCACTCCTGTCTATCAACCATTTTTTACCATTAATGGTAGAAGAACAATCTGTTTAGGTTGCACAAGCTCTAGAAATCTGCAGCAGATCAATGTTATTTAATATTTTTCTTGTTAATCCACATTGGATTCTAACTTTACAACAAAAACATTCCAGCCTATTGAGCTCATTATGAGGTAATTTTTCTTTACTTACCTGCAGTTCAAAGGTGAGCAGCACCCATCTGACTAGTATTATTTAGGTGTTATGAATGTCTGATACTCCATATAGACATGAGAAGTATACAAATAATTATTTTATGAGAAAGATATTTGTTAGTGTATTTATTATTATATTGCTGTTGTTTTTAGACGAAATTATTGACATATTAAAAAGACTACATTAAGGCCTCATTCAGGGCATGCATTTGGAGATTAATCACTGACCCCAGGCACCAATTCTGCCACTGTTACATGAATGATGGTGTTTGTTTGGCGATGCTGCTCAGTTATGAATATTGATTCTCTTGTGGACTCACACCTCACAGGAATAAGGATATTACAGCAAATCTAATTTTATCTAAGAATACAATGTTTCAGGAATTCCATCTTTAAATACTATTTTTCATGGAAAGTATTAGTTAAATTGGGAAGACTGATTTGCCAAAGAATATCCTAACTTCCAGATGTTCTTTGTTTCAAAACTGGTACTTTTAGTATCAGCGCTTCTGGAAATACACTAATTCACAGAAAGCTGTATTAGTTCATCCTCTGCACATGAATCTGGGTATGTGTTGTCCATAATAAGGTGATAACTTTTTGTTTGAAGAAGTCTCCTCACTACTTGTGCTTGCATAGCAGAGGAGATGAAACTGTGTCAGTCTGAACGTCCATGTATCTAATGACAATTCATGGGTAGTCAAGGTGATCAGAAGTATAAAGAAAGATTTTTTTCAATATGTATTTTTAACATGGATGAATTTTCATTCTTCTTAAAATAAGAATAGAAGTTTATTGTTGAAGATAAGCTAAATTTTGTGTGTGTTATTTTGACAAGAGGATCCTCACATCTCTTTTCCTCTCTCAACTGCTCTCACTTGCCCTCCAAAATAGTGTTCTTTTAGCAAAATACATCATTAGGCCTAACGTAAAGCTTTAACTGTGTTTTTATGTTTCTTTTAAACTCAAAAATCCCACCACACTAGAGTTAAGGAAGTTTTGCTGTGAAAAGAACACAGAACTACTACATACAGAAAATGGGGAAAAAAAATATTTTATGGAAAAAAGACCTATTTTATATTTTTGGGAAATATTCATTACTGATCTAATTATTCCACAAATTGATTTTTCTTTACTATTCCCAAGTAAACTATTCATTGTGTGCAAAGCTCTAATTATGGTTGCTAATAGATAGCTAATTCTGCTAGGTATTTATAGTTTCATCTCCCACAGAGAGAGTTTGCTGGTTTATCAGTAGACATTCCTAATGAAAATTTAACAGCTTTAAAGAACAAAAGGGGGTTTTTTTTGTATAACATATACCAATTCTCTGAATGAAATAATTCTTAAACCAAAAATACAGTAAACATTTAAGGTTTCAATAAGCTCTGACTGTTTTCAGAGGACAAAGAATTAAATTGACTCGGGCAGCAAATAATTGCAAATACCTGTATTATCTTCAAAAATAATTTTTGAAATTTAATTTTAATCACTCTATATCACATAATACTGATTTTTATTGGAATCCTACAAGGCTATGTGGTTTCCATCATGGGACGCAAAAGGCCACTGGCCAATATCAATGCACAGGATTACAAGCTACGCACTCAAGCAGAGAGGCAGGCTGTCAATTTTGTTGTTCAAGGTAAGGAACTGTCTCCCTACCTTCCTGTCTACCCACCTGTCTCTACCTCTGCTTGGCTTTAGTGGGCAACAATTCTGATAAATCTCAAAAGAATGAATATTCTAGTAGGCTACTAGAGTAGGCGTGAGTTTTACTGTGAAAAAGAAGTTAAAATTATATATTCTATCTACCTTGGAAATTGCCAGTAAACAGAATAATATAAGGTAATATTAATAAGAACAACAGTATAAGTGTTGTAATACAGTGGAGCGCTCTGTGATAGTTAAATGTAGGTATTGATACAAACTATGTTTAGAGATATTACCTAGAATTCAGTTCTTCAGATACATTGTTTCTTTAAACAGTTTCCTTTGTAGGTTTTATAGTTAGTTACCCCAGAAGGGTTTCTGTGATTAGGCTTCTTACATATTCTAGCTTTTGTTTTGCCAGATAGCTTTAGTTTAAGAAATACAGAATGTTACAATAATTGTGCATTGTTATTATTTATTTTGAAATCCAGCTCATTCTTTGCAGAAACTTTCAAACTTAATTCTGTGGAGGGCAAGAAAAAAGGTGGTTTTTTTCCCACAGAAAAACACTTAACTTACAGATTGGAAATGCAGAAGTCAGCATTATATGCTCACATTTTAGTTAATCTGATGCATTAACATACTCTGTTTAAGTCCCTTGGGGTTCAGATGTGTACAGATTTTAGCTACCCAAAGCAGAAAAAAGACTTGAGCTGTTAGCCCAAGCCTGAGATCCCTCCTACCAAGCTGTCCCTTAGAAGAACTATTTTTTTAGTTGGATGATGCTGTTAGGATCATAGCTTTTCCGTAAGTTATATTGGAAGTTGACAATTTACAGGCAAGGAAAAAGTTCTTTCTAGAATGTTGAGGGCGTACTCCTTATAAAGTGATTTGAATTCTCCTTTTGAAAATATCGCTTTCCTCTCCAAATATTATTCATTTTAATGTTTCATTTTTAAAATTACCTTAGTATTTATGCCATGTTTGACACTCCTTAAGTATTGTCTCTGCAAGGATACCTACAGATCTAGAATTCTAATTCTAATTCTCATTCTGTGAGTCCTTCAGAGCATGCAGTGTAGCATTAATAAAGAGACACAGCCCTCTGAGCAGCCTTTGCAATGTCCATCTGTCCCTAAGACCTGGAGCAAGGCTATCACAGGACTGTCTATGAAACACTCACTTCCATGTACCTACAATAAGATTGCCAGATTTCACTGTCAGTTCAAATAATACTAGAGGACAAATGTGATGAAAAATAATGGAATTGTTATTCAAAATGTAATATTAGAAGGTGTGGTGAAGCAAAGATTTAAAAGGTCTAAAGTATTCAGTATCCCCAAATTTTATTTAAAAATTTCATTTTAGACTACAATGATTTTTTAATTTTAAGATTTCAGCTATGAGATAATACTCAAATCTGTAGAAACTTTCTAAGTTATGATAAAACATTTTATCACATTTAGTGTGCTAAACTGTATTTAATATGTGTTTTATAGTTATACCTAATAGTCTAATTATTTAAGTAATTTACATTTTGATTATGGTAGCAGCAACTGATAGCAGAAGACTTCAGGTACATGACAATATTGTGAGGAATGTAGAATTGCAGCTTTGACTTACTACAACTGGGTTTCTCCCACTTCTTTCATAGCGTTTTTTCTCTTTTTGAATATTTCCCAGTTCAATAGTTTTCACCAATGTACAGCATATTATTCTTCAGTTATAATTCAGCTCTACCTATCCCCAGCTGTAAGACCTGAGGGAATGACATGAAACTGTGTCTGGGGAGGGTTAGGTTGGATATTAGAAAAAGATTCTTCACCCAGAGGATGGCTGGGCACTGAAACAGGGAAGTGGTCTCAGCCTAGGGAAGTGGTTACAGCCCCAAGCCTGACAGAGTTCAAGGAATGTTTGGACCATGCTCTTAGTCATATGATTCAGATTTAGAGTCCTGCAGGGAGCAGGGAGTTGATGATCCTTATGGGTCCCTTCCAACTGGAGATACTCTGTGATTCTCTGAATACCTCTCAGCAGGGTACCCTTATCATTTGGCTACTTGGCTGTTCTTTGCCACTATTCTGAAAGATGAATAATTTGGAAGAAAGAATTTAGAATTCATTGAGTTGCAGAGTTGCAAAAAGGACCATGTCTGATCTAGGACATTTAGGATATCTAATGGGACAAGAAGGATTATGGCTTCCAATCTTTGCTTAAAGTATTGTTTCTATATTTTATCTGATAAAACTTTTGTGTAAAATGTTTGGTTCAGAACAAAGGCCTTCACCAAACTGCAGGTCTGGAGAGCTATTCTGCCTCTTGATCATCAGAAATGTGTCATCTATTCTGTACCATGACACAGTTTTATGCACCACTGCTCTAAACACTGTAATGTAATGAATATATATTACATACACACGGAAATATGAAAAAGTGCAAAATTAAGGCTCCAAATTGAAATGCAGCACTGAAACCATGTTCTGACCTTTTGTGACATTAAATTTTAATTGATTAATAGGTAAATTTTAATTAAGGCTTAGAGTTAGATAATTTCATACTTTTTTTTTAATAGAAAGCAATTTTTCAGCCTAAGGTCGTGACTGAAAAATTCACCTTTAATTAACACATAATTTCATATTGTTATTTTCTAGTTTTAATTAACACGTAATTATTTCCTCTGTTATTTATTAACCTTATAATCTGTTTCACATATTGCATTATTTGAATCTGCTAGTTTTGAAAGTTCTTATAATTCAGAATCTTCAGATGTTTTTTGTTCCTATGCCATAGTTCCAAGAAGAACATTTTCCTTTTGCATGCTTGAAATTAAAAACAGATAACTTTCTTTTATAGGCTCTGCAGCTGATCTCTGTAAAATGGCCATGGTGAAGATTTTTTCCTCTGTTGTCATTTCTCCAACTTTAACAGCCAAGTTAGTAATGAATGACTGCAAAACTGGTTTTGAAACAAAATTAGTTTAAATTAATGTGTTTCTGGCATTTTAAGTAGCTCTAGAAATACCACGTGTGCCTCTGAGTCTTTTAACAAGCAAGGACATGTGGGATGATTTTATACATTTAAAGTTATGTCTTTGTGTCTTAATGGTTGGATCTGTAAATGCATCCCAAGGCGTTGAAGTTCCCCAGGGTCATTTAAACTCGGTCAGATCTAATTCAGTGGTAGTTCTGCACCTTTGAAATCAAGCCCACTGATCATATCCTTCCTGTATTTTGAGTGTATTGTACAGTGGGAATTGAACATTCAATGGGCTGGGAAAAAAAACAGGAATCAGGAAACCAGTGCTCAAGGAAAATAAACGAACATTTTTTATTCTTATATAGATGGCTTTTCTGTAAAGAAAAGCTCAGTCATCATGATTCTCTTCTGTTGTTACTGTTCAGAGTTGGATGGGAGATCACAGAATGTCCTTAAAGAGTTTTATGCCAGTAGCAGAAATAATGAAATCTACTTTTCCTGTGGAGAAGTTGGTCCAGACAGCCAGTGAGCATTATTATTTGCTGCAATAGAAAGGGACTTTGAAGACAAACATGTAGAGAAAAACCCAAGTAACTGGTTTCTCATCTTTGGTAATGCTGTAGTAGACAATCCAGTAGAACATGAGTTGGTGCAGTAGAAGTTCAGACAAAAGCAGAGATAGCAAGTAGTGCAGAACATCAGTGTTTCTGTTGTCATCTAGAAAGGGTCATAATAACTGAGCTGTAGCAATCATGCATAAAGGACTTCTGTGGGTGTTTAGCCCAAGAAATAGGGTTTTGCTTTCCAAATATACTTGGCAATTATGGATGTTATCTGACCTTATAAATAATCTGTGTGTGTTTTTGTGTGCATCATTTACACACAGCAGTGTTGTCTTAATTGATCAATGTTTGAAAATATATTTTCTAATTACAAATATAAATTCCATTTGTTGAATTCAAAGTCCGACTTATTCCTATGCTAAAAATGAAACAACTTCTAAGTGGCTTTTAAATGTTCTTGCAACTTTTTAAGCAAAATACCATTGAACTATTTAAAAAAAAAAGAAGTGGCCCACTAGTACAAATCTGAAAAGGGAAGTGGTTCTTTTGTGGAGATCCTTCCTACATTCAGACAATGATACATTTGTGTATTAAGTGTTGGATGATCACTATCCCATATTGCATTGAACAGTTTCAGGTAGATTGTCTGCACTGATTATAATTCTTTTTGCTACCTGAGTTGAATGAAGGATCCAGAATCTGTCAGCTGTGGCATGGATGAAAATTTCTGCAGCAGTAGCAGACATAACTCTGAGTTAGATGAGTGATAGAGGAGCAGCCAACAGCCTTTAGTGGAGGGGGCAAGTGGAGGTGGTGAGAGGGCAAAGAACATATTCCCTTCTGTAGTTCCTGCCTCGCACACAGATGTTTAGGTTCAGTAACTGACTGTTTGTTGTAATTCTGAGAAAGCCGAAGTTTTTTGCTACTTATATCATGTCTGATAAAGCTTATGAATGTTTTATTCTCTCAACAGAAAATTTTACTTGGGTTGCTCTTTCTCAAAACTATTTCTTTTTTAAGAAGTAATGTAACCAAATGGCTAAGGAAGTAACAGAGGTATTGGAGCTGTACATATTGAAATTCCTTGTGTTGTGAAAGCATAAGGGAATGGTTACACCAGATAACAGAAAAGTATCACTGCTTATCCTGCTTGTTCCTATCATAAATGTCCCAGCTGGGAAAGACCAACACTGCAAGGGCATTTAAAAAGGATAGACTGTTTTAAACAGGAATTTTGAACTTCTGCCAGCCATTAACAACTGGATGGCTTTGCTAGAGGAGAGTGTTTTAATAGTCAATAATGGCTCCTTGCTGTAATATTTAGTAGGTACTTACAGGCCAGGCTTGTCAGAAAAGTGCAATCAATGCCTTTGTAAATTCTGTGAACACTCGCCTGGTTGGACAGTGCCATTTGAAAGCATCAGAGGGATCTTGCCAAAAGAATATGGGAATGAAACTTGAAATATTGTATTTCTGCTTGTCTGCCAGGTGACATTTAGTTAGTTATTTTTTCAGTGGTCTATTTCTTGATTTTCTTATCAGTTAAGTCAGGGTAATGATCCTAACATCCTTTATAAAGACCTTTGAAAAATATTGTTGAAAGGAAGCGTGTACGTAATTGGTGCTCTTGTAACAGTGGGAATGCACAATAACTCTTCCAAAATGAGAAATATAATCAATCTCCTATTATCACCCCATCGGATCATATTCATTCCAAAGATAGCACACTACTATCTTTTCTTCTATCTTCATCCCCTTGTAAGTATCTTTATTTCCCTATTAGAATTTCTAATTTTGGAAACACGGTTTTCACTTTGAACAGCATATCAAAGAGAAATATAATTTTTACATACTTTAGAAGTGATTAGGAACATTTACACTAGGAGACAGCATCCTATTAAGCATAGCTAAGTTTTGGCTAACGCTCAACATTTTATCTTCCTTACCTTAGAAATGAAGAAAAAAATAATTCTAAATAAGATCTTGCAGTTTTTAGTGTTAGTTTGCAAGTATGCTTGTAGCCTTCACTCACAACATTGTTCCTGCACTGGAGGCTGTTCAGATTCAGCAATCGCTGACCCAATAATGTGAAGCTTCATTTTTGTGTGACTAGCAGTCAGTAGATTTTCAGTTATTGTTTGCACATATGATACTGTATTTGGAAGTCAGGAGAGGTAATCAAGTTCCATTTTCATGATGCTTCATCAGAGAGGCATTCTTGATGAAACAGTATATTCCCCTGTGACTGATCTATTCTGTCAGCTAGAAGCCTCATTTTTCCCTTTGTGTTTCTTCATCTAACTCAAACACCAGCCCTAGCAGCTTATGCAGTTGACAGTAAGAAGTCAATCAGTTTCTTGGAAGTAATTTTACAGAAACCAGGAAAAGTAGCATTAAATGTACTATATGATACAGATCTAATATTAGTATGGATTGGCTATGGCATTAGTGTTAATATCACTGCATTTTGTGTGGCGCTGACAAGTAATCAAAAAAGTAATCAAAACTTTTTCAGACTTCTTCTGTATCACCTAGATCTTTCTTAAGATGTTGTTCTGCTGCTGGCCAAGTTGCTCACTGAAAATGTGCTGCTGACATAAATTATTTAAGTGCCACCTTTTACCTGTCTGATGCAATCCACAGAACCTCCACATGATGTTCCCTGCAGGCAGATGATTGCAGAGAAGCTTCTGAAGTGAGATTAAGGCATACAGTAACAGCTGAAAGAAAGATCTATGGAATTGATGAGAGTGCAAAGGTACTCAGTAAAGTCAGATGGACAGTTGTAGTTCTTTTCAGTATTTAAAACATCACTGCAGTGACAGTCACATGGAAACGTGGTGAGAAAGAAGAGTGCTGGTGAATTGAGGAAGAATTGCTTTCCGTAGCAATTCTTGTACATATTACCATTTTGTGAGCTCAAGAAGCACTGATGTTATCCAAAGTCTGCTTGGTACTACATGGACTTCTCAGAATGTCATTAAAAATTATAATATCTCAGCAACATGCACGTTGATTTTAACAAGTCTATAGAACTATTGAGTAATTTGATGTGAATCCACCAACTCTGCTTTTGCACCAATTTATTGTTTCTTCAGCACTGTGCTGCAAACACACAGCTTTACTTCTCAGCATGTCTGGAGTCTAGTTAAAGAGACAGATTCACCCACAGGCCAAATATAGATGAGTGATCTGAAAAGGAGAAGCCAACAGCAAATGAAAGCAAAAGATTTACTTTCTTAGTCCCAGCTGCTTTTCAATAGCAGTGGCTGTTGGAGTTTTGTATGTCTTCCTCAAGGAATAAACACCCTAATCAACCTAATGATTTTCTCTGCTGGTGAGTTGTAAATGCATCTCACTTCTACAGATAGCTAAATTAGTTAGAAACAGCTCTTACTGTCCCAGGAACAAGCATTGTGTTATGTGACCTGGATTTTTTTCTGATACAAGTCACGTGATAAATTACAAATGATTAGTTTCTTGGAAGTGGCTTCAGGTTTAGTACAACACAAGAATCTAGAGGCATTTTTATAAGGTGTGTAGGGATTTAATCATTGTTACTTTATAAACTCCTTATAATCTCTGAGATTCATACAAGAGGGCATACTAATGAACCCAGCTTCTTCATTATATCATAGTTTCAGACAAATACATTAAGTAAAATGCTTGGTGCTGCTTCTATGTGTGTTGATTTTCTTTAATTCTGGGCATAAATCTTATGTCCCTTTATCTGTTTCTTCGTAAGTTGAAGAACTGTTTTTACTCATGTTTCTTCTCTAGCAGTTAACCAATATTTTCAAATAATTGCTTTTTGCTCTGGTATTCTGCCCACAATTCCCACACAGTATATGCCCAGAATTCTTGCCCAGTTAATGGATTAACTCTAGCAAGATGGTCAACTTTTATCCTTAGCCTAATACTGGAGAAATCAAACCACATAGAAAAGATAAGTTTTGGATTCTGCTTCAGAGGAGAATCAGATTGTCGTTTCACAGAGAAATGCTTTTGTTTCTGTAGCAGAAGGCAACTTCCCAGGTCATGTTGCACTCTCCGTAGCTGTTGTCCAGTATGTAACTCTTTGCCTCCCAAAGTAGCCAAATAACACTGAATTTCTAGGCAAGCTGTAACTTAGAAAAATCATCACTTTCTTCAAGCAACCAAAGCAGTAGTTTGCATATATCCACAAGATGGTGAGCTGTTACCTGAACACTTCATGCTCAGTGAGCCAGAGCAAGTCAGAGTAATTTATTCTTTACAGAAAGAGCTAAATATATTTAATGTGTTGCAATATCACAGCCTAAAAGGACATGCATGATGTAGCAGTTTTTCACTGTTCCTTTATGTAAGATGTTCAATGCAAATAAATATATTTCATTTGTAAAACCCTTTTGTAGGTCACCTTTTAGATTGGTATGTTTTCAAACATTTTGGATGCATGCAAAAATTCTATTATCTTTAATTAGCCATCTGTTTGGTTTCCTGCTCTTCATGATGTAGCTGCTGAGAAAACCCATTTCACAGGCTAGCTGAATTTTTATTATTAAAATGTTAAAATATCTTTGTCTTTATCACAAAACCACAAAAGAGGTAGCTTAAAGTTATAGCAAGAAGCATCTATCTATGCAGGCATGATGTATCTTGAGCTGTAACTTTTATACCGCCACATAAGGAATCCTGATACATGCATCTTCAAAAAAAATTTTTAAAAGGGAAATTTCTACAAGCTATTACGAAATTATAATAGTCTTGTTCCTTACATACGTGGCAATGGGCATTCTTTCCACTGGAATCTGTGTGCTTCTGTGGGGAAACTGTGGCACAATTAAATAACAGGTAGTATTAGTAGTATCAGAAAATAAATTAATAATGTTTTAATATAGGGAATGTAGATACTTCTAAGAGGAATTGGATCCATCTTCCATCTGGTCCATTATCACTGAGTGTGGCCAGTAGCAGATGCTTCAGGAGGGAGGTGTAAGATTTGGAGTAGAGTAGCCTGTCTGTCTGCAGGTTTTCATCTTCCTCTGCTTGTGGAGATGAGTCTAAGTTCTGAAACGTAAGATTTAAAAGTCTTTCCACAAAATCATTGTATGTCATAATTTCTAAATGTTCTTGAAATCCATGCAAGTGTTTGTTACATGAGCAGCCATTCTGGCTCTTTCTGGCACAGTGTTTCATTACATGCCTTTTAAGTCAATATTTTATTTTATTAAATATTAATTTATTAAGTGTGAATGTATCAATTTTTCGAGACGTTAAATTATTTTTTTCATTTAAAAAACATGAAGCATATTTCCATTTGTTTTTTTGTTTTGGTGGCTTGCATTGTTGTTTTTTTCATATTCCCCCTTTTGTGTGATTTCAAAATACCTTATTTGTTTGATCTTCTTTTTTTCCTAACCACTTAACAGCTTTTATGCTTTTTGGTTTGTTTGGTTTTGTTTTGTTTTTTTTTAAGCTTGTCTTTGTATACAAAGCTTTTAACTCTGTACTCCCATATCTGCAATTTTGAAGTCTCCCATTAGGCATTTATTGGATTCAAATTCAAAACAAAAAATGTGATATTACTACTTGGATTATTATTTTGTTAATTAGTTTAATTATATCAAAGAAGAGGAATAACGTAGGATGAGAGACAAGGATATTAATATTTGGAATATAAAATCTGATACTCATATGATCTTAATTTCAGTGATCAGAGACATGGTGCATTTTAAATAAGATGAAAACCTTGCGGGAATAGAAAAATGACAAATACTTTAAAGATATTTTAGAAAATATTTTTAAAACATATTTCAAAATGTTTATTGTGATACCAAGTGATCATTAATGCCCTATTTAAAGCAGTGTACTTTTAGTAACTTTTTTACATTTACATTTTTATTGTTCTTATATAAAAACTTAACTACTTAACCTCTAAAATTGTTATATGTTCTTAAGATATATTATAGGATTTTTTTCACTAGAATTTTTACTCAAACCATTAAGTTTTGATGGATTTCAAATAATTCATCTTCACTCCTTCTCCAAAGAGAATCCTTTTGCTTTAGGAAATCTCTTGTTCAGATGTGATTTAATTCTCAGTATGTCTTCAAGTCAGAAATAAAATATGTCATTTGTCATGGAAATTTCACTCTGAAGTTCAGAATAAGACAACCTGTGACCTTGTGCTGCACCATTTTTTTTCTGAAGATGTAGAAGTATCCAACAGGAACCATCTTAAACTTTAGTTTGGACTCTCAGCCTAGTTCTTGGTCAGAGTAAGGTGTCCTTGGTTTCTTATAGAATTAAAGTGTCAATTAAGTTGGAAAAGACCTTTAAGACCATTCAGTCCATCTATGTTATGCATTATGATCAAACCTTCTTATTTAAAGGTTTTCCAGTTGCCCAGTTTTAAACCTTATTTTAATTTATTTTCTATTCAAACTCTTAAAACAGGCAGCTCGATGTAATATAGAATCATAGAATTCGGTTAGGTTGGAAAAATACCTCTAAGGTCATTGAGTCCAATTGTTAACCTGGCACTGCCGAGTCCCCCACAATACTGTTGGTGTTTGATATTATCTTCCCGCAGACCAGTCTGGAAAGCTAAACCATTTTATGATTTAGATGTGGTGTTAACAGCAGTAAAAATTTCCTTGGTGATGCAAAAATGTATCGCAAAAATGTATCGCAAAAATATATCACAAAAATGTAGAGGGTTATTCTTTGTCTAACTTCAGGTATCCAAAATGTATGTAGCTGTTTTGGGAGGTGGCACCCCCACAAAGTCAATGCACAGAGCTGGGGTTTTCCAAGTGTGAGCTCAGAACATCTAGGTCAGAACCAGCCTTAGTCCCTTGTCTGTAGAAGAAGCATGAATTTAATTAGTTAAAGTATCTCTTGGCGCATTCTAACATCCCGAAACACTGCCTGTCACTGTTAAAAATCTGCTTCTGATAAAGACTGTGACAATTTTGTCTTTTTTTACCCAACTCCTACACTCACCACTTCTAGTGAATATACCTACACTAGAGCCTGCAGCATGTCACACCACAGTGCTCGTTTGCAGTTTAGACAGAAAGATGTTTCCTTTAATGATAAAGAAAAATGTAGTTGCTCATTAATAAGGTAACAGCTGTTTTGTTGAGTTCAGTTCAATAGTGTACTTATTTCTAGGTGTTTGAAGTAGTCATGGAAAACCTTGCAATTCTGTACTTTAGAACAGAGGACTCCACACCTGGAATATATTGATTTACAGGAACAAACAGAATCCTCATTAGTTCTTTTATTAGACAACTGGCCTGGTACTAGGAAAAAGTATGCTCTAACAATATGGCTTCATAAATACAATACCATGAAAAAGATCTGTAGAGAACAGTTTAATTAGTTTTGGCATGTATAATTCATTAATATGATTATGATATAGTAGTGATAGCTGGATGGATCCATTGAAAGCCTGAGAAGTTTAGTCTCTGTGTTGCTTTATAAGAAACTGGAAGAATGATCAATGTAGTGTTGAAGAGAATGAAAAACATTTTCTTTTTTAAAATTCTGTAGTGCAGCATAATAGTTTAAGATGGTCATTGTATGCTGGGCACACTAAACTGGTGTCAAAAGCCTTGCTCAAACTGGCAGTCACACAAATATTTCTGCATTTGAAGGGTCAGGCTGTAGCACTGACTGTTTCTAGTTCCGCACCACAGGCATGCTCAGATGCAACTCATATTTCTCAGTAAGGGAAATCATATGTGTTCTCATCAAAAATGATGCCTAATTTTCAGACAGGCAAGAACATAGTTAATAAAATACTATTTTCTAAATCAAAGGCTTTCTTATCATCTGCAGCATTAAAATAATACTAATCTCTGCCTGGTTTGCTGTTTGTAATCCAGCTGGCCATACCCCTTACCATGAGATGATGAGAGGAGCTTGCTATTGCAATATTACTTCAAAGTGAAGAGGATTCAATTAAGCTATTAAGCAAAAGTATAGGGGCTTTTTCAAACTTCTTTCATTCAGAGTGTGCAATGGCTGGATGGGTGCATGCAGGGGAATGGCAAAAGCTGTAAATTTTGAATGTATAAATTGCTTTGATTTTTTCTTTCATGTTTATTGATGTCAAATTGAATGCTTCCTTCTGTGGAACAGCGTATTGCATGTGAGTGTTATTACTTAAGCAAGCCTGAAAAGATACAGGTGGCCTTGTAGTGTAAGACTGCAAGACCAGAACCCATTAAGTTGCTGTGAAATATGTAAGAAAAAGAAATAAGACATCATCAAAAAATATCTAACTTGTTTGATGAATATTAAGGAGAAAGTAGGGTATACTATTTCACTTATTGGCATCAATGTAGGAAATCATGTTTAGCATTAATGAAGTCTTCTGTAATAGCTTTCATTTGAAAATAAAAGTGTATTAGAAATACTCATTTATTGGATCTCACAAATATTATTTCCATTTTCTAAGTGAACGTGCATTGCTTAGGAGAGTAGCAGAGGTGGACAGAGAAACAACAATGCCAACTTCTAGTTCTGTATTTACCAGAAAGAACATTGTCCTGAAGTTCAAATTAATCACCAGATGTTTGGGATGGGGCAGATGTAACTCTGCAACTCTGTGCAGTTCCTGAGTTAACTGGCAATGTAACTGAGCTGATGGACCGGGCTGTTCAGGATGATGTGGATGATAAACAGAATTATTTAGCCCAGACAGAGAGCCAAGCTAAAAGAGCTGCGCTGCTTTCAGTGCGTGAACCGGAGCATGTAGAATTGTATCAAGTCTATTTTGCTGTCCAGAGACAAAATTTGAGTTGATTTTCATTACTTCCACAGGTTTTCGGACACACATAAGCTCTTAATTCTGGTCCAACCTTACCCCTCCTGTTTTACTTTTAGCATGGAGGTGAAGTAATCAGTTGTTACAATGCTGAGAGGTTTTGAAAATCCTATTCTACCATTCCTAAATCCTGCTACATTTATGATTAAGTTTTTATGTATATTGTAAGTTCTTCTAAGAACGGCCTTTTCCTTACCAAATATTCAGAATATTTGGTGCTCTACTCCTGACTGAAGGCATGAGACACTACTCTGGTACAAACAATAACCAGTCTATCTTGTTTGTATTGCTTTGGTTTAATCAATGCAATTATTTTCACTTATTCCATTGATTCACTGTTTATTCATCTTTAATATTCACTGTTCTGATTTATACCTTTTACATTTCATTTCAATAGTTATGAGGACACTCTTACTGAAATTAATTTAGTTGAATTAGAAATTAGAACTTTTCATGTAACTGTATTTTCTTGCTACAGATGATCCTGGTCTTTTCATCTATTTCTTTTTTGTGTCCTATGTCCCAATTTCCTGTTAGAAATATGTTAATCTGTTTCACTCTGCTTCTGACTGTGTTGTAAGTGACTAATAATTTAAGATCTATTATTAGAGCTCACCACACTGTTAGTCAATGTCACACTGTAATTTAAGGCAGCGTGAAACTATCTTAAGAAGCTGTGAAGAGTTATAAGTCATAACCATATTGATGCTTCGGCCATTTGTAAAGAATTATTTACTTGAATAACTGCTATTATTAAGAAAATGTATTAAGAAAAGTCTACAAGTGACATTTAATTTAAATCATGGAATCACAGAATAGTTTGGGTTGGAAGGCCCCTTAAAGACCATCTTGTTCAATCCCTCTGCCATGGGCAGGGACACTTCCACTAGACCAGGCTTCTCAGAGACTCATCCAACTGCCAAGTATGGGGCATCCACAACTTTTCTGAGCAACCACTTCCAGTTCTTCACCACCCTCATGGGAAAGAATTCCTTCTTTATATCCAATCCAAAAAACAAGACATATTAACAAAACATAGTCTGTCTCCATATTTTCTTGCATGTTTCTGCAAATTATATTGGTTTTAAGTAAAACCTTGTCATGTCATCAAATCCCTGAATGATATTTATAAGCTAGCAAGCACAATTTGGATTTACAACCATGGCCTTTATGTTTCCAGAATATGGGGAGGGGCAAATCTTTTAAGTCCACTAATGATTTTTTAATTTTCGTTGTATGTTTATTTTCACTTCAAGTTATCCATGAATGGAAAACACTGTTTGAATTTTTTTGCGTATGTATCTGATGTCTCTGAAATTTTTCAGGTTAATTGCCCAGATCCATGATGAATTGTTGTTTGAAGTAGAAGATTCTCAAATCCAGGAATTTTCAGGTAAATGCAATCTCTCTTGCTCTTTGCCTCCCACCCTGTTTTTACTCTCTGTATCCTGGGATTTCTCAGAGAATAAAGATCTAATGTAGCAAGAAGAAGCACATTGATTCTTACAGTTAAGAAGATGTATACTAAGCAGATTTTTCTGAGTGTTTTCCACCACTCTTATGTAGATAAAATGTGATACACACATTTGGAATTCATTACCAAGCTTATTTGTATTTAGCTTTTTAATCAAGATTCCATCATCCTCTGTGTGAATCCTGTAAAAGTAAATAATATTTCCTCTAAAGTTTTAGAAGGAAATAAACCAGTTTGAAAAGCATGGTTTGGAAAGTAATTTCCTACACACTTTAGATTGGGGCCTGTTGCATTAAAAAGTATGAAATACTTATTGTAAGATTATACTGTACTGTAATTTCGAAGTTAGTTTACTGCTTTTTTATGTTAAGAAACCTTTATGATGGCACTCTCAAGGTTAAGGTTAGTAAAAGTTCATGCCTGTGTTTCTATCCATTCATTTGGTTTACTTCCAGACATTTTTCCCTAAGCCAGAGTTTGTCTCAGCATCTGGTACAAATTTAGCAAGCAAGCGAGGGCACATAGCAGACGGTTGGGTCTCTTCTCCATTAAGTAGTGCATTTATTCCTGTAGGCACCAAATGTTTATTCACAAACTTTGGTCTAGTTTGAAGCTCAACAATATGTTTGGCTAAACCAATAAGCATCATGTCACAAATATTTTAAATGAACCAATACAAGAAATGTCTTCCATTATGGTCTAAGCATTTAATAAAAAATTAATTTCACCTTCCTGTACTGCGTTCATTTGAACAGTGCAATTTACTATATTAGTCTCATTTCATCACTGATCCCTTGTGTGAGTATTAGTTCAAAATGAGAACATTAAACCTCTATCCAATCTAAACAAACTACCTGGGAAATATTTCAGCTCTATATATTCAGGGCATTGTAATGAATTAAGTTAATATGTTAACATTTGACCTCTAAATACAGGAGTTAAAATCTGATTTAAATTAAAAGAACACAATACAGTTTATTGGAGATTGCAGTATCTATTCAGAAAAGACAATGTCTAAAAGTGACACAGTTTCAGAGTTAGGAAGCGTAGTATATTGAAAGAGATCTGTAGGACAGCATAGAAGTGTTTTTATTATCTTATTTTGCATCAATTTGCATTAAGTATAGAGCTAATATTATACCCAAAAGATAAAAATAATTCATAGTTGGTTATACATATAGAAAATTATAGATTCTGCCTTCATTGGGTCAAATTCAGATCTCCATTACCAGTGTGAATTTGTAGCAAATTTGGAAAAATCAATACTTTTCAAATATAACAGAAAAAACCTTTAGCTATCGTATGTATAATAGTAATACATGATCCCACTATAGAAACATGATGACTGGAGCCTTTTTTCTGAAAATGCAAAAAGAGTGCTCTTCGAATACTCAAGATTGGAGTATGCACTACACAGAAATTTGTTTACTGATCTCCCGGTCTAGCTGCAGTGTGCAGAACAATCATACCTGTAAAATCCTTGTTGTGCTTCAAAGTTATCACCCTGTAATTGAAGTTGCTAAGATGACCTTTAGAAAATGGATCTGGGCAGTCTAGAGGTCCGAGATACCTTGGAAATTGTCATTGCACTTAACATAGGCTGCCAAGCTTGAGTGTTCAAGATGGAAGTTTGTTTCATTCTGCTGATTGAAGATTGATTTTTCAATTTGTCTCTACTTTGCCCAAAGAGGCAAAGAAAAAAGAAAATTCTGCATTACAGGAACTTTCAGATATATTCGTGTCAGAAGAGAAGAGTGATAACGTCTTATCCTTAACACAAAAGACCAACCTGAAACATTGATTTCATTCCTCTTTATTCTTCACCGGGGGATTCCTCCTTGGAGTACTGCATCTGGTTCTGGACTCCCCAGTACAAGACTGGAGCAAGTGCAGCAAAGGGTCACAAAGATGATAAAGGGACTGGAGCTTCTCTTATATGAAGGCAGGCTGGGAGACCTGGAACTGTTCATCCTGGAGAAGAAAAGGCTCAGGGGATCCTATTACTGTATATATGTATCTGAAGGGAGTGGGCATAGAGGAAGTGATGGTGCTCAGTGGCAGGGCCAGAGGCAATGGGCACAAACTGAAACACAAAAGGTTCCCTCTGAAGATCAGGGAACAGTGTTTTACTCTGAGAGTGACTGAGCACTGGCACAAGTTGCCCTGAGAAGTTGTGGAGTCTCCATCCTTGGAGCTGTAGAAAAGCCATCTGGACAAGGTCCTGGGCAACCAGCTCGAGGTGGCCCCTCTGAGCAGCAGGGCTGGGCCAGGTAACCTCCAAAGGTTCTTCTCCACCTCTCTGACTCTGTTTTGCGAATAGTTCTGCTACTGGTGTCTTAATCCAAGGTGTCTTAAAATGGTCCAAAGCTGGCATTTCTTCAGTGTCTTTTATGAGGATTTTGTTTGATCTGGATAGTCAGAGAAAGAGTGTATCTGCACTAGAATCTCACTTCCAGTCAGAAGTACATGCTGAAACAGATCTCCCTATTGTCCCAGTCCACAGTGTGAACAGTTTCGGTTCACATCACAGAGCAGTCTGAGAACAGTTGACCTAGATTCCTTTCAGATGAAACTAAATAGGAACACTCTTTTCTCCTAATCTTTTCCAATTATTTCAGGAGCTGCTGACTGAGGTAACAGTTTAGATATCTGAGTGTTAAACCAAAGAAGTGTCAGCAGGATGGGTGCTCCTATTTCACTTTAGTACTTTGAAAGTCCAAATATGGTTTTCATCTCTTTATGTAAAGTTTTTTCACCCTTTTTAAAAATCCTTACTCTTCTTACTTTTATTTGCCAATATTCTTTAGCTGTCAGCTTTGTCTTTACATATCTAATGAGCTTTTGTCCATTCAGAAACTTTAAATTACAGAATCTGCTGACTTGCATTTTCCAGCCTGCCGTTTAATGATCCAGAGAGAAATCTCAGTTGTACAGTCACAAAGCTCAGTAAGGGGAAAGACGTGGACTTAAAGCTAAAGAGCAGTGTTTGAGGGTTTTAATGGATTACACTTCAGTGCTGTGTTATTCTCCTGCATTTAATGTGATCCAAGAAGTACTGGCCCACTATTCAACATGTTTGCATTCTGATTCCAGTCATGCCTCTGATCTACTTTTCAGGAAAGCAAAAACAAATATATGTCTCCGTTTTCTTATTTGTAGAATGGATATGAAACTTAAAATATTTTTAAGGTTTATAAATGAAGAACATAAAGGTAAATAGTATTATTTCATTAGATCATAGTGCAGAATATAAGCCTTCTCAGTAGCATTCCCCTAATGGAAGTGTCTCTTTTGAATTGTTTCACAACATTAAAATGTCTATTTGCTTCTAAGACTCTCCTGAACAGCAATTGGAAATTGCCAAAAGGAAACGTAATACTTGTGCTTTCTTTAGTCTTGCTTTGGAATTCATATGCTCCAATAAGAATTTTCAGTACTTTTGAATATACAGAAACCCAGTTTACAGTGCATCTAATAATGCACACATGATTTGGAATCTTTTGAATCTAATAAAGAAGAGGCAAGCAAAAAAGTGTTCTTTTTTCCTAGATCTACTTCTGCATAAAATACTGCATGAAATGGGTCATCACAAGGTCTTATCTGTATTTTGGAAGAATACTTTCTTCAAAAAGAATCCATCACCCACAGTTTTGTAGTACACATATGGCTCACTCTGAATGGACAAAGCAGAACATCATTTATTTATAACAAGGTTTTGAGTGTCCAAGCTTTGACATACTTTGAAATAAAATGAGGCACATACTACTCTGAGTGGTGCAATTTTCATTAAAGATATGGCATGTTATTTCCCTCAGTTCTCTGTTTCGGGCAAGAACATGACAGCAAAAGAGCTTTTTAAAATCCTAATTTCCTATTACAGTATGCTTGGGAAGTTCAAATCAAAACATTTGGCAGAAATTCTTTTGGCTTGGGCAGAAGACTCTCAGCTTTACCATCAATAATCTGCCTGGTTTCTAGCCAGCTCGCCTGTCTGGCTTCCTCACATCTTGAGCTCTCCAGCAGCCCAGGAAGCATAAAGGCAGATGATGTTATGGGAATGCCAAAAACTGGGTTCTTGGATTTGAGAAGGCTCAGCATCTCTGAGTCCTGAAGTCTGTGTAATCAGGTAGACAGTCTGTCCCCGGATAAGACTGTGAGTCTGTACAGAGCCTCTGGAAGAGTATTTAGGAATAGTAGAACCCTATTTTTCATTTTGTGGAGACTGTTTCTGACACTGCTCCATGAGATGTTTGAAATACCTCTTTGCTTTTGGATGATGCTGAATGCATTACAGCTAAAAGAGGGAATACACTTCAGGGTGAAGAAAAGCAGAATAACAGGGTTTTTTTACAGTACAGGGATACCTGTAGTTACAACAAATCTGCCTTTTAACGTGTGTTCCATAAATACCTGGCGGGTTTGAAAGGTGAACTTTGCCAGTGCCTATTACTGTGGATTGTTCCATGTCTTTTTGCCTGCTTAATTGCATCCATTAGTGATAATTAAATAAGAGATACTTGGTACTTGAAATAACATCTTTTTGTAGAAATATATGTATTCCAGTGCTTGGTGTTCAATATCACAGTGCATTAGAGTAATTTTTAAAGGTGTTTTTTTAAGAACTCATTTATAATCATACCGTATTGATAGAATTAAAGAATTTCTGCATCTATTCTTATTTTTGGTACATGTATAATGTAGAGTTTGAAACAATTTTTCTAATATTTTACCAGGTATAAAATATTACAGCTGAAGTACTTACCTTAAATTTAAGAACACCAAAAGGACCAGTCTAAGGGAAAAAAAAAATCAAGATAAATTAAGCCTATTTATTTTGCTGTTAAGATCAATTGCTACCTAAAGAACAGTATCTTAGACTTTTTTTTAGCATCTGTCCGTACACATTTTTGGCTCACATACAAATTCCATGAAATTTCATTTTATTCTGCTACAATTTCATGCTTACTGGGTACTGAGACAGCTGCAAAAAAATGTGCACATGTTCAAAAGGAGACCGAAGTAACAGAAGAACAAAAGAATGAACTGGTCATCACAAGTTAGTGACATTTTCTGTCCTCTGAGCTGCCTTTTTCTAACTTAAAAAACACTGATGCGTAAACTAAAGATGCCTCTAGATAGCTTTCAATTTGCAAAAATCCCTGTTCAATAGATCATATGTCTGGCCAGCTTTGACATGTTTCTGGAGTCATAATTTCATAGGTGAGCGCACTTGAAAAATATCTTCTGTTTGATAGGAACAAATAAGCTTTTGTTCCACAGCAGGCATGCGTGTCTTTTCTTTGTTCCTGTTCACAGCACTTGCAATAAGCATATTTATTCTGGTCAGTATCAAGAAAATCTAATATATGTTAAAACATAAGTTAAAACTTTGCTGTCGCTATTTTTAAAAATACATAATATTTTAATATGCATACTTAGCACTTACAAAGCATTTCAAGATGAGTATAATCAACAGCTCTCCTAACTGCTGACTGTAGATTTTGAGAGATAAATTTCAAAGATTGGGAGAACAGCATTTTACAGATGCCATTGCAGTATATGGCTGGTTGTAAAGGAACATTTTAAAATTAATAATTTATGTGCCCCAGATATACTAGATTCTTGACTGAACAGAAATAATCATTATCCCCAAAGTCTCCAGTCTAAATCTTAGAAAAGAAACAAAATAATTAAGAGTGGTAGAGACAGATCTATTTAAACACTGTGGTTCTTTTTTTTAGTGACTACACTCTAAAATGTATATAAGATAAAGAAGATATAGTTGTGTATCTCTGTTTATTTATTCTGAGCCTTTAGAAAGAGGGAAATTTTCAAGGAGATTTGAGAAAGTAGTACGAGAATCAGATATTATGTACATGGGACTAAAGGCACCCTCTTCTGTGATTACATACCCCCATGCCATATGGTCTCTTTTATAAATTATCCTCTTCATATGAAAAATTACTCCTACTAAGGACTATTCCAGAATTTTGTCTCTCCAAAATCTAGAACTTTAAATTTCCAGCCTAAATGTATTCAGCCACTATACCTATTTATTTTTGTGTAAAGGCTGTAATGTAGTTTAAATTCTTCCTTCTTCACTGTTTACTGTCTTAGCAGACCACTGAATAGTAATGGCAATCCAGCTACTTTTTCTTGATATTTGCAAAGGAGTGGTTTCAAAAGGCTGAAATGCAGGCACAACAACTTCCGATTGCTTGAAATGAATGGCTTTACTGTGCCACCCACTAAACTCTGGGTAGAGAAGAAGTCAGTGTGACATGAGAAAGAGAACAGGGAGCTGAACTGATAGAAAAAAAGGAAAGAAGAAAATGAAGCAAACCCATGGAGACGTTTTTAATGGTTGTCAAAGTGAATGAGGAACCATTGGGTTTGTTCACTGATGTGGCCACTTTAATCTGCATTTTAAAATTAAGAGTATTTAAGAATGCAGCAGAATTCTGATTGTGCCAGATGCCTTAGAGCGAAAAGTGTGTGCAACAACAGAGAAAGCTGTTGCAGTCATTGCTGCCATCATGAATCCCCTTTTGGGGGTAACAGTTAAATGAGACAGAACTCGTCAAATTCAGAGGTCTAGGGAACTAAGGGAAAACTGGTCTAACTCAGTGCATAGGCAGGCAGCAGCCTTTGTCATATCACTCACATCTTTCAACCCAAGAACTGATGCTGCTGACTCATGCTCCATCTTTTACTGTCTGTTGGAGTTTATTTTGTCAAGACCTATTCCTCCCATTGAGCAAATGCTCTATTGCTGTTTATTTATCTAACAACACAAAAAATGTTAAGATGCGCAGAGTTGAGTGTGCTCTTTGTAAGTGCCTGGGTGGAGCACACAGAGCTGAGTGACTCTGCATGGAGAGGTGCAGAATTCAGGTGTTATCATCTCAAAAGTTTTGTGCAGTGATAGCTTGGAAAAAATGTTTACCCAGGACTGACTGGCAACACAGTGAGCCTTCTGAAGGCATCCCACCTGGTTGGGGTGCCCCAGCATCTGCTGCATTGCTGACCTCGTGGAGCTGACAGCTTGTTGAAATTCAGAGTGGGCTTCTCAAGACAGAGGCAGTCCAACACTCCTCTATTAATAGCCATGTTGGCTTGGACTGGATTACAAATGAGTAATTATTTAGGCCAGCACTTCTCCGTTCACAGTCTGTGGGTTGCAATGTTTGTTTCTGCACTCCAAAAATGTTGCTCTGTCCCACACTGGACCATGAACTACCTCAAATCTAACATGAACCAAGTCTACAGGTGCAGATGTGCATGGATGTGTCAACAAATGCCTTGGTTCCTCAGCTCTGGCACTTGATCTGCTGATCTTTTGAGTTCCTGCATAATTTGGACTTCGTGGAAAAGCTTATGACAGCTCATTACCACACCAGTCTGAGTGAGCCAGCACGGTCTGAGCACTGTTCAGGCAGAAGCTGGTTATCCTCATCATTATTATCAAGTCAGCCTCAGTGTCAGCGACGTGACATGAAACATTACAGACTGCTCTTCATTGCTAGCATCATTAGAAAAGGTTTTGGCAGCAGCCAGAGCAACAACATCCACAGCTTCTTAGAGTTCTTGTCGGTCCTTTGCCTCTAACCTCAGCTGCCAAAGAGCTGTGATGTGCAGTGAGGGATAACTTCAAAGGAAGCTGTTCAGTAATCATGAGGGTTTCGCTCTAGCAGTTACCACCTTGTATCACAGACCCTGCTCTTTCTCAGGTCTGTGAGGCACATGACAACATACATTATTTAGTCATCCATCCTGTCAGAGCAGGCCACCTGGTATTCCTATTTCACTTTCACTAGCCAAAAATTACTTATTTTTAAAAGCTGTTGATCCATTGAATCTCTCTTTGATTTTTATTAGAACACAATGTGTTGCAGCAGCAATCTTTGTCAAGCAAAACACTAATTAGCAGGACCAATGATAACAAATGTGATGCCACATGATTGATTTGGAATAATTATAGATGCATTCACAAAGTAATAGTGAGCATAGTGTTACAGCATGATGAGTTGTTAAGTTACATGAATTATTCTGAAGTTTAATTGTTTAGAGCCTTGATAGCTCCACTGTCCCACATGAAGATTTTTTTTAAATTTGGCCCTGATCTTTTTACTTTGAGGAGTAAAATATTTTTTAAAGTTCAGACTTCTTGTGGCCTTTTTTTCTAGTTTCTTTGTTTTAATTGAGTTTCATGGCTGCACAAGAAAATTAAATGTTTAAAATGTCATCAAACAGATAGTTATGAGTACTGAACTTGAAAACAGCACTCACACATGGTGTATGTACCTTCATATGAAATATAGTAGTGCTGTACTTCTTTATATATGGGATATATAAATTAAGTAATTTGCAAATTTTACCCTAAAATTCAATTTAAAATAAGAAATTAAGCTGTTCACAAGAGATAAATTATAACTTTAAAATAATCTGAAAAAGTTGTAAATGGTATTTTTTTTATGCAGAAATGCAGGTATTATATAACAGAATGTAAAATGTGAACATTTATATATATATATATATAAATATATATATATAAAATAACAATTCTAACATGGAAAATAAAGCTGTAGTTTTTCCAATTTACCTTACAGCATTGGTAAAAAGAACAATGGAGTCCCTGCAGCAAACCACAGCCTTGGAAGTGCCACTGAAGGTAGGGAAAATTTTGAATTTCCATTACTTTCTCAGGCATACTTAGGTTTGTACATTATTATCATCATCATATTAGGAATCTAGCAACAACTATTCTGCTTTCACTTCAATTGTTTCATTTTCATATTTGTGTGTAATTGCCTTTTCAAATTACTATAAAATTTCTAAAGGAAAATAACTGAAAGAAAGTCTATTCCCTTTTGGAAAGTGAGATCGTTGTAGCAATGCAGTATGGTAATTTCAAAATCTATTTCATTCATTGCCATGATTCTTCTGTTGGGTGTGGTAGAGTGAGAAATATGTCCCTTTAATAAGCTTTCTAGATGTGCCAGGCATTCGTTACTGCTGAAAAAAGTATTGCAAAAGATCTTTCGTCAGTAATTTTCACTTAGAAAATGGGTCTATTTAATATTTCTCTGTGGATGCCTAACACACAAAGCAGACAAAATTGCTGGTCCTTGCTAAATGTAGAAGACATCACCTACCAGACCATGATCTGTAAAAAGTGAGTAGGTAACTACAGAGCTGTCTATATATTGGACCTGATTGTAATTACATTATAAAATAACGGAAATGGAAAACGGAAACAGTTGTAAAAGAAAACTAGTACATAATTTCTGTCTTGTATTTCTTCCTCCAGACCTTCTATATCTATTTCAGCATTCCAGACACTTTGTGAGGCTTTCTCTGGAGGTCTTTCAAGACCCTTTCTGGGTCATTAGGGAGCGAATCCTTCCCACAAAAATTGAGAAAGGATAATGAGGGATATCCAAGACCTAAGTTACTCTTTCTGCTTCCCATAGTGGATTTCCCTGTTCACTTAACCCTTGCAGGATTTTACATTCCTGATTACCAAATATGGTCCAGTGAGACCTTTTGACTATACTGGGATTATAAATTTCTTGCAGCGATACTCCCAAGCAAGTGATACTTGGCAAACTGCATTTCTGTAGGTTGCTTACATTGTACACCCATGTTTGCCTTTCTCCTTTTGTTACAAATTCCTTGGGGAAAAAAAGAAAGTGAGAGTGTTTTTCAGGGTATGTTACATTTAAATATTTTTAGTTACTGTATTAGATACCTAGCATTCATACTGCTGTAAGGTTCATAAAAATAATCAAATACAGTCTTATTGATGGCATACAAAGTGAAAAGAAATGCTACAGTCCTTCCTGGATAGATTTAGGAGACTTTTTTGTGTCAGAAGTAACAACATTCATACTTTGTCTGAGGAAGTCATTGTTATGAAATAAATACGAACATTGCAATAGGTTTCTAAGAAAGACAAATGTTTACATGGTTACTGAGAGTGCTCACAGTTACAAGGGTAGAATATCATTTTAATGTTACATTTTTCAGACTAACCATTAAGCGGCAGAAGGTTTCAATGTCCTGTGGACAAATGGGACATAATATCTTATTCACCTCTGTCTAAGGTTTTTTATTTTCATACACTGACAAATTCATTTTGATGTATTAAACAAATGGATTCAATACGTCATTCTCATGAGAACAGTAATTCTCTGTTAAACACCAACTATGCTTTAATAGGTGAAAAGAAACACATTCTTAGAAAATAAGTAGTTCTCTAGGGCTTTCAAAGATTAGGACTTTTTAGTAGGCAGTAGAAGTGTTTGGAGATACACATTTCATTACCCTTGTTTGGGCTCCTTTTCCTAAGCTAATTACTGTAGGAGTCCTGACATACTTTTGCTCGTACAGCACATTAGACTACATCCATCATGAAGATACTTCATCTTCCTCTGAAGCATCACAAAGAGATCAGTGAGAGAGGCCAGATAGAAAACATGAAGTTTGTTCTCAGAGAAGAAATTGAGAGTGATCTTTTAAAAAAATCTGTATTTTTGTTCATGTTGTTTACCGTTCTATACAGTAAGAATATGTCTTTTAGGATAAGAGATGTTGAAGATGAAAAGATTTCTGTGAAATGCTCCTGCTCTCCTTCAGCAGACTTACTTCAGCTAAATATGTATTATGTGCTCTGTTAATATGAATATTATTTTTTAATATGGAGATAAAATGTCACTAAAGTAGAGCACACATATAGTCTTAATAGGGAGCTATCTCTATTTCTTCTTTGAGGTGAAGGATGCTTTATCTTTGAAGTAGCTTTTATTTCCCAAAATATAGTCCATGCTAATGAGGCAGCTTTCATGTCAACAAATCTACTGTGTACAAGAGTACCAGGAACTGCAAAACAAACTGAAATTAAACCAAAGCAACAATAAAAATACCCCAGAATTTGAAAAGTGGGGGATAAAAAAACCCCTAGTATCTTTATGCATTACTGATAAAGTTGCTGATGATAAACATCAAAATGATAATTTGTAGCTCTTTTGAAAAGCATGGTAAGATGAATTTTGCTTTAGCGTATTCCTTGAAATTCAGAAACATGTATTTGCAATTTTAAAACTGAAGATTAGTTTAAATTAAGGTAATTTTTTTTTAATTGTAGCAATAATTGAGTATTAATAGAAATTAAGAACATTTCATATTGGATAGGCATGTCATCTAGAGCAGTATCAACATCCAAAGGGAAGCGCAAAAATAGTAATCTTGCTATATGAGATGTGTTTATTTGTTTAATTTCTTTTTTTTTTTCCTGACAGGTTCCCTTGAAAGTAATTCTCACCGCTGGGAAATCATGGGGGTGTATGACAGAATTGCAGGAGATGTAAAGCAGTCATCAGGGATGTTATTCAGTACCCAAACACCTCATTGGCCTGTGCTGATTCCTCACTGAATCACTAGGCAACAGCGCTGCTGGATCTTTCATAAGCACCTAATACTCTGCATGTGAATTTTTTTACTTCATTTTGTCTGTAGCCCTAGGCAACAGCAGTGAGATAAAACTGGTTTTTACCAGTTCATTGTGTTTCCTTTAGCCAAGGTAACCAGCAGGGAGCTGCTTTTGTTCACAGCTAAATTACTACATGTAAGAAATAAAACAAGACAGTATTAACCCTTTGGGAGCATCACAAATATATTTGAGTTACACGGATGTTTAGACATTAACGTTAAATATTTTGTGAAGTGCATGTGTAAAAATACTTACAAGATGACAGTATTTGAACTGTATCAGACACCTAACTGTTCAGCTTATTTTGTGTTTTGTGAATAGAACATAGCTGCTTGGTGTTTATCACATATTAAATTCCCCAGACTTTGAAAAAAAGTTAATGAACTTTATTTTTATCTAGAATTTTGGAGTAAAACAGGTAAACAAAACTAGAAGCCTAAATGTATTAAAAATTAAGGAGATTGTTGTCAATTCAGTTTATTTCAAACTGAATTTGCACAGTAGCCTTAGCATACTTTAGAGGAAGTATTACAGTTTTGCCTAATCTCTTATTTTTATTACTGATATAATGCTAAATACTGTTTAGGTAAATGCTAGGATTCAGCCTTATGCTTGTTAAGATTCAGGCTTTTACTTCAATGTTCGAATTTTTTATTTATAATTTTTTCTGTAGAGTTTATTCTTTAAATGAGATTTGTTCCATAACATTATTGTTTTACAAATTCTGTCTCTGTGCTTGTGGAATGTAAAATTGTCTTTGAAGGCTACTAATTATTCAGAAGTTGAAATAAAGCACAAAACTTTTAAGAGTTGTTTAGTATGTTTCAGCATTAGACATCAAATTATCACAGTAATACAATTTAAATTTTAGAACTGTATGATTGTAAGGACTTTACAGTGTATTTAATTTGTATAATTAAATAATTTTACTTTGCACTTAAAGCCATTAAACCATTAAACATTGTTTTCTTATGTTGCTTATTAATCATACATAACCTGTCAGCTGTAGTGAGTCAGTAGTTTCTAAAAATTGATTCTTATAAAATTGGCATTGATCATGTAAGCAGAGTCAGAACTTTCTGCATATTTATTGGGGTCAGCACTTTAGCAGGGGGGTCCAGCCTGCATGGCTGTGACACTGTGCCAGGTCCTGTGAGCAGGGGCTGATCCCACCTCTCCAGCAGAGAAGTGGTTGCACAAGTTTTCTTCTGCTTTTTGCTATTTTCAAACCTTCTGTGTTTGCAGTGGCATTGAAAAGTGTGAAATGTTCTGCTGCCTCATCTCTTTCACTACTCTTGGAGATCTACGAGTTTGGGGGGGCCTCTACTAATTAAGTCCTGTTTCTCTAAGACTACATTGCTAACCTTCCTATTATATGGAGGAAATAATTCTTTTTTTGTACATTCCCAGTTAATTTCCACTGTTTTTCTTAGGATGCATGCTTTACATCTAGATAGATGGTGTATTTTTTCAAGCCCCAAACGGCACTAGGAATATTCTTCAGCCTAAGAGAAACCAAAAACATGCTTAAGAACAAAATAAACCCTCAATCCACTTGTGTGAATTGACATCTATTCAAATATGAAGATACAGAAATGCAGAGATCACCATACAGAACAAATTTTCAAACACAACCCTTCACAAAAGACTGTAAGTCACAGTTCCCCAGGCATGTGCACTTTGTGTAGGTTGTCATACAAGCAGGCAAAGTTATTATTTTATTCTCCTTTTGCCACAGTTTCTTCATGATTTTAAATTCCCAAAGAGTCAGCTAACAAAAGGAAGAGGGCCAAGCAATAAAGCACCCCTTTATCACACATGTCCAAGGGCTCATTCTGTGTACACTGATGTGAGGGCAATAGGCAAACTGGTATCATTTTGGAGGATTGTCTGACCAAGTCTCGAGACCTGGTGAACTTCATGTCCACCCAAATTGCAGGATACGTACCATGAACTTGGGATATCATTCCAGTGCTCCAGATTCTCCAGTAAAGAAACTGAGAAGCTTTCTCCACTTAAGAAAGAGCGGTGTTTGCAATTCATTTCCTAACAAGGTCCTCTGGACAAGGCATCAGTTTTAGCACGCTTGTGCTGATCTATGTATAATCATAAAATCTGGGTAGTGCAGTTTTTCCAAACCTTGGTCGAGGTCTGAGTTCAAAGAGCCATTATAGGGAAGCAAGGCCAGTCCTGACCACAGATTTCCTCCCAAATAAATACAGGTGAAAATATTCAGTATTTGATGACTGCCTGAAATCCCTTTGGGTGGCACAATAATTCCACATCACAGAACTCAAGACCCTTTTTATAATAAATAACCACCTTGTCATGTTATTTTGGTTCTGTGTGGAAGAGACATTAAAACATGGTTAGGCTTGAGCAGGAGCAATCATAAGAGCACTTTTCCATCATTAAAGCTTTCAATTTGATCTCTAAAATGATTCTCTTTTTATCACAACCAATGAAGAGGTACTGGGAGAGCAAGAAACAAAAACTTCTGTTTGAATTGCAGAACCCCACAAAAGTACTGATCAATGAGCATGAGAAATCACAGAATAGATGGGGGGAGGGAAATAGCTGGTTGTACTTAGTTTCAGATATCCTTTGTGAGCAGGAGTTTCATTAATTGATTCTCTGAACACAGTAATAGCCTCTTTTGAACTGGTTTGTGTCTGGGTTTAATTTCAGGCATGTCTTGGATGGCCTGAATCTTCCCTTAGATCATCTCCTCTTAGTAAATCTCCTTGTTTGCCATGTGAAGTAGTGGGGAAGGAGCACTATTTGAAAATACTTTAACTCAGTGTCTGTGGGAAATGGAACAGCTCAGCTGTTTGCTGGTGTTTGCATGGGATGGCATGACCAATACTTACCTGCTTGCAAATCTTGCAATGTCCACACAGCACTGTGGGACAGCAGGACTCTGATCTTCAGTGTTGGTCCAACTTGATAATCAGCATAGCTCAAACACTGGCCTCAGATTTCATGTGAGCAAGACATTTTAAACATGAGGGGGGGAAAAGTCTCAGTTTTTGAAAAATAAGATTAGATTAAGAGATTAAATCTGCTAGAGCACCCAGGACATCATTTGTTCATGTTAATGGTTAAGTAAAAGCCCTTAAAAATAAACTAATTTCCCTTTTTGGGAGTCAACAAAATCTGTTCCTCTCATTTCTTGTTCAGTCTGATTTTAAAAGGAGGCCAAAGAATGGGTTCAAGGTTGTATTATAATTTCTTGATATATATCCTTAGTGGCCTAAAACATCTTTTCTTTCTTCACCATTAGAAGACCAGACTGGGCAAATCTCATAGCTCACCCTACTTTGAGCAGGAGGTTGGACTGGAGACCTCCTGAGGTTCCATCCAACCTGAATTTTGGTCAGTCATTCCTCAGTTAGACAACAGCAATCACCTGGGTGGAAGACAAACCAGAAATTCCCTTCAAGCATTCTGCTGCACCACATTAAAGTATCTAGTGCCATACCAAAAGAAGCCCCAGAAATGTTTTGGGATTGCATTCCTCCTTCCCACCTGTGTTGCCTCATTCTGTGCCAGCATTTACTATATTCCCTGGCTCACAGACTCACTTTTGGCTGGCATACTTCCTTTTGGTATTAGCACATTGTCAGAAACATTCAGGGAGTGGAAAGGAATCGTTTTTTCTACCATTCTGCAATGGTTTTAGTAGAGAGAGCATCTCTGGGTTTAAAGGAAGTTTCAATCATGTCCTGTCTTTTCCTTCCTGGGAAATATCCCCAGCCAGACCATCTCATCTCATCTAGAAACAGCAGTCACTGTCAGCTGGTTCTCTTGAGACGTATTTGAAGTGCACTTCTACCACCTGTTTCTGGAAGTCCTTTTTGTGTTATCAAGCATGTTGTTATTATCTACTGGTAAGTCCAGGCAATTTGTTACCCTCTCTGCTTGTGTTTTGAATTGTGGAGGTCCAGCTTCCAGCCAACGTTTGCACATTTTTTGTGAACTTTTCCATGTCACTTTCTCCATTCAAGGCGAATTAGTTGGACAGTTTTTAGCTTCTTTCTTCCTCAACTTTTGCTTCTCACACTGATAATTTAATCCACTGCCAACCTTTTGCCCTGTACTTCATAGATACTGTTATTATTTCTAGTTAAAATCTGGCTATTAGTTGTCCACAAGGTTAAAAAAGAGAGTTGCTTATCTTTTTACCCCTAATCTTTGTGCCCTCAGTTCACTTCCCTCTGCCATTTGGCATGACATTTATGCATTTAGGGCATTTGGGAGACTGTTCTCTGGCTAACTATATTTTTACAGTAGTTGTTCATTTCATGATCAATTTTTCCATGCTATCAAAAATTGACTGTAGAAATTCTCTCTGTTTCCCCCCCCCCCCCCCCCCCCTTTTTTTGGCAGTTTCATCTGCTGTGCACACTGAATTTCTCATATCTAATTATTCAAAAGTGTCATGCATCAGCTTACATTCCCATTTTCCAATTTGTGTGTTAAGCAGAGAACTGTAGTTACAGGCTCCTGAGAATCAACCTCCATCCCCCCACGAGTGGCTGCTGCCCGCTACACTGCCTTTCTCTACAGAATTGGCTGAGACAAAATTAAATATCTCCCTGGGTTACTTGGCCTCTTTACACTGATCCATTAGTCCACATCCAGCTGAGTCCAGAAATTAGTTAATTGCTGATTTATCCTAAATGTCTTTTTGATATCTGGTTAGGTGAAGAAGACAAGTGTCCTCAGGACTTCTGCCAGAATTTTTTTCCCCCTCTCTTTTTAACTCTAAGCTATGCCCCAAGGCCAGTTCAGGCTGATGACTGACTCCAAACTGCATCTGAAAGACACCTATAAGAACTTCATTTCTTCACAATGAATAAATTCTGCATCAGTTTGAAAGCTGAGCCACCCTACTCGCCTGCCAGCAATCCCCGTCTCTGTTTATCTTCCCATCCATTCACTTGAACTGTGATGTTAAATTAAATAAGCTTCCCAGGGAGGTTTTCCTTTAAATATAATGAGCTTTTGTAACATATGAGCTAGGAGAAGTCAACATCTTCCCTTGAGGCCTCTGTGGGTCGTAGATGAGGTTAAAAAGGTGTTGTAAATGTTGTTCTGTAGTCAAGGTCTCTGGCTGCTTTTGATAGTATGGCCTGTGATATATTTGATTTTTCTTTTGGAGCTGAATTTTTTCAGTCCTTTCCCTTCTTCTCATACTTGACCTAAACTTTAAACTTCTCCTGGCATAATCCATATCCCATAACACCTTCCATTCCCTGACAATCAGGTTAGAAATCACTTTTTAAATTCATCCTACACCTCCAGTCTGGGCAGACATTTATCATTGCACAACAAACCAAATATTTTTCTGACAATGAGTCATATTGTTCTTTCCTGGGAAGCTCTTGAATCCTGTTTATATTACTTTTGTAGAATTGAAATCTTGTTTTAAATCCTTCTGACCAACAGGTTTATAATTCAAAAGGATTTTAACACAATGGAATAATAGTATAAGATGAATATAAAGAAGTGAGGATAAATGCAAAGCTTCACACAAAAGCAAAACCAGTTAACTACCCAAATGTAGGAAACATATTTCCCAAAATGTATGGAATAGCTGGTTAGGTATCAATTTCAGGAAAAGACCTGGGGATTTGAAGGTGTTTGTAGAATAATCAAGAGTGGTAATCCTTCCACTTACTTCAGCCCCAGCAAGGTCTCATTTGAATGCCTTGCCCAATTTTCAGAAGTGCATTTCAGAAAAGAGATGGAGCAACAGGAATCCATAGGAGAGCAGCAAGAGTGATCAGGGCTATAGACAGTATCACCTCTGAGGAAAGGCTGCAGGAATTTAAGTCATTTAACCTTGAGAAGACTGAGGAGAAATCTAAAAGGAGTAATCCAATATGAGAGAGGCTGTTAAAAAGTTGGTAGTGAACTGCTCCATATGTCCCCTGGAGATAGAATGAGAAGAGAGGGGCTTAAATTTCAGCAAGATATAACTAGGGAAGATGTTAAGCAAGTTTTTCAAAAGAATGCTAGTGATAATTGAACATTTGGATGGACTTGAATAGAGCTTTCAGATATTTATTACTATGCACTTCTAGAACAGGATTGACAAACACAGGTCACAATATACTTATGTTTCTTTGATCTTTCTTCAGGCCAGGGACAAAGGCTGAGCAGCCCTTTGGGATCCCTTCCCACCTTAGCTCTGCCTTCATAAAATGGCACATACAGCAACAGAAAAGGTGCCATTGGCTCTGCAATGACACCGACAAATCAGACTCTCAGTTTACATCCCCAAAGCAAATGAGGATGCTTCCAGTACAATATATGTTACTAGTTCTGGGCAGACTCTGTACTGTGTAAGAAGAAATAAAGCTCCCTGCCATTCCTCTCTTTGAAGCTGGCCCCTGGGGACAGGAGTAGAAGGTACTACCAGAGATCCTTACCTACCTCAGTTATTCTCTGAGTGTAAGTAGCCGCCAATAGCAGAGGTGAAGCACCCTGCTTTTCTGCTGGATCATTCCCACCTAGAATCCCACCAGGTCCAGCTCTGCAGTCTGTCTGGATGACAGTGCCAGATTCTTATTTGCCTCAGAGAAAGGGTCTATAATGGTGTTTTTTCATCACTAGAGTTTTACTGGACTGGAGAAAACTGGAGTTTTCTGATGGAGTCTGTCTCAATTAGTGCAGATGGATTTTTCTTCATACTGAAAAAAACCAGTTAAGTTCTGACCTGCTCTTGATCTTTAATGGATCTCAATCTTTTGATCAAGCAAAAACCAGTAGTGTTCAAACTCTCTAGACTTTGTTGTTTCCCTATCTTCCCACACATCTTCCTGCTTGCCAGTGACTGTTCATTGCCAGTTCCTTATGGATAACATGTTACAGGAACAACTGCATCAATGTGTTGTTGAGCAATCTATATTGGGACCTTGGAAATGGGGCATACCTTGACCCAAAAGCTCTGGACAGGGTTGCTGATCACTGAGTAAGAACTGGTGACAGAAGTCCTCTCCATAAGTCTCAAGGAGGAACCTTCAGCCAGGTGAGCTGAAACTGCCAGGTACTTGCACTGGAAACTTTTATCTCTATCTTTGTATATGACTTGCTTCTCAGATGGTTGAGGTTTTGACACATTCCCTTACCCAGGGTTACCCTTTTTATATGTAACATATGAATATATATGTATATAACATATCCATAACTCTGTGATTATTTTAACATAGTAATGTACAAATTAAAGTATTTTCTTTGAAACAAGTTATAAGATCAATAAGTCATAAAACAGAAAACACTATTCCCAAAATCACTATTTTGATTTGCAGACAGCTCCTTAAGACTGGGCAGGGAGTGAAGTTTGTCGTCATCAGCCTTCCATCAGATATTATTGGATTTCTTTCAATGTTGGGCAACGCCTGGATTTCGTAAAATATTATTTACACATATCCTAATGTATTTAAGGTACACAGTTTTGACTTTAGAGGTCATTTTCCCCTCTGTTTCAATTTTGAGGAAGACACGCCTCTGCAACCTGAAAGTTCAAATTCCAAAATGGTCAAAAATGTTCGTAGTCCCAAATACTCGTTCTGGTGCATTTAGTAGAGCTCATCACTGTGAAGCCTCTACGTGTTCATTTTTTCTGCCTGAAGATTCTCTTCAGAACTACTGCTGTCAGTTTGTTTGGGAGCTTGAAAATAGCAAAACCACACATCTGTGGCTTACTCAAAGGTAAGCATGAGCATGGATGCTTTGAAAGCCATCAGCACGTGATGGGCACGATCTGGAGTATGTTGGCTTTTGTGTAAGTGCACCTTACACTTGTGTTTGGCCATAAATTGTGTTTGTGTATCCCAGCCCACCCCAGCACCACCCTCGCTTTCCCGCTCATGTTCTTGGTGTGTCCATCCTTGCCACGCACGGAGAAGTGACCTTCTGAGCTGTGCAGGTTATCTTTGCTTATCTGGAGGTCCAGTTTGGGTCAAATGGGCTGCTGACCCCTCTTTTCATCAGCTGTTAGTATGAGGATTACTCAGCCTGACAGGAGTAGCAGGAGCTGGCAGACTCTGGGTGTCACACAGCATTTTTAGGAACAGGTATACACTCAGCACTCTATAAAATGCCTAAGACCTGTCCCTTGTTTGCCAGTCCTCTGAATATCCAAGTAGGTTGCTCAAAAACTGTGCACAGGAAAGTGATTGATTCTGCCCTCTGGGATTTAAGTGCCAACTTCTGGGATTCACTTCCTTGTGACTGATATCCATGGCTTTTCGTTCTAACACTGAGGAGGCTGTTCCCTCCTTCAAAAGACAGTCAGAGCAATGGATATTGCTGCTGCTCCTGTCCTTTTATCTGCAAAGTGTAGGAAATCTTTCTCCCTGAAAGGCTTTTCAACATCCACTGCCCACGGGAATGCACAAATCACCAGATTACAGGATGTTCTACCGAGGAGCTTTCTGTGCTCCCTCTTGGGGCTGGCCGCTGCATTTGAACAAATCAATACTTGCTCTGAGAGAGAAGGGGAGGAGGATGGGGGGAGAAAAAGAAAGGAACAAAGAAAAGAAGAGAAAAGAGCATGACTGTCCAGCCTTCAAGTTATTGCATCCCACAGAAAAGCCTGGACTCTGTCTCCAGTCTTCAATCCAGGTAATGCTTCATGGTTCTAAATATGTCTTTCTCCATAGGTACGTCCCAGTGAAATTCCTGCCTTTTGCCCTTGGGCTGGAAAGCTTCTCAATTTTTTTGTCACTCCTGTGTTATGGATCGTCCATGTCCTTCATGCTCCACACTGGTGGTGCAGAGCCAGGAATGTGCTTTCTTGTTCCTGCTTCCCCTCCATCATCTTCTAGCTCAAGGGTGAGCATTTAAGCTATTTTTATGTGATATCTTGGCCTTAAAACTCATTTCTAGTTTCCTCATATTTCAGTTATTTCAATAAATTATCTTAGCAGCAGGTGTTGTTCACTCCCCATCCCACTCTACCTCCTGCTTTTTTTTGCTCATTGATACTTCTCTACCTAACAGTTGCCAACGTTTTTTTATTTCTTTCTCCAAGGACATTCATCCTCGGCAACAGCCAAGTCTCTTTTTATAGTTGTGGTATATATATTTTATTTTTTATTTCCAAATCTGCCAGCTTAGAGCATTGTCCTGTTTGTGGTGCAGTCAAACACATTAGTCATAGGGAGGAAACTGTGGAATTGAAATCCTTTTACTGCCTACATGAACCTCACATTGTAGGATAAGGGTTTAATCTTCAGATATTTCCTTTTCCTGCCTTGCAGAAATGGGGAAGTAAGCCATCAAATTGCATGGTTCATAAAGCCATTGGACTAAAAGTCAATTTTGAAAACACTTCTTGATATGCAGTTGAAAAAATGTGGGTTCCCTTCCCCAAAAATCAGTGATATGACAGAATTCAGCAGATAAAACAGAAGCTAGAGGAAACCTACATGGAAAAGACTCAATTCAGAAAGTACGGAGATGCTATAAAGAATCCTCTGTCTTTCTGCTTCTCATAATCAAGTAACAGTAAGGTTTTGAACCCTTTGGTACTAACTTAACTTAGACATCACTGCAGGGATCCAAAGTCTCAAGCCTGCTTTGTAATTTTAGCATCTGCAAGAGGTTTAGAGAAGAACCACAATTTAGAGCAGCCCTCCCAATCTTGAAGCACCTGATTTCTTGCCTCAGGTTGTTTGAAATTTCATCTGAGCCATCTGTACACCGCTACTCTTCCAGACAACTTAGTGCTTGAAGGCCAAGGCATTCCTCCTCACAGTGTGTGCTGGGATAAATCTCAATTTTTGCTTACAAGAAACAAGGTTTCCAGATCACTTCCTTTTGGAATGGTCAGTGGTCCTCTTGTTCCATCAGGGTATGGCCTTGATGACTCAGTTCAGAACTCTGAAAAGGCGGTCTCTGGCAGTGCTGGCAGTCAGGATACAAGCATGAAACCATTACCAAGGCAGGCTGTATCAAATATTTTATGGGAAATGGTCTTATATTTCTGTTTATTTCTGTTTTCCTTAGACTCTGACATGCCTTGTCTGCAAAGACTGTTCTTGAGTCACCTGCACAGAATGTGGCCTTTGACGATCCACCACAAAAGACTCCAGTGCCAGAGTCACACAGATTCTTCATGTCTTTGTAAACTAAATCAAACCAGCCCCTTGAAGACCTAGCGTTGTAATAATTGAGATGGTTTGTGGGTAGAAGTCATAAATAGATTTTATTAGACTGAGCAGGATAGACAAAATGCTTGGCATTTACAAATGAAATGTCTAACTCTGGTAGCACTCCCAGAAATAATAATTAAGTAGGAACTAAATGGCTTTTAATTAAAACATTTTGCCAGGGAAATAACACTGATAGGTACTTCACTTCCAAGAACTTCATGCCCCAATAAACTGACCAAGGTTCACTGTATTGAATTTCAGCAGATGCCTCCACACTCATGACAAGAACACACTCTCAGTGCAGTTTGGGTGGCTCAGAGAGCAGAGAGCAGAGCAGGAGCTGCAGGAGCCACTCGGAAAGGTGACTGCTCCAGGGAAGGTCCTGTGGGGAGCTCTGCACTGTTACTGCCCTGCTGTAACACCTCCTGCGGACTCACAGACCCAGAGGAATCCCTTCAAAATGTCACTCCGTGGGTATTCGTGAAGGAAAGCAGTGAAGAGTGGCAAAGATACTGTGGCCCATCTCTTAAAATGCATGCAATGGGCAGAGGTAAGCTCACCATGCATTTGGGAGCTGTCTGCTGAGGATGTTTGCAGCTGCAGCCACGCTGGTTTAGAGCATCTTGTTCAGAGCAAGAAACACCAGTGAAAGTGGCGTGAACATCTTATCTGCTCTGCAGCATAAAAATCACACAACTTTTATTAACATTATTAGATATAGAATGAATGTAAAGAGAATTGTGTGACATTTTGTGATTCAGTGGAAAGGGAACAAAGAAACAATCTTAATCATTGCTCCTTACCTTGACCTTGTGTTTCACCAAACACAGATTTTCTATAATACCAGACAACACAGCAAGCAAAGCTCTCTGGGCAGCCTCCTGAATGCTTGGAGAAAGAGCTCTGCAGCCTCCAATTCCATGTGTGGATGTTTACATGCAGGGAGTATGAGGCTATTGCACACCAATGGTAAAATATTTCTTCAGTTCAAACACACAACTTTTAAAAATAGTTTTCTGAGAATGAGTTTTTGAGTACAGGAGGGAAAACAAGACACACTGAGATACATTATTCTGTATGGCATGCTCAAAGTGTATTAAGTTCACAGCTTTTACCCATTTGATGTGGCCTTTTTTAAGGCCTGAGCTTCTGTGCTGTTTTCCCTTAAGACTTCTTTACATATGCAAAAAATACTGAAAATCCGTGTGGAAGCTCTGGTGACAAATCCTTTGAGACTATGACATGATGAAGGAACAAGCCATCTCAATGAATAATTTTGCAGTTTATTAGCATAGTGAAGTGTTTTGATTACTTTTGCTTAAGTGAATGACAAAGGAACCGTTTTATCATGTACCCTGCTCATTTCACTATTATTTGTCCTATTGAAAGCTATCTCTTTTTTTTCAATTAGGCATAGACACAGCACATTCTTAGGACCAGAAGTGTTATGACACTGATATTAATTAAAAGGCTACTATAGAAATAATAGATAATCATGTGATTGAGCTGTGTTTCTCAGATGTTCAGAGTCTAGGAAGACAAACAATCCCAGAGGGGGAAAAGATATTTATATTTTAGCCTTTATACCTTGCAAGTGCTCAAGCTATTTGTGCGACTTGTTCACGTTTGCCATGCAAACAGAGCATATAATAAACCTAAATGACTCAGCACAAGAGTAAGGGAAAAGACAACAATATTTCTTACCTCTTCAGCTTGTTAACTCTCCCAAAGCACAGCTCACAGCCTGGCTGGGCTCACTTCAAATCATCTAAACACAGGCTGTCCCAAATGATAGTAGATCCTCATGTTTAGTCAGCTGAATCATGTCCTTTGTGTTTCTAGAGGGCATTGCTGTTCATATCAAAATCTATTGTGTTTCTGTTAGAAAGAGTGGGAAAAAAACCAGCATCTGCCTTCACTAAATGCACTATTTCTGCAAGTCACAGGGAGGGAATCTTGCCAGGCTGCCCAAAATCTCAAATACTGGTTTTTAAAACTGTAAAAGACCTGAAGCACGAAGGCAAATTGCAGTTCTCCTCCCCATGGCCAGACTGAAGGAGATGGGGAGTGATAATCCTAGGTGTATTAATTGACATTTAGGAGACTAATACTGCAATGATAACAAGTTCAGATCTAGCATCAGTGAGAAACACTTCAACCTTATGAAAATTTAATAGGCTATCGGGACATTTTCTGCAGTTTAATGTACCAAAGTGCCAGCTATACAAACTTTTCCTGTCTGGGAACCAAACTGGAAAGTTTTCTCACTATTGTATTTGTAGAAACTAGTTGTCAGTTCGACCTTTTTCTCTTTTCCTTTTTTTCCCCTTCTTGTTTTTTTTTTTTTTTTTTTTTTTTTTTTTTTTTGTTTTTGTTTTTGTTTTTTTTTTTTTTTTTGTTTTTTTTTGTTTTTTTCCATTTTCTTACCCTTTTTTCAGTTCCCCACCCTTCCCAGGACATTGACACCTCACCTAACATTATCTGAAACAGAATCTAATGAACACAGCTTCCTTTTTCTTCTGTGCATTAACCCCTACAGAACTTAATGGCAATGAAGGTAGAGCTAGGTCAGTATAATTTTCCCTGTCATTTGTATTCCATTCACCACACTTGGCAATGCAAAAGGAGTATCTCTAGTTGGATTCTTTCTTATAGTGGACTCAGTGGGAGAAGTGGGTGCAAAATATGCATTCTTAAGAGAAAAAAAAAAAAAGGCAGCTTCATTATAGAAATATGTGTATTTTTGAGTTTTTATATGGATTTACATGCATACAGGCTAATAATAATGTTTTAGACTTCATTCTTGCATTAGAGAGTATTTTGAACAGAATGTTAATCTTTGCAATGTGAGGTAGAATCACTGTGTGGTTTTTTTTTCCCCTGTGGTTAACCTTGGAGTTATTTTAGGTGGTGTTTTTCTGGGTATGCAGCACTAAAATGGAAGGAAGAACTGCTTCTCTATCATGCCCTCGTCTCTGTGTATATCCACGATGGGCTGTGCCCACAGTGGCAGCTGCAGAGCAGTGCAGACGTAGCTCTGCTGCCCCATGCATTCAGCTTTCAAAGGCTTGGCACAAAGTCCCCCGGGTTTGGAGCCTCTCACCCACCTTCTGGGCTGAAGTGAAAATTCAGCTGTTTGTGCAGTTTTGAGTTTCAGAATGAGGTCATTATTCAGGGCTTTTGTCAGACCAAAGCAATCCAAACTCTACAAACACCTCTTGGATTGTTCAGCTCCACTATCCATGGAAAAAAAAAAAAAAAAGTAAAAGCAAATCTGTATCTGAAGAGAGCATCCAATCCTAAATTCACTTTCTGGGGATCTTTTTGAGTTTGAAGGCTTGACCTTTCCCTTCTAATGACTCCCTAACAGCTTTGAGAAACCTTGTGCTTTAAGAGCAGGAGGAGAAGCTCGTCACTGGTGGGACACCAGAGCGGAGGATTCCCCTCCTTCCAGGCTTGGCAAAGGCCAAGAACAGCGTTTGTAACCATTTACTCATCCCTCCCTCAAACTTTCTTTGCTACTTTGATAACAACATCCTTCCCAAGGTGGGGGAAGGATCCATCCTTCCCACTGGGAGGGTCCTGGTCCAGTACTGAATCCTCTTCACCTTGATGCTCAGCCCAAATATCTTCCTAGTGTACATTACTTGGAGATTTTTTTAATGCTCCACTGATTTCTAGCCTTTCCTTCTGCTCCTTAAAGTGTTCCTAAAGAAGTCACAGCCTGTAAAATTTAAACATTTACCTTTTTCTCTCTTTTTCTTTACATTTCCTCAGAGGAAAAAACACAAAAAATTAATCCTGGAAGCCTAACTCATCGTACAGATCAGTCTCTCCTGTTCTTGAGAAACAAAATCTCTTCATCTTAGAAGGATGTAGGAGCTTCTGGTTTTACAAATAAGTCCAGCAGATGCAAACCAAAGTAGCCCCTAAACAAGAGAACTGAGAAAACGATCTTGCTTTTTAATGGCTATTTTTCAGGGTTGCTGCGAGATAAAATATGAGTGACAACAAATAACAAAGAGGAGTGAAAAGTAATTCAGTTTTCTGTGGTGTTCCTTTCTTCCATTCCTCTTCCCTCTGCAGAGAAATACAAAGCAGTTGTTCATTCTTTTCCTGCTCTATCAGTTCTTTCCTGTCTAGGTAAAAAAAATTAAGTAATTAGACTGTAATATAAATACTGGTGGTGAGCAATTGATTTTCACACTTCTCCCTAGTAGATGGAACCACAGTGCAGATAACCAGTGCAACTGGACCACACTAATGACCACCTGAGTTTTTACAAGTAATTTATCTTTCCCACAGCATCAAACCTGTGATTTTTGACAACCAACAACATATTTCCCTGTTAAAGCTTTAAGCTTTGGTGAGTGAATGCAACCATTTACCTTTAAAGCTCCAATGAATATCTGTTGAAAAAAATTGATAGTTTATCCTTCAGGTTCCCTGAGTTCTCAGGTGCAATTAAGCTCCTCTACAGAGGCATCATGTTAGGATTTATCTCACCTTAGGTGTTTCTAGGATAGACATCTACTGCTGGGTAGTCTAGACATGTCTTGGACTGGTCATTAATGGAGAGAAATGAGCACTTTTTGTAGCATGATTGACCTGATCCTGTCTTTGATGTCCTGATGAGAAGATTCATCTTCCTACAATGCCCATTCCTCTTCTGTTATAACTGACATCAAGTGCTGAATTTACTTTACTGACTTTGCAAATGCAGTCAAGCACAGAAAAGAATGAAAACCTACCACAAAGAAATTAATAGGCTGATTTCCTGGCAAATTTGCCAGCAGTGTTGTAAATAACTGCAACGAAAATAATCTTTGGGACAGGACACCCTCACCTTCACCCTCAGAGGACTTCCTATTTATTAAAATGGAAGAGGTGGTAACTGTGGTACTTACATTTGTGTAACAGAGGCTGGTGAGGGGTGTTGTGAACCAGGGAGATGCTTAAGGGAGGCAAGAGAGAAATGTAGCAGAAAGCTCCGTGAAAGACTCAAGAGATGACGGAAACTCCAGGTTGACTCCTGCACGCCCTCAGGAGCACTCCAAGCAGCCTCTGGCAATAGCTGAGCAGACGTGAGATTTTCATCAGCCTGGCAGGTGGTGGTGGTGGTGGTGGAATGGCTTGTGAAGGGGAATTGCTACTGGAGCAGGAACGCAACCTGGAGCAGGATCTGGGTGTCTGGCCACGTGAGCACACTCACCCTGCACTGCTACAAGTGCACTGTCACCCAAATACACCCAACTTAATGTACCCAGAGTCACCTGAGTCTGAAATAAAAGAGACAGAACACAAAGCACAAGGTCACAGAACCCTCCTTGCTGCTGGTCAGCCCTTGCTGCTGAGATAAGCGTAGGGAGGTCCAGTTTATGACTCCTGGTGAAGCCCAGATATGAAATGACCCCAACCCCTGCGGCTGTGGAGGACACAGGGAAGACTGGCAGAAAGCCAGAGGCTTCCAGAACTTGCCACAGCACCTATTACTCAGCCTACCTCATTGACAAAACCCAGCCAGCAGCAAGGAGCTGCACAGGAAAGCAATGGGCTTGTGGTGGAGGGTGCTGGGAACCTACATGGGGTCTTAACAGCTCTGCCTCCTGGCTAAAGGTGGGCCAACATGAGTGGATAGAGGGAGGGACAGATGTAGATAGCTGGATAGATAAATAGAGAGATAGAATATTTTGCAGCTGTTTGGCCAAGATAAAAGCAGTTTTGTGGGCTGGATGTGCTCAGCTGGTAGACCTGGAGTCCTCCCTGCCTAGTTTCAGCCTCAACCTTCCTTTCTTCGGGAGAGCACCAAGCCCCTGATGGGAGGCCATGGTTACAGCCGAGGGGACAGCCTGGTGTGGGCCTGTGCTGCTGCTTTGCTCTGTCTTTTTAAGAGCATTAAGGTGTACGTAGGTGGTGGGTGTGCTGGGAGCAACAGCGAAAGGGATAGCGAGGTCCTGTCTCATCAGAGCACGAGATATGAGGCTGGCAACACGGCATGGAGGCAATGTCCTCATCCCTATGAAGTCTGATTTGTTTTAGCTGGAGCAATTCACCGTGAAGGATGAAAGAGGCCAGGACAGGGATGTGTGGCCAGTGAGTGGAGAGTTTGAGCCCAATTAGCATTTAATTGAGGTGCTTTAAAGCACACAGCACACCCACACTGCAGCAGCTTCTAAAACCAACTCAGCTTTTGTTGCCACTTTTCTGTTATTTCACTAAAGCACTTTTAAGGGTGGAGGTGTTTTTCGGTTAGCTCAGGTATAAAATAAAGCTTGTGCACATACATGCATTTACAGCTGTTCTCCCGCAAGGCTGCCCTGAATCCTAGAACACATTGCTATCAGTCCCAGAAAGTGTTTTGTGTACACCTCCTCTGAGTCAGATGCTGCTGTCAAGGTCTGCACCTCTGGATATGGCAGGGAAGTGACAGGGGCCAGATCCACAGAGCAAAGATATTAACTTTATGCTCCACATCAGTGCCTGACTGCTCAGTCAGATAACCCTGCACATGCCAAAGCTTCAGTCCACACTGCTGGGGAGGTGGTGGCCCTGGAGGTGCTGCCTGGGTGATCCAGAGCCAGGTTGCCAGGGGGATGTTGCTGGGTGGGTATCCCTGAGCTGCTGGCTGGCAGGGCACTCCTGCAGCATTTATAACTGCCACCAGAAACTGGTTTTCAGGAACAGACATACCCAGAGGCCATTTCAGCAGCAATCAGTTTATTCCAACTGTGTCTGACTGGAGGCTGGAGCCCCATTTCCCCTCTCCAAATGGGTGGCCAGTGCTTCCCAGCCTCAGAGAGGTGCTCCAGAGCTGGTCAGAAAAAGCCTCGTGCAGGTTTCGCATACAAACAGTGGGGGACAGCCCACTGATGCTGGTTTTTACCTAAAGTAATGCACAGTTGTAGGGAAGAAAAAGGGGCCTGTGTGGCTTGGGGAACCCCCAAGATGCACCTCCACCATGAAAGTATCCTCCTTAATAACACTTACTCCATCACTTTACGGCCTTGGTGGCACAGAGTAGACAACGCAAAATTTTGTTTTGTCCTCTGCTCCAGTGGCACATTCCTCAAGGCTGCCTCTGGTCTCAGGGGGGAATCTGAGGTGAGTGCTCAACCAGGCAGGTGGTCTGGGGCAGGCCCGGGCTTGGTGGCCTGTGTCAGGCAGGGTCCCATGGCAGGGCTGTCTCTACAGTTACTGTGTGCAGCTCCAAGAACATTTACACTTCTGGACATGGCAGAATGAGCTGGAATAGCACGGAAATATAATCCAAGGGCATGCATGAGACACAAAAAGATATCCTGTTATCAGTGGAAGCAGGAATGAGTGGTGTCTGCCCATGCTGGAGCTGGAGAACTGGAAAAGACACGGGCACCATCTGCACATCAGTAACTTGACAGCAATACAGTTTAGGAAAAAACTGACATAAGTTTTAGATTTTATTCATTCGTACATTATTTACAGCAGTTGCTTTCATATTACAATTCTCTTTCATCTTTTCAGTTTTCACTTATAAAAAATTAACCAAATAAACCTTATATAACCAAATTTATCACAGCAGGTCTGGTTAATTTTCACAGTTACAGCGGCCATCAGGAACAGAACTTAAGTACCTACAAGTCATTTGTCCAGAGCACCTCGCCCGCCCCTGCCTGAGGACACCCTGCTGTCCCTCGAGAGCTGGCTGGCTCCCGGGGCTCTGCCGATGGAGAGACCTCGCTGCATCGGGATCACGCTTTGTAGGCTGGAGCTCAAAAGCCTAAAGCACACCATGGGGTAACTTGCACACATCTTAACACCCTGCCATGCCAGGGGAACGGTTTGCACTGGTACCTCGACGGTATGCAAACAGCTTTCCAAGAGAGGTGACTCCTGCTTCCCTCCACAGAAAATTAGAGGAATTGATTCTATTTTCTGCCATTGTTGAGCCCCAGTCAGGCAGTAGCAGAGTACACTGGGGCACAAGACTGCAGCAACGAGCATTTACCTTCCTCTGTGTGACTCTGACAGCTCTTCCTTATGTCTGTCTCTCCCACCAGGAACGGTACTTGCAGTAACTCACCCTTAACTTTGGTGAAAAACCTGCACTGCATAAGGGCTCACAACGACTCAGCTGGAGGGACCCCCCATGGGCAGGTTCTCTGCCAAGGTGACATCCAGTTCCAGACACCAGTGGCCTTCCCTTGTACTTAATCCTGCTCCCCAGGTGCAACAGCACCCCTCAGGAACACGCTGCTGCCAGTGTGCTCCCAAAAGCATCACCTTCATTTACTATCTCCCTGGGCTCTCCCCCACGTGCTCTTTTGCTTTACAGTGGTAATTATTGCTGTTTTAGAATATGTTCATTTTTCTTTGAGGACTTGTAGCCACTTCCCATTACAAAGTACAGTACATACTATGCTGAACATAGAAAACACAAGACTCATTTCACATTGGTCTTGTACAACGGTGAGGAGATGCAGAGTTGAGAGGCTGTTTGGGGGAATCCAAGTTTCTATTTAGGCGTGAGTGAGTAAGCCACTGCCTTAAACATGAGCAGTTCTGGGAAGCAATTTAGCCTGTTTGTTTGTTGTTTTTTTTCAACTGACATTGGACATTTTCCAAATGCATACCACACATCTGCTTAACGCTACCAAAAATAATTTTTCCTTTACCGTATTTTGATACCGTATCAAGAAGACTTTTGCTTTAATAAAATAACACAAGCACACAAACTGCTTAAAGCTAACGGCCCAGCACAATCATAAGTACAACTCACAAAGCAACTGATGCTTTGTTAAACCTAATTACATTAAAAAAAAAAATCAAATATACATATTACAAGGCAAAAGGATTAAGCTTTGGAGGAAAAGAAATTGGAAACAATGTTAGCTATAAGTTCATTATGCTTACATAGCAGTAGCTGCTTCTGCATTCAAACGTGTTACTCATAAATAAATCTACAGTTGCATTATGCATTTGTTATGCTCTTGGTCTCCCTAGGTCTGTCTTCTACTATTTAGATGTTAAAAACATGTTCTCTCCCGCAGGTGACCATTTCGCAATACAAAGACAGCACTGAATAGTGATTTTAAACAGTGATCAAACTTCAAATGCTGACTTGGAGCTTGTTATTTTAAACAATACTGTGTTTTGACTAAATTCTCAGTTGTTCAGATTAATCTCCTGGTTTATTTTCAATAAAAGGTACTCCTAAGCACCATTCAGGTAGCAGGTTTTGGTGGGAGATAAGCATAAGCTCTGTTGCATAGTCTCTGTGATTGAGGGATGCAAGAGCACACCAATTTTTCTTCAAGATTCTATGTAGGTCTATTTTGAGGGAGAAAAAAAAGAAAATTTTCCTTTTGCATTTTAAAGCTTATTTAACACTTAGCATTACTTAATTTTCTTTATGTGGTATATTGCAGTATATTCCACTGCAAGATTCCAGTTAGTGTGGAATGAAAATGCCTTTATTAAGCTTTAAATAGAGTGCATACCAAGAGCATTGCACCAGCACTAATGAAACACAGGCCCCAGCACACCCAAAGTGAGATTGTTAATTCAGAGGTAACCAGAGCTGGTTCCTGCCTTTGTGTGTTTGGCAATTTGGAAGTTCCTGCAGTCAGTTTCTACCCATTTGCACCTCAGCCAGCAAATCTGGCAAACTAGAAGGGAGCAGATCTGCATCACATACAGGTGTGGATCAGTGAGCAACAGCAGCAGCAAGGATCAGAACAAGGTTCCACAAAACCACAATTCCCTTGGAAATTCTGACCACGGGACTTTCTGCTCTCCCAGCGGGCAACAGCAAGGACAGGGTCTGAGATGCCCCTGGCACCAGACACTTTCTGCTCCTGCTGCAGGTGTGCAGCACCAGGGCCAGGCACATCTCAACCCCAGCAGCCACCTGCTGACCCCTAGTCCTGCCTCTCTTACACAGGGACTATTAAGTTCTGACATCATGAAGGCTTCATCCTCATTTCCCATGGGGAGGAGTGCAGGGTTAAAACAACCCCAGGTCCCAGCCCTGGGGAAAGATGTCCCCTGGGTCATTTGCCCCCTGCATTTGCTAAAAGGCAATTCTGAAATGAGTGCTGCAGGCTGAACCCATGCACAGGACCAAGCAGCAGGATCACTCCTGGAGAGACGTAAAGGCTTTCTCAGAAACAGCATCCCACATCACATATGGGAACAGGGAGAAGAGGGAAAAGAACAACTCTCCACTGACGGCAATGCCCCGGACTATTCTGCATCTCCCAGCAGAGACACAGTTGCCTTTCCTAAGCATCTTGCAGGTCCTGTCTGCTTCAGAAGGAAAACACAGCATGAATTTACAACAAATACAAATTCAAGGGTTTCAAGTTAGATTAGAAACCACTTTCTTTGTTGGTTTGATTGCTTAGCATTATCAACTTGGATCTGTTCAGGGGCCAAGCTTCTCAGGGAGCTTATTGCCAAATCTGACATGTGCTTGAGATGCCAGTTTGCTCAGAATGTGGAAGGAGTTCCCACTCACTCCACAGGCAACGGCCCAGGCTGTGCTAGCGAGCTGGGGCAGACCCAAGGCTGTGGACCTCAGCCACAGCAAAGCAAATTTTCCCTTCTTTCCTCCTTTTTTTTTTTAAACTTTCAGACATGACACCTAGTGCTTTCCTCAGGGAGCAAGGGCTCTGTCCCAGGCCCCTCCAAGCAAAGGACACTTGAGCAGTGTCCAGTGCACAGGGATTACCAAAAAAAGCCCCGCTCTAAGGAGAGAGCAGCCAGGTGAGCAAACTGCATCCCTGCAGGCAGTACAAGGGCAGGAGGCTATGGCAGCCCACCTGCATTGCAAAAGTAAGAGCAGCTGTGGGAAGTGCCTTCACATCTCTAACACATTCTCCACCTAAATACGTGGTCTTAGCCACCACATTTACCAGCTTTGGGCTCAAACCCAACAGATGCTCCGCTCTTCCTCACACTGCTGCCAGCACTGTCCTTGGAAAGAGAAACCACCAAAGTAAATCAGGAAAATCTCTTCCCATCTCACACTGATGTGAGTCTGTTGGAATCAAGACTCACGGACTGGCAATAGGTCCAGATCACCACCTCTTCTGCTTGGGACCAATCCCACAACAGCCTTGTGCTGCTCCTCACCCATCCAGCCACTGAACTGAGATGGGGAGAGTCAGGAGATGATGCTCAGGCCCAGTGAAAGAGCTGTGTTGATCTTTTCCAAGCACTTTGTTTAAACCAGTGCACCCTGAAAGACGTAGAGCAGAGGGATGGATCTGCCAAAGGCAGCTCAACCTCAACATGCCACCCTGTGAGCTGCACTGTGTTCTGCCCACACACTTCCCCCGCAGTGGGTGAGCCTAGTATGGTCCAGAACCCAGCAAGTCTGACTCCTGCGCTGAGCCTGAGCTATCACATCTAGGGAAAGTTCCCATGCATGCAGACAAAACAACAGTATCACGTGGGGCTTTTAAGTCCAGCCTTGTGTAATGTTATTCAGCGCAGCTCTGGGTGGGGGAGCAGCAACAACACCAGAGGTTGTGCACCCCTGTCCCACTGCTGTTGCCAGGGATGCAGCTCTGGCAGCCCGCTCTGTCTTCCAAGGAGAGCAAATCCCAGCCTATCTGGCAGCCAGCCCTTTCCTTCAGAAACAAGCTGTCCTGGCTGCAGAGCTGGGATCAACCAGCTGGATTTCTTCCAAAAAGCCTGGTCACAAAGCAACCGGCAGAAGCATTAAGGGAATAAATTTTCTTGGCAGCTACCGGCCAAGTGGCAACAACTCAATCCTTATCGGTACATTTCCATGTGCTGGGGAGGAATGCAGACAGCACCCCCAAAGCCACACCTTTCCAAAGCACCTCTTGCCCAAGAAACTCAACAGGTATTACGATCAGATACTGCAATATCATCAAAGTTTACATATTTTAAAAGAAAATACTGGTAACTTGATGGTACTTCTGTGTCTGTGGGATCTGGTGGGATTTATTCCAGGTTTGGATTTTCTGACAGGATGTGGAGTTTTATTACAAAGGCACAGGTATCAAATAAAACCAGTAATTTTAGTTTAATTAAATAGCCCAATAAAAAAATTAATGCTCAATTTAGACTTTACATATTCCTCCCTTATTAAGAGACTAGTTTTTTTTTTTTTTTTTTACCCCTCTGGAAAGGTTTTAGTGCAGTGATTATATAGCAACAGAAAAATAAACTAAAAAAGGCACAAACTTTTGTGTTTTGTTTTTCTTTCAGCTTTTGCTAACACTTTATATTTGTCTGTTTCACTTCGGTTAATAAATCACTGAATGCAGCAAGAAAATATTCCGCCAATTTCTGTACACTATACAAGAACCCCTACCAACAGTACATTATTTCAGCTTCAGGAGAAATGTACAGCATAGAAAGATTTTTAAAAATATAGTGCCCCATACAGAAATTTTGTTAATTAAACTCATGGTCTCTTGCTACAGTGTCCTTCACCATCCTCATTACCCCCTTATTGCTGGGACACACACTGGGACTCTGCCCCTCCTACTCCTCACAGGCTGGACTGAGCCCGAGCCAAACACTGAAAGGGCAAATGGGGTTGTGCCAAATGGCTCCTCCATCCCCAGCATCAGTGCCTGGCCCATGGCCCCGCAGGGATGGGGTGAGCCTCCTCCCCTCCGCTCTCCCTCAGCATCGCCGGCCACATCTCAGTGCTGGCAGAGCTTCCTGCTGGAGAGGAAAGGGCAGCTCCCAGTAGGAGTGGGACAGACAGCACCCCACATCCAAGGTCTGTGCTGTCTGTCCCTCCCTCTGCCCCAGGGCTCCTGTCCTCTCCAGACACCCCAAGGCTCCTTCCTTCTGGGGCTCTCCTGTTGACTCTTCCATTGTATTTGCAAGCGTGGTTAACACACACTCTACCCCTTCACCACCTTTGCTGTGATGAGGTGGGGGGGGTTTCTCCCCTCACCACACACATAATACTTCATAAATTAGTAATTGTTTGTTCCCCAGTAACTAAAGGGGTTTTTCTTTTAAACGTATTAGCAGAGCCAAACCCCTCTACCCACCCAAAATTAAGTGCAGCCAGAAACGGGTTTCTGTAATACCTCTAATACCACGCTTTAAAAATTAAAACCTACCAGTCTTCTTTTTCCCCAAGATGTAATTCATGCAAAGTTGCTATTTGTTTAAATAAGTTATAAAAGTTGATATCTCAGGCTAGAAGAAGCTGTAGTCTTGGTTATTCTTTAGTTGGCAGGCACTGTACATACATACCGGGTACAGACACATGCCGAATCTGCTTTGCATTGCTTTTTGCATTGTACAATTCACAAATCTGACATCATTAAAGCAGTTAATTACCTTTGATGGAAGGCTGCAGTGAGGCCATCTACATTTATCAAACAAGCAGCTGGTTAAGATAATAAGTACGATCCCCCCCCCACCCCAGCGCTCCCCAAAATGCTATTATCTGTCACACATTGCTTCTCTGAAGTGGTGAGATTTGGTGCGCACATTAATGTGCAAATGTGTTGCCATAGGAACTGCAGCCTCCATTACGCCTCAACGACACCATTCAGCAAAAGCCAAAACTAAAAATAACAACAACAACAAAAAAAATAACCCTTAGAAATAAGATGAACACAAACAAAAACCCCCAAAAGGCAGCAAAGAGAAAGTCCAACGTACATGCGGAGTCTGGCCCAGGACTGCAGGTTACACGTGGCTACGGAACAGCACAGGAGATACTTAGGTTTGATCTTAACTTCACACTATGGTACAATGGGGCTCAGTTCAGCCGGTCCGAGTCTGTGCTGGCTTAGGAAGGAGGGGGAGGTGGAGCAGAGTCATGGTTACCGGATGCACCCGGGGTCTCTCAGACATTTGGCAGCATGAGGCACATCCAAAAAAAGTGCAACACCAGTGCCGTGGTGGCAGTGCGATGTGTTTGAGTGCGTGCACGCGCTTTCCTCTTCATGCATTGTAGCAAGCGGGTTGGGGCGGGGGGGTACGGTGTGCCCCCCACCTTTTCTCTGGAAACTATTAACCAGTAGATTACGGTAAGAGGAATGCATATTCTACTTACTGGTGCATGAAATACTGAAAACTGCATTCAAGTAATATTTCTGCACTATTATGAATGCATCACTATGTTATCTTACACTTGGAAAAGGAGAGGACTATGTACACCAGAGCAGTTGTACTATTTTGCAGTAAGTTTCTGTGCTTTACGGAGGTACCTGGGAAGGAGAGGCCGCTGCTCCGCTCTGCCCCGTGGGGTCGCAGGACTCCCAGCACCACCACCTACAGCATGCGAGGAAGGGGCGCTGCTCGGCCGGCCCATCGAGCTGAACGGAGCAAACCAAAACGTGACATGAGGGTACAAAAACTCTAACCCAAAATTGGCAAATCAACGGTGATGAGAAAAAGAAGGGTAATTTATTATTTTTGAAGGGGGAGGAGTGGGGAAAAAAATTTTTTTTTTGTTGGTTTTTTTTTTGTTGTTGTTGTTTTGGTTGGTTGGGGTTTTTTTTATTCTTCCCGCAGCTGCAGGCGGTAGCGGTGGTAGCGGACCTGGAAAAACATTCTCTCCAGTAAAGAGCGTGTCATCCCTGGCAGGGCATAATGTTCAACAACACCCACGTGCTTGAACCCCAAGGACTCATAGAGCTTGTGGGCTGCCATCTTCACGGCTGTGGTTCCCAGCACGACGGAGGAATAGTTGTTGAGCATGGCAAACTCCAGCACTTTGCGGCCCAGGGCCTTGGCGATCCCTTTGCCGCGGTAGTTGGAATCAACAGACATGCGGCGAAGCTCCACGGTGTTGTCTTCCTCATTGCCCCGCGCTGCCACGATCCCCACCACGTTGCCGTCCAGGACGGCAACCCAGAAGCAGGAGCCTGTGGGAGATAAAGCAGCACATATTGTCACTGGCCACCCCAGATGGACAAGTGCCCATTGCTGAACACACAGCTGGCAGCAGAGCTTGAGGTCCAAAACCACCTGGCACACATAGGGGATTAAGGACCTCCATAAATAAGGACCAAACTCTCTTTTCCCTTGACAGTGTGAAGGAAATGTTGTTTTCCCAAGGAAAATGCACAGGGGCTACAACCTCCTGCCAGGGAGTTGTAGAAAATGATAAAGTCTTCCTGAGCCTCCTCTTCTCCAGGATTAACAACCCCAGCTCCCTCAGCTGCTCCTCACATGACTTGTGCTCCAGATCCTTCACCAGGCTTGCTGCCCTTCTCTGGACACACTCCAACATCTCAATATCCTTCCTAAATTTAGGGCCCCAGAACAGGCCACAGGACTCAAGGTGTGGCCTGACCAGTTGCTTAATTATCACCCAAGAAAGCCACTGTTCAATACAGCAGCCAACCATGAGCACAGGTTTCTTGCCCAGATGAAAAGCACTGGCTTTGAGTGCTCTGGTGCAACATGTCTTCAGAGGAAGAAGACCCCATCACAGGAGAAATCCCTTGTGCAAACAATGGCCTTCTTCCCAGGTGCTAAGCAGAAGAGAACCTGACTTGGGCAGCAGTTCCATCTTCAGCACCAACGCTGTCTACTGCTCCAACCCAAAAGCAAGGCACATCTCTGTAAGACCAGGGGAGTGCTCAGGGGGGTAAAGGACCGCCCCTCCTGAAAAACCAGGGGGAAACATTAGTAAGACAACTCAGAGTACTTTGTCACTGGAGGAGAGCAAAGCATGGGGTGGTGGTAGGTGCCTTTGCAGCTGCTGCCAGGAGGACAAACGCACCTTGTGATTCCATGAAACCATCTGAAAGAGATGCCCAAGGTCTTCCCCACTTCCCCACGGCACAGCTCAGCTTCCAAGGAAAAGCCGGGTACAAACAAGGGGTGGGGAACCAGCCCAGGTTTACCTCAGCACTCTGGGCTCATCCCCACCTTCAGAGGAATGTGCAGCTCCAGTGACGATCACTCTTGTTCCCCCTGTGAGCAAGTCATTGTGCTGCTGCTATCTAGGTCAACAGCTAATTTTTAAAACATCAGGGCCCATCTTGACCCATTTATCATGAGCAGTTAAGATGTCTCTGCTCCACTGCCATGTTGACAGTGTGGCTTGCTCCCCAGCGTTCACTTGGATCTCAGAACGTGATTTATTCAGACACAACCCCAGACAAACACCTACAAGCACTGAAATCCAGCAGCAGCCCTCCTTCTGCATACAAATCGCATGATAGAGAGCTCACTGCTGGTTTTAAACTGCTCATCACGTGGTGGCTGAGCCCAGTTCACTCCCCAGCCTGTTCATCACACCTCTGGCCACACGGCAAGCACACCACAGCATCAGGGCCACAGTGATCCTCACCCCTACACACACAGCCACCGCTCCTGTGGTGTAGTCCCAAAACAGAAGGTTCAGGAACTCCCCCATGCTTGGGGTGGGATGCTTCCCTGGGGCTCCAGTCCTGGGGCAGGCCTCAAAAGGGCCACAAAGCAGCCATCAGCTGGTGTCCACTGAGCCACAGCCGGTGGCACAGCCATCACATCCCCCTCATCCAGCCCCATGCACAGCAACTCCTCCTGGAGCTGCTTCTTTAGCAAATCTGCCTCATTTCCCCTCAAACCAGAGACATAACCCAGGTTCCTCTCAACCCGAGGTTACACAATTGCTTCCACGACTGCTTCCCACTTTTATTCCTTATTTTCTCTTCTTAGCGAGCACCTCTTCTCTGTGCCCACCAAACCTGAGAGGCTGCTAAAGCTCGCTCAGCAACACTTCCCACATTTGTAAAATGGCACGTTTCTGGTACTTTGAGGTATTCTGAATATTTAAAACCCAAATCTGGACATACCCGCTACAGCAGAGCCACCAAACCCTTCACATTCCCAGCTCCTCTGACCACATTCTCCATACACCCACACCTGTCCCTCTCAGCAGGGACTGGACCCAGTTGCAAGCAGCATGACAGCAAACCTGTGCTCCTTGTTAGTTTTTACTTACCATTTTAAAGCTTAATTATAATGATTTTGAGTTCAACGTGTAAAGAAATAGTATCTGGCACATCTCCCAGTGTGTGTTGTGCACACAACGCTTATAATTAGCCACAGACAGGACACATCTGCTCAAGCAATGCGAGTTGTATTCAGCTCTCATTGACACCAGTGCCATCAGCCCCCAAGACTTTGACACTGCTGTCCTCCTCATGTCTATGTCTGCTCCAAGGATCACCAGCAGCCAGATCCTTCAGCCTACTAAAGACACCTCAAGTTCCCAAAGGTGGCTACAACCATAGGAATAGCTTAGGGTGGTCAAATCCCTCCTCCAGGCATCTGTGTCCCATTCTGATGGGAATTTACTACTGAAAGCTGTCTTAGGATCACACCACATGCTGCCGACCTTGCGCTGAGATTTCAGAAACCCTTCAGTTTCACAGCAAGAACGCTGAAGGTCTTCAGATTGTTTTTCACCTAAACCCAACTAGATGACCTCTGAAGGTCCTTTCCAACCTAAACTACCCTACGATTCTATGTTTTCCACAATGCCAGCCAGCTGCAGCTCCTCACCATATCCATTCTTCCAGCAGCACTTACTCAGGAGCAGTGTGGAAGCAACCCTGGAAAAACCACTCTGCACTGCCCCACCCCAGGGTTGGGAGAGGGTCTCCTCCTCACCTTTTCTGGACTGAGGATATCAACTCAGAGCATGGTTTGGTTTTGCACTTTTTAATACCTAGGATGAAACAAAACTAACTTCATCTCAGCTGTCAGTAACAAGCAACAGCCTTGTTTGCAGCGCTATTATTAGCAAGATCTGACGTTTTACTCTCTCACATGCTATCTGAAAATAATCACTGCTGCAAAGATAAACACAGACCCTGACAGCTACAACTCTCCCTGGCCTTCCAGATACTCATCTAGTGGCAGCATCTCTGTCTTTGCCTTCACCCTCACTTGCCTCCATCTTCTGCCAACCCATTGCTATGGTCATCCAAAGCCCTTCCAGCTCACTCCAGGATCTGTTCTTCATGGATGTCTTGGATTTAGCCACAGCTGCCCTGTGAACACTTTGAAGCACCAGAGGCACTTTCCAGAGGCACTAGCTGTTTCCAGCCAAACACCAAACACTCTCCCCACCTCCTTCTAGGCTTCCAAAAGGAAAGGTGAGGAGAAGCAGCCATGGAAAACCCACTACTACTCTTTCTTAGTTCTGTCCACTCCATCAGATTGCTGTCTCACCACACAACCTTGTCATCAGGAACTCAGAAGCAAAAGACATAATAAAGGAAGAACTTTTTTACGATGAAGATGATGGTGCACTGGCTGCCCAGAGAAAGCTGTGGCTGCCCCATCCCTGGAAATGTCCAAGGCTAGGTTGAAAGGGGCTCTGAGCAACCTGGGAAAGTGGAATGTGTCCCTGCCCATGGCAGAGCGGTTGGAACAGGACAGTCTTTAAAGGTATCTTCCAACCCAACCCATTCTATTAAAAAAAACCCACCTTATGATGCATGCACCTATGAAAAGGGCACAAAATGGCACACACATGATTTTGGGTTGCTCATGCTTCACAGCAAGATCAGATGTAGTTCTTCAGCTGATAGCACCCTGGGCCTTAAAGCACACAAGATGGCAGTGCCTTTCTGCTCTAAATTTAAGGATGACTCCTAGCTTTTGAGGACCAAAGAGGGCTTTCTTCTAATTCATCCACCCATCTCCCACAGCACAGGGCTGCCCTCAGACTCCACACACCACTGCTGGCACCACATCCCAAGGACTTCCCTGCAGTGGTGGCACCACGCTGGCCCCATGTCCTCCATTCCTGCCAAGGAGGACACGCCATGCAATCCTCTGGCTGTGCCTGCAAGCCTTCTCTACCACCCTCCTCCACTGTCATGAGCTGCACAGCTCTCCCCACGCAGCCGACGAGGATGGATGGTGGGTGAAAATAAATTCATTTATTTTTGCTGTAAAGTCTTCTACACCTTTTGATGAATAAAAGGCCAGTGGGTGGATGGGTGGAAAGACTGGAGCCTAAAGCAATAGCAGAGTACTGCTGGAAGGGAGGGGGACAGAGACATCAGCCTTCCCCACCAGCATGAGTCCCACATGACTGACTATTGCAGGTTCCAACAGTTTTCTTAAGCCCTCAGCACAGAACCACTACCCCAAGCCCCAGAATTGTGTTGCTCTGAAAAAGCAAAGCTCTTTCACGTACTTTTCAAATCCATTGTTTTCTAGAAAATTCTAGTATTCCCACAAGAGCAAGCAAAGCTTTGCTGCCCCAAAACATTCTGAACTCACACTTGGGTCCTCCCTAGTGCCAGCACCCACACTGAGGGGTTAGGGCTGAGACAGGTAAAACCTGTCCCTGCTTTTCTAAGGGCTGGAGAGAGGACAGAGCAGCTCCTGTGGGCACCACCAGCTGTTGGTGCTAATTTTGCATGGATGCATCCCTGTGGGAAAGAGTTTTCCTTGGAAGCTCAGCACAGAGCAAGTATGGAAATCTTGCCCAGAGGCACGCCAGTATTCTCTCTTTTTCTTCAGGGGTGGCACTGCTATCTATGCAGCTGAGCTCTCATTAATTCTTAGAGGGTTACGCTTGGAACATAATTTCTAGACATACATGCAACTTCTCAAAGCAATGCCCCTTCAAGCAGAGACTGTGACTTTTAGTTCCGCTTTGGCATGTCACAGCAACACAAATGTGAGCAATTCCCCTACTGGCTCAAAGCTGTCACAGGTGATGTCCCTGGAGCATCATCCAGATGAGGGGAAAGGCAGAGACGCTAGGCACTTTCCATCACCACTGCTGGGAACCCACCAGGACAGCACCAGCTCCTCTGCATCCTTACACCAGAGCCAAGAAAGCATCCTGCACAGGGAAAACATCCCTCTCCTACGTTTTATCCCAGGCTGCTATGAAGGGGCAAAAGGGGAAAAAAAAAATCCAAACACCAAAAAGCTCAAAATAATTTCTGTGCTTCCCATAAGACAGGATCTGCAATTGCCCATGTTCCTTGCCCTTAATATACCTACATAAAGACTTGGCAAAAGTGACAGGCTTGCTAATTCAGAGATCCAAATGCCCCTGGCTCCTCCCTGTGACCCCCTGACTGCAGCCTGGTGTGACACCACCATACAGAAACACCGGCACAGAGGAGACGCAACACAGTGTTGCATCATGGAGCTTCAAGTATTTGCCCTTGCAGTCCCTTGTTCAGCCTCCTCTGCCATCTTTTGGCGTGATTTTGGCCAGAGCAGCAGCTCTCAGGGAATCAGGACCCAGTGCAGTGCCATTTTTATCTATTCACCAATAACCTGTCAAAAAGCCCCAAAGTTCAGTGTCTGGGCTTTCCTCCTGCTGGCACTATTTATGTACATCACTTTAAGAGAGACAGGCTGTGTGTGGCAGCAAGTGGACAGAGTCCCCAGCCCAAAGCTGGCTGTGTATTGCTCATGCCATTTAAATTTCTGCCCTTTTATCCTGTCTGGGTTTTGTAGAAGGAGAAGAGAAACTACCCAGAACCTGAGGCAACTATCCCTCCTCCTTCCCCTCCATCCTCAGTGAAAAACAGGGCAGAGCAGCCGAGTTACATCAGCATCAAGGGATAAAGGAGGCTCTTCTGGGGACAGCTTGGCTGCCGTGATGTGAATGCTGCCTGCGGGAGGAGTTTGGGGCACAGACATGGCACATCGGCTGCCACCCAGCCAGACACAGGCAGCCTGGGTGCAGGGACTAGCCAAGGACAGGCAGCAGCTGTCCCTGCCACTGACTGCAACTGCTCAGCTAGCCAGGATGGGAGGGATTTGTGTCTATGTTTATGAGGCATGCCATTATCCTATTATCCCTCCGTACCTCCATCTTTCCCATATGTTGAGTTTCTCTCCTTTCCACCTTTCCAGTTTCCCTTGGCTTCAAGCAGGGCTGCATGACAGCTCTCACAAGTTTTGCTAGTAACTCTACACTTGACTTCAGTTAAAAGGCATTCCTGGAGGGGTCCTACAAAATAATGGCATTTTAGTGTAGTTTATGGCTATGGAAACTGGGTGAGATGCGAGAGATCCCGACTCCAACATCCCTGACATCCATGAGCATCCTTCTGCACCGCACAAGGCCCAGGCACAGGGGAACAAAACATGTCAGGGACACAGGAATTATTCAAGCATGAAATGAGAAATGCTGTGGGACGCCTTCCTCCCCATAAATAACTCCACATAATCTACAACTGCAGGACACATTGGCCTGTTATAAATAATTCCCTGCTGGAAGAGCACAGGGCAGTGCATCTATATGCCGAGGGTGGGTGACATCCCTTGATTCATGGAGCATCTGGGCAGCAGGCAATGAGATCACCTACACAGCATGAAAAGAAATGGATGATTTGGTTCTGAGCAACCAGTTCATCTACTTCTTTATCTACCTTGTTTTCCACCCTTGCCCCCTTTCACCTGTGCTGTTACCGAGAGCTGAAGGCACTTGCAACAACCCTGAAGATCAGGCAAATCCTCCAGACCTGCAAGCAGCAGAGAATCAGTGGGATAACAGTGACATCCAGCATTCAATCTGTAACACAGCCACGGTGCAGTTCTGTGGACATTTGCTACCAGAAACACTGTGACCACAATCTGCCACAGCAGTAAGTCTCAAACCGGCCCAGAAGACAGGAGTTACCTGAGCATGAAATGAGAGACAGGGTGATGGGGTTTTGGACTGCAGGCAACAGCTGTCCTAAGCATCAGTGCAAACCCCAAACTGTATTTGTATTCAGACTGGTAACATGCCAGTGCTGATAAACCTGGAGCAGCAGCACATGCTGCACAGCCGAGAGCCCCACTGCAGCTTTCCCTGCACCAGGGGATGGAAAGGGTGGTGGGGTTGCAATTTAGAGTAACAGTATGAAAACTTTCATCAGTGCCTGCTCCATGCTTTCTGATGGAGCTGGTCCATCATCCTCAAAGCACCCAGCTATTTTAATGCAGGTGTTCCATTTTTGGGTGCCAAAGCACCCAGAAAACCCCTAAGATGTTGACAACTAGCTATAGTTTATCTTCACTCTAATATTTTGACAGGAAATAGGGAAAACACATTCCACAGCAAAGGAACTTCAGGAAATGGCCAAGTTTGGTCCTAAACAGCATCTCCTGCTGTCACTGCTGGGGACATAACCCAGCAGGCATTTGTAATCTTCTTAAAACCTTTGCTTTAAACCTCACCCTGTTCCTCTGAATCACCTCAATGACAGCTCCCGCCCACGCACCTTACTCCCGGCAAAGCTTTTCGAGGACCCAGCCTGGACGTCTGGATCAATGCAAGCTGTTAGTGGCCGTGCCCAATGTCAGCACTTCACTGGCTGATTTTACAAACAGGCTTAAGTCCCCCGGGGCCCAGAGTGTCACCACGTGTGACAGCACCGGAGGGGGTGCTCAGCAAAGCCCCAGGAAGTGCTCAGCACAGCGCAGGAGCAGGCTTTTGATGAGACAGCTAGAAATCCAGGCGATGCCGCAGATGGGATAAAGACAGCCCTTCCAGCACATTTCAGAGGGTGCTATATTAAGAAGCGTAACAGCAGGACTTTAAAAATCTTCTATCAGGATCTTTTTGCTGGCCACGCTGCACCTTGAAAAGCAAAGACTGTAATAAAGCCAAGGTATAACAACTGCTCAAGAAAAAGCTGCAGAAGCAGTTGTGGGGGGATTAGAAGTAGCCTGGCTATCCGGACAGATTTAGCCTGGCCCATCACTATGCTCTCTGCTGCTGAAAAGGACATGACACAGTAAAAGGAGAGACAAAACCACAGATGCAGCAGTCAGGGTCTACCTGCTGCTGGGTCATCAGGGTAAAGCACAGATTGAGAATCCAGGCAGTGTTTGTGGTTTTGGCATGTGAGCAATTGTTATCGATAAGCGAAGAATTAAACAGCTTAAAGGTGTGGATAAAGACCAGGATATGTGCTTTAGGCCTGGCATTGTCCTCAGGGCTGACTGGATGATGAGTCCTGGTGCAATGGAGCTGGCTCAGCAGAACAGACTGGTCTGCACAAATGGACAAAACCAGAAAAAAGTATTTAAACTACTTTCAGGGTAGATGTTCCTTATGCATGCAAAATACGCGCTAAGCCGATCAACTGCAGAGTTACGCTTAAGTAAGCCTACGTTTTAGAATTTAGACTGGTTTTTAGTTAGAAGTTTCAAGGAAAAAAGAAATCAAGCCCTTCTGCCACGTTACCTAGCCTGGATCCTGCCAGCTCCAAAAGACTGATGTGACAATTAGCTCCTTGTTAGTGAAATAAGTTTACAAGATCAAATGTGCTGCTGGTTGTGTTTTAAGCCAGCTCCTTAAAAGGACATCATTAAGGCTTGGTCTCCATCTTCTACATCAATCTTTCACTACATGGCTTTATTGCTTTCAAAAGGTACTGAATTTGTCTTGCAGCAATTTCCACTTCCAAACACTGAAAAAACTGGAAAATCTACAATTATTGGATGTTCTAGAATTCATTACTTGCTGGCTGACTTTTACTTTATATGTTTACTGTAAAAACCGACTGAGCAATAACCATTGAACGGCTTTCTTTGGCTTAGCAGCTGGCCAAGCCATAAATCAAACAGGGAAAATGGACAGAATCAATCTGATTTTCACTATCCATCACTACTTGTCTGGTCTAAATTTAGCCAAGGCTCCCTTTATTCAACAGAAGTGCCTGTATCTACATCAGTATTGCATCAAATGCTTCACAGCAAAAGAGAAACTAAGGTTCATTTACTTAAGGTTAAATAATAAACGCAATTCTGAGCTCTACAAAGGCTTCCAAGGAGTTTTATGCTGCTCTGAGGCCAACAACCTTGGAGATGAGTCACTCTTCAGGAGAGCCCCTCTTTTGCAAAAGACCACAACTAAAACCTACAGAGGTCTCTGAGAACAACTGCTTCTAGTCAGGAACAAGGCAGGTAAGATGAATTACCCCCAAGACGTAGGTTCAGGCCTAAGACACAGCATAATGATACATCAGGAGAGAATAACTTGTGTACATGCAAGCTGCAAGGCTGAGAGATGCCTCCCCTAAAACGTCAAAAAGGGAGCGACTAAGAACATTTGTGTATTTAAAAAGTGTCAGACAAAAACCAAACAAAAAACCCACCCAATCAAAAAAAACCACAACAAACCACATCGTGTAAAGCACACACATATTCAGCCAAAACGTGCTGCACTGCATGTTTCAGTGCTTCTGAGCATGACTTTAACTCCCTAAGCACATTTTGCTGCCCTCATGAGTCTCTAAATGAGGACTTTCCTACCACAGCAGCCGATGAGCGACAATGACAAGGCAATATTTATGGTGCAGAAACACTGACCAGAAAGATCTTAGAACCCAGGGCAGCTCCTCCACTTTCCTTCCTGGGACAAACTGGGAACTGGCAGACAGGGACTTGCACTTCACCGAACCCTGCACAGCAAAGAGAAGCTACCACGACACTCTTCTAACACCAATAATAAATACGACTCTGCTGCACTCAAAGACTTTCCTTCTGCATATGACAGGGGTTTCACAAGAATCCTACTTTGTTGCTAACACAATGACTCAAACCTCCCCAAACTTTAACTTTTAATAATCTATAGGAGTGAAACAGCAGTCCAAAGGAGTTATATGTTCTCTGAAACCACAGCAAAAAATTCATTACTTGATATTGAGGAAGACATCAGGAAAAAAGAAAAGGTTCAGGGCACAGATTTGGTACAAACTACACGCTGAAGTCAGGTGGTAGATGGCTTGATCTCCTTAAGCCTGTTGCAAGCAATAAATATTTCCTATTTCGAGCACAACATCTTGAAATGGTGCTGCACACACAACCTTCCCAGAGCACAGGCATCCAATAAGGACACCAATTATCAACAGCTGGGACAAACCCACCCTATACCAGCTGCTACACCCCAATGAGACCCCAAAATCCATTACAATGGATTGGGAAGAGCTCAAGAGAAGAGGAGTGAGGGTAGCTCACTACCTCTGTCCTCCCCAGCCACTCACCAAGGGCACTCATTTGGGTATTTCTCACTGGGACCAATCCTGTCTGACCCCCAACCACCTGGTCAAACCTATTCCCCTAACCTCTGGGTAACATGACTAAATACCAGGGAAACTGGGAAAGATAATCAAGCTGGTAAGGAGAATCAGGCTTGGGACAACCAACCTCAGACTTTCTGTCCTGCTCCCATCACAGCAGCACGTTGTCTTTGCAGAGATGCTCATTCATTCATGGAAAGTGATCAAGAAAAAGCAATTTCCATCTGCAACATGCCAAAAAACAAGGCCTTTCCCTTGGAACAGGGTCTGACGTACTTTTGATATCCAAGGCTAGAGGCAGCAACAGGGCTAATGCTACAGTTTGTAGCAAATCCAACTCCTGACCCATATAAATAAATGAATAAATAACTAGCAGACCTCTCTGGAAGCAAACATTCCGAGGATTCTTGATGTGCTCTTAACACCATCACACTTCTAACACTGGAGGACTTTCTAGAGCAATGACTCTGTCCCTGCAACAGATCAAACAGCCCATTCCGTTCGGGAAGAGCAGGGAAGGAGGCACTTTCCCCACCACACCCTAAGGTGCTCCCCAGTCCTGCTGGGGCTGCATCTGACCTATTGATAGCTGCAGGCACCTCCTGGTATCTGCACCTTTCCACATCTCCAACCCAGCCCTGAGCCAGGCAGGTGGTGACTTCCAGGACTAGACAGAATCAGCAGACAGGGGTACCACTGCTTTCTCATCCCACTGTGTTTGTCAAGCCTGATTTTTGGAGGTGCTGAGCCCTCCTGAGGTGTCTGAGGGTCCTCAGCCCTTCTGAGGCAACTGGGTTGTTGGGACAGCCAGGACTGCCAGGGACACTAGTGCAATGAGTGTCCTCTCCTTGAAAATAAGCACAGGACTTTTTCCAGCAGGAGAAGCCTGTGATGACAACCTACCATCCTTCAGGTACCATATCTCCATGGCCATCCCCCACTGCATCCCCTGTAAATAAGCGCTTTCCATGCCTGCAGCCCTCTTCTCCAGATTTACTGTGAATATGTAACCCCTGGGGGGCTGTTAGGGATATTTATCCCTAACTCAGTCAAAGCCCTGGTGTGAGGTTGGTCCAGGCTGTCCCACCTGTGTATGCCAAGGTAAACGGCTTCTCCCCTCCCACTCTGCTGGAGCCCTACACAGCAAGGAGGGCAAACACAGCAAGGAGGGCAAACACTGCTTCAGGACTTCACCTCCTTCTGCCATGAGTCAGAGAATCCTACAACGATTTGGGTTGGAAGGAACCTTAAAGATCATCCAGCTCCAATCCCCTGCCATAGGAAGGAACATCTTTTAGTAGATCAGGGTGCAGACCCAAGCAGCTCAAGCCTTCATCACCACACATTACTTCAACTTTTAACTATCAGCAAACCAGTGGCAATGCCCATGTGAAGCCAGAGCCCTGCCATGATGCAGAAAAAGCAGACACCTGGATGACCACTCTTGTTAAAGCCAACATGTTTCTACATCCCTCTCCCAGTGCATCAAAGGCAATGTGCCCTGGGTATAATTCTACTGAACTCCACTAGTCCAGACTGAAACTAGCACATTTATTTAACGTGGCAGTGCAAGAAAATTCTACATCCATAAATACATGAACATCTGTCAGGCTGGGCACAGACAATGGACCAGTTGTGGACGATGCATTAACAGAAAATGAAAATTACATATGTAAATCTCTACATCTCTAAAACTAAGAAAGAAAAAAATTACAAACCTTTGCCACACATTCAGATTACCATGCCAGAACAATCAGGCTGAAAAAATCCCTACAAAAGCCTAATTCAGATCTCCTGTGAGAACGCTCTATCACCACCTTACACCCCACATCCATGTGAACCGGGCTCCTTTGAGCCCCAGCCTCAACACCAATCACAAGAGCTGAAAATTTGAAAGACATCTGTAAAATAAATTACTAGAGTGAGTAGGTAACAGGCCACGTCTCATCCCATGGGGAAGACACGTGGCAAATGAAGGGCAGGCTGCTCAGGGCTAGTGAAAGGAGACACCTCCGTGCCGTGCACCCTCAGCCCGTGGCACGCTCATTCACAAAGGATCTGCGGAAAGGGGATCAACTTACAAATGCAAACAGTGCTACAGCAACCACGGCTAGACGAGATGCAAATCCACACAAAACTGGGTAGAACTGCAGTATTTTGAGGATCTGTTGGATTTTCCCAACTAGAAGGACAACACTAAACCCCCCATATCCAATGCTAAGACAGGGAAGAATGAATAAAACTAAGAGCAGGTTCACAGCTACAAGTCCTTTCCAGTGAACCATTATTCTCCAAAACATCGTAAATTCATCTTGCAGGCAGCTGATAGCACACACAGCAAACCCAAGGTTTACTGCCATTTATGTCACAGGTCTCCTGTAACTATCCAAAGAGCACTTGGACCAGTGCTGCCCCTAAGTATCTGCTAAACTCCCAGCAAGAGACAAGGGCTTTAAGCCCATGATTAAGTTAAAGCAAATGCTCCACTGAATCTTTAAGCCAAACTGTCCCAAGAGTTCAGTCTCAGTGAATGTGGGGGGTTATGTGAAGATTTTTTTTTAGAATTTCACTGAAATCCTCTTTAGCTATTTGAGTTATCCATGAAAAATGTTCCCACTTCTCAAGAATCCTTGCAGATGCTTTGATGTTTTTCAGACTACTGATGGCTTAAAAAAAGCCCCGTAAAACCCGATGATGGCTCATTCCCAAACGAAAATCACTGTCCGAGAGGCACAGCTTGATGTTATCCTCTCAACACTGACAGCTTCTGAAACCCCACCAGACGCAGATTTTCATAGCCATTAAGTGAATCTAATTGACTTTACAAGCAGCAAAAGCTTGAAAAGGTGTTTTACAAATACCCCTTTTAAACAGTTTGGATTTAAAAAAAAAAAATCTCTCATTAGCATCCCTATTGTACAATAACTTCTTCCCCACTTGCTTTCTCTTTTTTCAACAAATCCCACCACTAACGATGTAATTCCACCAAGGAAGACTTTACCAGGATGCTCACCGTTGTTCAGCAGCCAGCAGCCAGGTATCTGCCATGCTTTTATTGCTCTGCCTCTCAGTAACCATCATCTGAATTGGCACTTAGAAATCACAGGTGTTCCAAACCAGGCTGTTTTCAAAAGCTTCTCTTTGCACTTCTACTATTTAACATTATTTTAATTTGGAAGACTACAGATTTAGGTCTTCCCTGGATTTCCACTAGAAGTGTTACACAGTGTTTCTGATGCTGTTATCTAGATCCAGAGAGGATGAACGGATTTGGTACCTCCAAAAAAAGAACAAAAAGCCTGGTCTCAGCAAATGAAGTGGTTTGGGTTTTTTTTTGTTTTGGTTTTTTTTTGTCGTTGTTTTTGTTTGTTTGTTTTATGTGTACTCTGACTGCAATAACAATTTTATATATCCTGTTCCAATGGGAAAAATTAGGTTTGTAAGAAAAGTCATAGTAGTAAAGATCAATGGATACATCTGGAAATGATGTGGGTGCTCTAAAGAAGGTGTAAGAAATCTTGTTGCCGGCAGTTCTTTTGCTTTTAGGTAAAATGTTCTCCCCCCACCACTGACATGTGGGTTTGTGCACTGACACTGTTTTCAGCTTAGCAGTCACAATATCCTCATGCTGCTGACTTCCACTTATTGTCTCATCTTTGTTATTCTGAGTCTTCTACCAAAAAAAAAAGAAAAAAAAGCACTTGCACTCACCATGCAAAATATCTGAACAACAAACTAAGGAGGAGAAGAAAGTATATATACAACAAAATTAGGTAAAGGCACATAAATTGAAAAGTTTGATGGAAGGAATGGGAAAATCAGAGATACGGAGGGATCCTTGGTATGGGACCACTACCCTTGGAAAATGCCAGAAGTGATGAGTGAAGCAAGAACTAGACTAGACAAAAGTCACTGGAGAATTCAACACCAGGATGGACAAGAGAGCTGAGCAGAATTCAAAGGAATGCAAGTATTTCAGTTTGACCCAAGACTGGAAATGTGAGATACAGAACTGCTGTGCTAGGGGATGGACGAGGGGAAAAAATGGAAAAAAAATTAGCTCAAGGAATTGGTTATCTGATAGCTGTTGAAGTGAGTGTTGAATGCAAGGTGCACTAAGGAGCTACTCATGGCCAGAGAGCTGGTCCAGCCCTCCCCATTTCAATGAGCAGCACTAGCACAGAGCCCAAGAGCTGCCAACTGTAAAATGCAACCAAACTTGCACCGCTGATACCAGTTTCCAAGTCAGGATTCGAGCACACTGGCAAGAGAAAGTGGGAGCAGCTTGTATAGCAATTAGTGGTGACTGAGGGTAAGTCCAGGCAAGCAGCTTACGTAAAAATGCAGTTTTTGTCAATGCAAAACAATTCACACATTTGTCCTGAATTCACCAAAGGTGGAAAATGAAAGGCAGAGGAAAGCCAGGCTGGCACTAATCCTGCACAGAGCTCAGGCCCCAGCGTTGCCAGCCAGGACACTGGCACACGGCTCGGTCGTCTCAGGATCACCAGGGATGCCCCAGCAGCCAGGACTTCAGACATGGACTCCCTCAACACCACTTCTTCAACAATTACAGTGGTATAAAACACCTCAATATGTAATTTAAACAGGGCCCGGGATGCAGGAAATCCCAGCACTGACTCGGTACAGATTTAATAGTGCCATGCAAAGAGGGATCTGCCAGAGGGGTAACAAACACTTAACCATATCATGGCTCTATCATGATCAGTGTTTTTAAGTATACACTTGGGTCTGGCCTGTGCTTCTTCAAGAAAACTGTAACAGAGCCAACCATTCCGTTTTGGGCTGAAAAAAGCATTACACCCACCACTAAACCCAGATCCTTGCTTTGTCATAGTGAAAAAACAGAGAAGGAGCAATAAATAAGCTTAGTTTGGACCAAAACTATCCTCCCTTTTACTTCCCAGTTCCTGAACTGAAAAATCATTTGCTCACAAAACCTCTGGTTTTTAGTTTTGCTGCTTGGATAAGTCCTAGAAACAACACATGAATTTTAAGTGATAAATATTATTTGCAAGTTACAATTTCAAGCAGGACACATTGATGTGGGACTAATGGGTTGTATTATTCCATTAGCGTTTACACTGTTGCAAATCCCATTTTAAATAACAATATCTCATGTAGCCACTTAAAAATACAACTGTAATACATGCTTCTCATTACCAATTTTGAAATGTCTCCTTTCACTCACAGAATCCCATTTGAAAGCAGAAGCCCAGCTTGGCACTAAGCCCTGGGAATCCCAGGTCTACATATTAGAATTATCTTGTAAGAAATAAAATTTTTGAAGGAAACACTCTTCAAACAGTTATAGAAGACAATGAATGATATTGTATATGCTGTCATAAATTGTTAATTGATTGCTGGGGTCCAACGGGTCAATAGATGACTTAAAAGAATGGCTCAAAGCCATCTGTAACGGATACCACAGCTTCTACCTGCCTCTGACCAGACCACTATGAACTAATTTTTGATGCACCCTTAATAAAGGACATGAGGCTTCTTGGTGATTCCATGTGTTCCCCTCACCAAAATACAAAAACAAAACCAGAAACCGAAACCCTATTATTTGGTTACAAGGAATAAACTTGTCAACAGAAACTAGGTAAGACACAAGCTGCTATCTTTGGATTTTCTTTAAGACTCCTTTCATTAGCCACCTGTCAGGATAACAAAATGATGCTTCAGCTTTCTACAGAATGGAAAAAAAATATAAAAGGGAGAAAGAAAATCTAAAAATACACTTTGAAGCTGCCTGTTTCGCTGATGCAGAAAGTAACAACAAAGGCTCATACATCCCTCAGCTCATCACAGAACCAGATACCAGCAAAACACTCTAGGTCTCTCTTTTTGCTGTAGTCTGGAAGGGAGTAGCATCAAGCATGTGATTATTTGTAACAGATCCCCAGCACTGCATTACCAAAATAAAACCATGCACTCTGCAATACACCAGCAAACAACGCTGCAAGTTCCCGGAGTCCCCAGAGGGCTCATGGCCGCCCCAAAAGTCATTCCCATCCCGAGGAATTAAATATAACCCAGCCAAATCAAGATCTAAGCCTACAGAAGGAATTTCAGAAGTCCATTCTGAAATTCAGGGATATTCTGAATGGTTTGCCTTCTTGAAAAATCAGGCCATGTATTTAGACTTTGACATAAAACCATTTTTTTTCAGTATATTTAGAGGTCTTCAAGCAGAGAGCAATCCCCAATGGCAATTTCTGAAGTATTAAGGCCACTGGTGGTGCACACTGAGATTAAACAACATGACCACAGACACTCTTGGTTAATCCTAAGAGGCTGAATATAATAAATAAACATGATAATGTGAGAATAAGATTTTTCAGTTCATGTTCCTAAATCCAAAATTCAGTGTCAGGAGGGGCTAAAATCTTTGTACATTTTAAACTCTTGCCACTTGTCAGATATCCAACACAGAGCCTAAATTTAGGCTATCATGAAATCTTAACCTAAACAGAATTTTGGGCAATTGTTTTAAATCTTGGCCATTCCTAAGAAAGCAAGAGAAAGATGACCTGCTGAAACTCTCTCCTTCAGGAGAGTAAAAAATTTGCATTTAAACTTGTAAATAAAATTTTGGGATTATAACCCTTTTCAATTTATTCACTAAGACAGTCCAGAGAAATTGCATACAGCCATGCCAGAAAACATCCAACACTGGAGAAAACATCAAAAAAATTATTCAAAGCTACAAAAAAACCCAGAACACCTGATGTCCCTGCCTTCTTCATGTTTGTAAGTCCCAGCGTGGCTTGTTTACTGGTCTCAAGAAGTTAACTGTGCATAAAAAACTACTGATGTTCAATTTACACAACTGGTTACCTCTTATACTGAAGATTAATGACCAGCACTGGCGTGTACTGAGGATTTTAAACACCTGCAGGTTGAGCTTACGTTCAGTGGCATCATATCCACCCAGTCGTGGCTACAACTCAAACACTGCTGCATTAACTGATGGTCATGTCCACGAGGGACTGACTACTTTTAGAGAGAATTCTTGAACACTTGGGGGAGAAAAAAAAAAGGTCATATTACTGTGCAAAATTTACTATAAAATCCATTTTCTTCTAATTTTGACATGGGACTGTGCCAAACTCATGGATCTGAAGGGAGAGCTATTTTTATCTTACAGATACGCACACTGAGGAATGGGTTTGTGCATATGTTCCTCCTCCTGTGATAAATAAATAGGAAGGGGGGGAGGCTGCAGCAGCTTGCCCATAAACATGTTTATTCCATTGGCTGTGGATGACACAGCCCTGAATCTGCACACTGCTCCCCTCATCAGGCAGCTCCAGTTCTTCCTACGTTGGCCCTTAGCTGACAGCATCCCGCTTTTACTCTGTACTACCTGATCGCCCCAAAAGTGGAGAAGAAACAAAGTTTTTGTGGGTAGAAAGACCCTGCAGGCCCTAGAATGGGTTGAACAGAGCTGGCCCATGTGGCTCAGCTCTGCAAGGGACCCAAGCTGCATCACCTCTGGATCTACCCAGCTGTTATCAGCAGGGCTGCAGCTTTGGGCTGGGGCTTCTTTGTTGTGCCTGCTGCTGGAACCAGGACAGCCCTTGGTCAGCTCTGGGAATATGGGGTTTGGGGTAGGAGCTGCTGTCAGCAGCGCTTTGCCTTGCTCACTGTGCCCATGCTCCATGCCTGCAGGACGGGGCTGCCTCCAGATGGAAAAGCCAAGGCTCCAGCACAGAGAAATGAGGCAGCCATGAGTGATGGAGTGCCACTGTCAGATGAGGTGCATTTTGGGAGGTAATTCAACTTTAAACACATTTTACATTATTGAAATAAAACCAAAATGTTTCAGTCTGTTACTAATGCTGGACAAAGCGCATCCCCCTAACACTTGGAAACATGAGTTGTTTTTCATCTTGCTTCCCAAAAAACCTCTGCACTGGGGATGAGAGATGCCAAATCAGGCAGTTCCCGTGCTGCTAAGCTGTAGAAACCCAAAAGCAACAGTAGAAATTGCTGAGCTGAAGAATCCCTGACTGTCCCACTCGTGGGACATCAGCTTTGGAAATACTTTCTGACAAAATATTTCCCACAATAAAGTATATGAAACTAATCCTAATCTTGTAGGACCTCTCTGCTACGGAGATTGCATCCCGGGAAGCACACTCATGGAATTGCAGAGAGATGTCAGTAGTGACATACTCACAGGACAGACCCTCCTCTGCCCGAGGAGACCTAACTTCAGTTCCCAGCAGTGACAGGAACAGAGCTGGGAAACACCCAGGTGAAGATAAGGACACAGTCTCTCCCATGGGTTTCCCAGCTCCATACAGAACTCCTCACCACTCCACCAGGCATGTGGGAGAGCTACTCGTGAAAATCCCAATACAGGGCAGACGGCTCAGGGGTTTGGCAGATACATGAGGTCAGGGCACTGCATAAGCCAGCAAGAAATGCTGAAGATAGGGATGCTTCAGATTCCAGCTGCCTCTTGGGCACCAGGAGCAGGGCAGGGCTCTCCAAAAACACATTCCTCCACTGGGAAGCAGCAGCCCTGAGCCCTCTCCGGCGTCAGGTAACTAAGCCCTTTCTTTGCAAAGCAAGAGCTGCTCTATTCTTTCCAAACAATGTTATCATTTGGCAGCTTCACTCCTGCTTATCTGGCAGCTTGAGCATTATCCAGAATGTGGAAGAACTGGGCTCTGTGGCCGACCCCTCTGACCCAGGGCTCAGTGGGGAGAAATATGCCCCAGCCCCTCTCCTTGCGTCTTTCCAAGGGTTTAGGCATGGCATAGCAACCACAGCTCCAGGGCTGAGGTAGACCCTGTACTTTCCCTGCACCCCAAAACTCATTGGTTCTCACCTCAGAGCCTCCCTAAGGCTCAGCATTTATGGAGTAGAAGTGGGAGGAGCAACATGATTCACAACCAGCTGTTCACCTTGCAAACAGTGATGCCAGAGGGATCCCACTACTGCCAACAGGCCTGATGCAAGACACAGATACTTGCTTGTTAGCCAGAAAAACACCTCGCTGTAGGCAAGAGTAGAGGCAGCAAACAGAGTCTGACCTCCTCACAACCCAACTCTGGACCCACCTCAACTGATGTCCTTCTAGCAGAACCTTTCCAGAACCTCTGCCAAGAAGGGCAGGATATCCCTCCTTTGACCTCAGCTGAGGAATGTGCCACCCAAGACCAGCAGAAACTGGACCCTAATGAGCCATCCCCCCACAGTCCCTCTTCCTTAGGGCCCTGTCACCCAGAGACGTTGGGATATCGGCGCAGGCTCCTCATGTGCACTCTCATGTACAGAGGACAAAGGGCAGCAGGAGAGGAAGGCTCTGCTCACTCCTGGATGGAGGCAGGAGAGCAAAGCACCCATCCCCTCCCAGCACGAGGCAACCAGAGGCATCCGCCTGCCCACAGAGCGAGAGCCGGAGCAGTGCAGCCGCTGCGAAAGCCACAGCCCTGAGCACAGTGTGGTTAATGTGAGCTGACACCTCCTGCAGCAGCAGTCCAGCTTCGGCTGCTGCATTACGCCAGGCACATGCCCTCAACACCTCACCAGGTCCTGTGTCCTCAGCTCTCCAGGTTGCACATCTGTGCTGTCTGTCCATCCTCCCCAGCAGCACTGGGCACCGCCACGCAGCCACCAAGCTTGTCAGCAGTCCCTAAAACCCTGACAAAGGCCAGCTGCCACCACCACCAAGTCTTTGCACCACCAGGATAGGTATGCACACCCGTCAGAAAACCCTGCCAGGACAGCCAGCAGCAGGAGGTAACTCTTTAAACAACCACAGAAATACATGGAAATTCATCAGCCAAAACCCCAGCTCCACTCGTTTTGGGGAGCAGCAGTTTTGTATTGGACACAAGGAGTCTTGGTTTCCACAAGCTCTCCAGCAGAGACCTCAGCCTCACAAGAATCTCTCTAATACACCAACCACTGCAAAAAAACAGACAACACAACCAACCGGGACAGAAGCTTGAAGAGACATTGTAAAATTGATTAGTCATCAAAATCATCAGACCATAAAAGAAGCTCCAGCTGTGCTCATCGTTTTTTGTATGGATAAATACAAGAGGCAGGGCTCCATTTAAAATTAATTCTTTTTTGTTGTTGTTGACTTTGCTTGGGGTTTTTTTGTTTACTAGAGCCTGTTACTCTGGTTGACAATTAAACCCATCATCCAATTCCTTTCTTTTTCACCAGCCCAGCCGTCTTTTTTCACAGCTCTTGAAGAAGGAAAAAAAAGAAAGGTAAATTCCAAAAAGTGCTGTTTTAAAATGAAAAATGCAAGTTTACAAAGAGCTCAGGAAGGTGTTTGAACCATTCAACCTTCTGTTTTAAGACCCCAGCACGGACTCAACACAAACAATTCCTTTCACACTGAAAGTATTTTCAAGTCACACCACTGTGTACAAGCTCCAAGTTAAGCACTGGCCCAAATGTTCTGCCAGACCCTTGGCGTAAGTGTAGGAGGGCAAGAGAAAACTAAGATTTAAATTTTGGCTAGTGTACTTCTGCAAAATCATTGTCAGCATGTATTTTTCACATATTGTCAGCACGTTTTCAAACAAAATCCAGCAGAAGAAAATTCAAACAATAACTAACTTGGAAGCAAGAGGTTAAAATATACTGCAGAAGAAAAACCCTAATATGGTGTAACTCGTGGAATTGTTCAACACTAATCATTAACCTGGGTGCTTAGGGTATCCACCATGGCAAACTGAGTCTTTTTGGCTTGGTTATAAAACTGACCCACAGGTTTTATGGATGCTTTCAAAAAACCACAAAGAATGACCCATTTTAATAGTTAAAATATCCCCTCACTGTAGATGCCTGCCTCGCCAGAGGGCTATTTGCTGTAGATGCGCTTTACAACAGGACCCCAGCCCTGGGCACCATGGAGAGCCAGCTGCAAACAGGTTTTTGTGCGTGGGTATCTTGGATTCCAAGGGCAAAAACCTCAGCAAAACCACAACCAACATCTTTATCCAAGACCTTAAGACCATGTCCCAGTTCAACCTTTGCATTCACCACCCTAAGAAACAGGAATTCACAACCTCACCACAAAAACGCTGCCCTCCTTTTTTCATGTCAGGAAGAAAATATTAAAGGAGGAAAACATGGATTCTCTAAAGAAGGAGCAAGAAGTTGCCTGGTCGCACTCCCAAGCCAAACTGCAGTTTTATCAGGGTGGGTTTAACTTGTCTAGTCAAGCTCTGGCCGTCTCCAGCCTCTCTGGGACTCTGTCCCCACACCCCATTACTCATGCTGTGACCAGTTCTTCTCTTAACACCTCGCTGAGAAAGCTCTCACAAATATCTCAGCTGCAGCAGTACAATGAGCCCTTCTCATTCCCACTGCAATCATTTTTGCCTGGGTGCTAATTTGTAAACCAGGCAAATAAAAGACAAACTTGGGGCTTGAATTTGTTTTATTACCATTGTTCTGCCCTTTGGGTGGGACGGGCAAGGCCAGTGTGGCACATCGCTGCCTTTCTCCGGATGTTCAGAGTGCCAGCTTTCAAAACACACAAAACTCTGGGTTTTTCTAGGATGACTGTATTTACACTGCTGTCCTATAGGAAAAAAATCCACCAACTGCATTTTTGGAGGAAACAGGAGCAAACCATTGGATTCATGCCTTGTGCACAGCCACACCAAATAGCACCACACCAATGGTGCCGGTCCCAATGCACAGACATCCTTCTCCTTCCCCAGACCCAAAAGCCCCTCTGGTCTCTTTATCCAATTATGACTCCAGCCACACTGCTAACGCCACTATCATCAAGATGCTTTAACAAGCACCAACAATTCCATAAATTTGCTTTTTATGGCATGGCAGAAGCCTAATTACATGATTAAATTCCGTCAAAAATTAAAGCCCACACATTTGCTCTAAAATTGCAATTAGCCCTTTCAGGTACCAGATAAAAGCAATGCTAACATTTCAAAGACATGTTGGCAACACAGCTGAACCAGATTACATTACTGACCCTACACAAATCCAGGACAATACTTTGAGCCCCTTTCCTTTATTTTCTGTGTCTGCTAGTGTCATAAATACAGGAACTATGATCCCTGCTTTAAATTGTGACCATGTAAGTCCCAAGCATTAATAAGCAAAGCAGCTCAAACATCTATTAACTCCATATTACATGTTCTTATTCTACTGGAATCTTCTGATATTTGCTCTGGCATAATACCATGCTGGACCTCACTACAGAGGTGCAGAAATGTTTTGCTATGAACCCTTTTATTTCTGTGACGCTGCCTTTAATGAACATTGAGCTTTTTAAATAGAAGTCACACACCGCTTAATTGTTAAAAAAACAAGCCCTGTAAATGAACCCACCCTGTGTGTAAGATGTGACAAGATCTGTGTAAGATACACACTATGATGGGACAGCAATTTAAATTAAGCTAGTTAATGATTGTTTAAGAGGAGCAACATTTGAGCAAAATGTAACATTGCATATTAGATGCGAGGGATGGTTTGCGGCTATGGTACTGCCAGCAGTTCTCTAAAAGTGCCCAGGGAAAGATTTTTCACACCTGGGCAACAGGAATGATACAGCAAATGATACAGCAAAAATATGGTCACATGAAAAAACAACACAGTAGGTACCCAAGAAAAGAGCAGGTACCCCAAGAAGATGGAACTAAGGTGGGATACTGGTATCGTCTTGCTCTTCCAGCTCACCACTAGCACTCTGCAATGACCAGAAGAAACCCTCAAACCCCAAGTGACTGCCCAGGCATTCCCCTGCTCAAGTCCTCAACATGGATGTGTGCCTACAAAAAAGGGAAGTAGCACCTGACAGGTTCTAAAGGGACCTTTTTTTTTTTTTTTTTGAAATGACATAAGTTATCTTTTACAGCTTAAGATAATATCATTAGAGACTGTATTTTTAATTATACTCATATATATAACAAATGGATGAACCCGTATTATGACAAGCTTGTGCGACAGCAGCCCTTTACATACCTGATCTGTGCCTCTTCCAAAACACCTGCATTAAGGAATGTTCTTGAATGACATGGGAAAATGGGCTCAACAGCTAAAATGGGCTCGTCTGAGCATTTGGGCTAAAAGGCCTTTCATCTCCCTCTCCTCCTGCTGTCAGAGCTAATACCAAGTGCATGGAGCAAAGAAACACTGAGCTCAAGATATAAGGGCTGGGGTGGACCTAGGCTGCAGCGAATAACCCGCATCCTCCAGCCTCAGTGTCCCCAAGCACCCACACCCTGGTCCTTGGGGCGGCTGTGGGACCCAGCAGCACCACACTCAAGGGGTGGACGGAGGCTGCCTGGGATGACTAGGCACTTGGGGGAGGGGGAGTAATGAAAAAAAAAAACCAAAAAAAAACCAGCAAAAAAACCCCAAACCAAACCAAAATCAGAGATGGCTTTGTGCCTGGTGTGGCTAAAGAGCTGCATTCTGGCGACTTTTGAGCTTGCTCAGTGCTGCTGACAGGAGGAAAAGGCGCCAGCAGCAGGGAGCAGCCATGTTCCCCAGCAGGCTGGGGGAAGGAAGGCTCCCTCAGGGAATTCGTACTCACCTGGTGGTTTCATGTAATATTGCTCAATATCGGACATGTCCGTGTGCAGCGCACAATCGAGATAGTGCAGGATAACTTTTCTACTGAAGTAGTACCTCATACCCATCAGAAAGATGGGCAAACAGCAGGTCAGCAGGAAGGACTTGGTCACAACAAAGCACATTACTATGGAGATAAGGAAGAGAAATAAACGACACCTGTCAGAAAAGAGAATTTAGTGTTGATTTCGGAATACAAACTCATTAAAAAAATAAATCAATAAAACAAGCACAGTTAAAATACACATTTGCAGTACATACACAGTTCACGCTCTCGAGATTTTTGTGTTAAGGGATGGCGTATCGCGATGAGATAACCCGGAGAAGTTTATGAGATCCTGAAGGAGCCGGTGGGGAGGATCCGCCACGCCACGGCAGGGCCCACTGAGCTCCTGAGGAACGGAGCCATGGGGACCCCGAGGGCACCGCACACCCCAGGGCCCCTTCGCTGTCCCCGGTGAGGCCGGAACGCGGCCGGGCGGAGGAGCCGCGCTGCGGGCACCGCTCCGCAGCCATGTGTTCGCCACTGCGGCAGTGCTATTTCCATCAGCACCGACTCCCAGGGCAGCCACCCTTGCCCGCTCCCGTCCCGGGGGGCTTCTGCGGGTGTCCCTGTGACGGCAGCTCTCTCCGGCACGGCCCGGAGCCACCGGCTGAGTCTCCCTGCTCCCCAACGCCTGCCGGGGGTGCCCCTCCAGCGCGAGGTCCAGTCCTGCCCGGTGTCTGGGACATGGGGTGCGACCCGCCTGCAGCCACCGAGGGCAGGAGACCACCCCAAAGCCCGCTCGGGGCGGGGGGCAAACACCATTAATTATTGGCACGGGGAGGGGACACCTTGCACGCGCTATTTTTTGGCATTTAACTCAGGGAGGAGAAGGGAACCCCCGGCTCAATCCTGCTGCAGGGGATACTCCCTCCCCAGGCCGGGGGGGTTTGGGGAACGCTCACTGACGGGCCCGGCTGTCTCCAGGCAACGGCAGCACGCCATGCCCCCCCTCGCCGGGCTGCGCGGGGGCGGCCAGTGCGCGGTGCGCTCCGCTGCCCTCCGCGCACCCCCAAGCCCTGCAATAACCACAAGGACGACTCTACCCTCACCCCCGCGGCGACCTCCCCTTACACCCGCGCAGGGTCGCGCATCCCCCGGCGGCGCAGGGCTCCCCCTCCCNTCCCGCCTCTCCGACCATTTTGTGAAGACCCACAGCGGCGAATAAACCCAGCGCCCCCCTCCCCAAAAGGGAGCAGATACTCACCGGCCAGCAGCCCGTAGAGCAGCTGAGTGAGGGGCTGCTGCTTCAGCCCCCTGAACGCCGTGTTGGGGATCCGC
>VZRN01006619.1:3360047-3418372 GCA_013397935.1 Dasyornis broadbenti | reverse complement strand
AAAAGGGGAGGGGGAAGGAACGGGGCGCGGAGCCGGCACGGAGACCCGCGAGCAGCGGGGTGCACAGCAGCGCGGCCGGGCGGGACGAGAGGAAGGAGCCCCGCTGCATTTTGGAGAGGCATTTATAGGGCGGGGGGGCCGCGGGTCCCCGGGGTCCTAGAGCCCCCCGCATTGGCTGCGCGGGGTCGCCATGTGATCGAGGGGGCGGGACACCTCCCCCTTGCCCCCCCATCCCTGCACCGCCCCTTGCAAATTACTACGGCGCGGGTCTGCGCGGAGAGTCGGGGCCGCACATCTTTGCCCGCATACACCGGTGTGCGCGAAGGGGGGGGTTATTAATTTATTTTTCATGTATCTATTTATTTACTGAAAACCCACCGTGCACTCAGCAGCCTTCTGGAACAGTCGCTGCGGGTGCGCGGTGCGGCGCTGCGCGGGGCGCTACTGGAGCGCGGAGCAACGGGGAGGGAGCGCCGGCAGGCTCCGCACCGCGTCCCGGCGGGCTCAGCACCGCGTCCCGAAGGGCTGCGGCGCGGCTGCTCCGCCGTGAGTCCCTCCCCGCGGCGCCGCGTCCCTGCGCAGCCCCGGCGCGGAGCTCCGCGAAGCGCGTCCCAGCCCCGCCATCCCGTGCGGAACGCTCTGCACGGGCAGAACGGGCTGGGAGGTGCAGCCGCGCGGTCCCCGTCTCCCAAGCCCAAGTAAATCCCTCTCTCCATCTCTTAGCGCCCCGGGTCAGTAACTTTTCCTGCGGTGCCCACAGCACTGTGCGGTGCTAGGAGCGCGGCCGGCCCAGCTACCTCCGCGCTCCTCCGCGGGGCGCTGAAAAGAGGGGGAGGGAGGGATGCCCAGGCAGGAAGACGGGCGCCTACTCTTCGCAGGACCCGAAAAGCTTCGGCCTCTCCCGGTTGGAACCGGCCGGCATCTGCCCGAGGCATGCGCCGTGCGCGGCCGGTGCAGGGACGGGGCTGGGCGGGGGATGCTGGGCGGGGAGACGGGAGGCCCTGGAACCCCCAGTGCTGTGAGGTGCATCTCCCGACAGCTTCGTGTGCGCCTTGGCTTGCCCGGTGGCAGCCCCCAGCCGTAGCAGCTACGCCTCTCCTCAAACTTGCCCTGTGCATTCCCCTGGGACTTAAAACCCTTGCGAGCCTCCGCCGTGCCGTCGCCTTCAAGGTGCACCCATCCACGCTATGAAAGTTTAATCTGTGCCTCTTCCTCCGATAAGGTGCACCTGTGCACTCCCCGTGCACTTGTCTCTCTTTGAGTTAACATCCCAGTATCCCTCTGTGAGGTGCACCCGTGCACCCTCCCTACAACTTTCATCCCTGCATGCCCTGGGAAATGCACTCAGCCGTCGGGGAGTGTGGCTGTGCCACTGGTACTCTGCGAGTTTTGCCTTCCCGGAGCTCACAGGCTACGCTTTGGTCCTCAGGAAGATGCAGTGACTGGATCTTTGCTTCAAGCTAAAGCTTGATTTCACTGTGATGATTTCATAGCGGTTTCATTGCTTCAATTTTCTATTAAAAATAGTCCAGAAGTATGAGAGAAGGGAGGGGGGAAGGTTTAGATAAGGACTTGGAAGCATTCCCACCCAGAGGAGCAGTGCCAGCACCCCACAGGCTTGCGCTGCATTGGGCATCCCTGGTGGGGAGCTGTTCCTTGGGTGGCTGTGGGACCTTCTTGAGGCCAGGCACTGCAGCGCTGCCAGACTGCTCGAGCATCCGCAGAGCTCCCCTTTCTAATGAGCATCATCTGCAACTGCAGCCGGAGCAACACCCAGCTCCCAAAGCCTGGGACTGTCTGCACTGGAGATCAAAATAAGGGATTATAAAAGGCTTCGTGGCACAGGTACAATAGTGGATGATTTGGCCATAAAAGCATCTCCTGCTCAAAAGTGGAGCCTCCTGTGGGAGGGAGATCACCCCAATGAGGAGAGGCAAGGCACATGGCACCCCTGCACCCCACATAACATCTCACCTCACTAAGGAGGGAGCAGTTGGACTCCTGCACTTGAGAGATACCTGGCAGCCCCAAATTCACCAGCACAGAGAGTCAGTGGATGGGGGAAAAAAAAATTTAAAAATTAGGGCAGTGTTTGCCTTTGAATTCTGAAAGCTTCAGGCCAAAGATAGGCGGTTGCTGTTTCAGAAATATAATTAAGATAATGCTAAGTTCCCACATGCCTGGGTTAAGCAGGCATTTATTTTTGTTTCATCCTTTCTAGTCAGATGCATTCCTTATTTATGAAATTACTACAGTAATAAAAACAACTCATTCCTTAAAAAACCCAAAACCAAACAAACGAAAAAGAACCCACAAACCAAAAAAAAACCTCTACTGTAGTTATGTAACAGCCAAAGGAGCTCCCAATTCCAGGCTATGGACCTGAGTGTTTGCAGATGAGTTATCTTTAGAAAAGCACTAAATACTTGTTTACTATTTATGCTGCCACATTTGAGCATCTTATGAGCAGTAATGAATATCTCCTGTTCCCCCGAGATAAAGGGGTATCATCCTCGGCCACAGCAAGGGAACTGAGGCACAGAGGGATGCAGTGATTTATGCACCATCATGCAGTGACTCGAAGACACAAAGCACCGGACCAAATTTCCTGAGTCTTTCCTTGCTCTCTGAATGCCAAACTTTGTCTTTCTTACTGCAAAGCCTAGATTCAGCTTTCTCTGTAAATGGGGGTGGAGGGGAGGTTCTCAGGGTGCTGCACAATGGGTAGGAGGGAAGGAGAAGGAGGTGAAAGCTGTGACTGACCAAAGCAAATGTCAGTGAAAATTAAGAGCCTCTCTGAAATCAATTGCAAAAGCCAGTCAGGTTCACAGACGGCAGATTTTGGGTCCCTGGAATGAAAAGGATATTGTTAACAGCAGCTTGCTGGCAAGGCAACTGCTCTGCCAGGAGCTTTTGGTTTTTAAGAACACAGTTGTCATCCCAAGTCACTGAGGATTTTACTCTTGAGTTTACTTCTGCTCCTTCAGGACCTGAGGGTAAATCCCCCACATGCCATGACCAACTGCTGAACCTCACGGATAGAACTAATTTAATTAAGATGGACAGTTTAAAGTTTGAATGTCGTGCCAGTGCTCTCAGCAGCTCTTATTGCTCAGTGTAAAACAGGAGACTGTACAGATGTTTAATCCATTGGTACATTGGGGAAAAAAACCTGGAATAACGAGGGCAGGCTGTGTGACTCTGGGGGCTGAGGATGTTTGAGTATTTCAGTAAGAAACAAGCTTTGCCTTCAGCAGGTCTGCTTTCAGCTGACTTTGTTTTGGATTAGCACATCAAACCAGTAAGCCTTGGAAATGCCATTATTTATCCTTCCCAAATCGGCAGCTCTCATCTTGGGTCAAGGGGAGTCACTCTCTCTCAGGAGCCGTAGGAAGCACCCAGCAAATGTAGAACAGACGTACCAATTTCCCTGCTTATGCCCTGCTCTCAGTCTGAAATTTTAGGTTTTCTGTCCAACCCTGGGCTTTGCATGACATGAAACATCTTCCAACTGGATTTTACTGTAACTCTTGAAGCAGTGAGATCTGTGTGATTGTAAATGAAGCAAACAATTCAGGAAGAGTGGTTGCTCTCTCAAAGCACCTATACCTAAGGAGTGGGGAACATCAAGGTCCCTTGCAAACCACTGTGACACACTGCTCGGTGTCTGCTGGACAAGGAGAGGTCCTGCTGGATCTTCTGCAAAAGCTGCAAGCAGCCATAATCCCTTGCTCATCAGAGGCTGTATCTATCAACTTCAGCAATTAGCTTGTTGACAGCAAAACCTGCCCCAGGTTATATTAATGCAGTGATTCCGGAACAGCTCATCCCAGCAGGATGAGGCTGTCTGTCAGGGATGGCTCCCACCCTGTACTTTGCAATGTCTCCATCAGTGAGCAGGGGGGAAGATATTCAGGTTTAAAGATCTTCTCAACTACCTCCAGGTTCTCCTTCAGCCTGGACCTTGGCCATTTCAACTGTTTTCTTCACGCTTGACCCAAGATGCTGGGAGCAGGCTGAGCACCCCCAGCACCACTGGCTGTTCGGTCACAGCAACTTCCCACCCCCTCCCTTTGCTCAGGAGAAAGTAAAAGCCTCTTTGTTGACTGTGGATGTGCATGTGAATGTGAGGCATTTGCCTAATAAATATCTTCCCAAAAGGGGATTAATTAGCATCCCAAGATTTTCTCACTGCACTCCCTCTGACTGCAGCAGCTCTGCAGCACCTTCTCTTAGGGACGCTGGTTTCCTGCTGAGAGCGTTGCTGGCCCGTTTCCCACTGCACAGACCCTCAGGGCTGAGGATTCACAAATCTCCTGCTCAGAGCCAACACTGGCAGTGGCTCCCATGCTGTGTGAGTGTCTGGCAGTAACCACACACACATTCTGGTTTCCCCAGTCCTTCCATACGCTCTGACCCATCAGAGCCGTGATGAAAGCTCCCTCCTTCCCTGCCCATCTGAGTGCCGTGAATAAGTCAGTATAAAACCTGACATGCCAAATTATTTGCAATTGGTAAAAATTCATGAATTGGTAACCAGGGTCAGAGGTGGGATCTGCTGGCACTCATAGATCTCTGCTGGTGTTGGAGCTGGCTGGCCTTTGCTTTGGGCACAGCAAAATGGGAAAACAGGCCCCTTTGGAGTCATGGAGCCTCAGAACCCAATGTGGATCTCAAATAGATTGAATGAATCATGTGCTAAAAGCAGTTGAGTTTATATGTAAAGGGAGTTCAGGGTGAGTAGCTCAGCTGTGTAAGTCTCCCCAGGGGATCTCTGAAGATTAATCTCTTCCTACAACTTTTTTGGGCTGAAAGAATTTTGTGGGTTGTGAATTAAATACAAATGTTTCCCAAACAGTGTGCACACCCACGGCTGGCTTTATCCTCTGTCAAATGGGGATTTTGGAACTTGCATGTACGTGTAGTGTACAATAACATCTATGTTGAAGAAACCCCATTCTAGATCAAAGCAACATTAAAATCTGAGCTATGTAGCAATTACTCAGAGATTTATCTAGAGCATCTCAGTGCAACCATCAGGAATACTTTCAAACGAAGAAGTGTTCAAGGCTAGAGTGGATGGGGCTCTGAGCAACTTGCTCTAGTGGAAGATGTCCCTGCCCATGGCAGGGGATTGGAACTGGATGATCTTTAGGGTCCCTTCCAGCCCAACCATTCTACGATTCTATGATTCTATGGCGAGTTAAAGTATCTTCATTTAAGGAGTAGTATTTTCTGATACTGGATATGAAGTCCTGAGGGGACAACATATCTTTCTTCCTTATAATATTTTTGCTGCAAGCTTAGATTAAAAAAAAAAGGTCAGTTTTTTCCTTCAAATGTTACCAGAGACTTTCAGTTCAATTAGCTGTAGGAGACAGAGCTGTGCAAGAAGAGAAAAACTCCGTGATGTGTGGGAGAGGCTGTCCAGGGGCTGTGTTGGGAGCACGATGCCATGAAGGAGGGGACAGGACTACACGTGTCCTGAGAAAAGCTGAGAGCACAAGAGCTTTTATGCACGTGGGAATAACACAGGTGGTGTGAGCCAGGAAATGCTCATTTCTTGGGGTTCTCAGCACAGGACTTTGCACCTTCTTTGTAAATTAGCAACACCAGTTTGGAAAATTACTTGCCTCCACAGTCAGTTCCTTCTCTTGCTGTAAATAACCTCCAGCCACCTGAATTTTGGCTACCTGCTTGGGTCAGCAGGGCAGCACTGTTACAAAATCTGCTGTATCATGAACAACTCTGTCAATGTGTATCCATCTTTGTTAAGGAAGAAGGGGAGAACATGAGGTTAATGACTGTACTTTTGACCAACAGCTGTTTTCATGGTGTTTTAAACAATGATTGTTTTAAGTAACGATCACCAAAGTACAGCTGTAGCTTTATGATGGGACTTGAATGAGGAGCATCCTATTTACTCTCCACATGGAATGCACTGCAGCCTGACAGCAGGCAGGGGGGAAGGAGTTTGAAAAGGACCAAAGGGAGGTAAAAGGAGGAAAATGGGAAGAAAATTGGAGCAGAGAAGGTATGAGGGTATTCTGTAGCAAGGAGAGGAAAATCAGATGTCAAATCAACCACGGGTAGAAAAACCTCAAAATAGGACTACTGAATGCCGTGACTCAAGATGAGCTCTGCAATGATAAGGCAGGAAAAGATGTGGCAAGGTTACTTGAAGTTTTTCTAGCTACATTTGAGAGTCAGTTCTGCTGCTGAACAAAGCAAAGTCACATATTCAGCTTGGCCTGCAAGGCTGCTTTGTAACTGCTTGCAAGGTCCAGCAAGTGCCCCAACTCCTCCAACAGCAGAGTGTGTGTAGCCTCGGGGGAGGCAATATAGATCATCCCCTATATGGGTTGGGCTCATGTCAGAGCTGATTTTACACTGGTTTTTCCAGCACTTGATCCAGGCTGGGCTTTTCCTTTCCTTGCAGAATACCTTTCAGCAAGGAGCTGAGGCAAATTTTCAGGTATTTCCAGTTTTCCTGCTCAGTGATGCCTCCAGGGCCCAGTGCTGCAAAGAGAAGGACCACAGGTCCCCTTCCCTGTGTACATGGGGTGGGGGGCCACTCACTCCACATGACACAGAGGCCTGGGCTCCTTCTGGAGAAGCAACACCTATCACAGAGAAAGGCATCTGACTGATCCTCCCTTCTCTGTCCGGGGGACCTCAGGTTCTTAAAATCCCACTTCCCACAGCTGCCTGATACTGGGTTTTCTTCTCCACAGAGATCCAGGAGCCCAGCATCCTCCTCTAGGACAGTGTGAGCATGGGGAGGGGTGTTGGGCATCATCAATTAGGGTCTGCAAAGGGGGTTTTGCGGAGCCTGGGGCAGATTCTGAGCTGGCCACAGGCAGCAGTGCTCAGATGTGCCCCCTGCAAAGGCCACTCTGGACATCTGCTCAAGGAAGGTTCCACCTCAAAGTTCACTGGTGGGGCAGGAGGACAGGCTTGCTGAAGCAGGACATATCACTGGTTTCCAGTGTTAGATGCAGACCTGCCTGGAGAACCAGGAGTCCCCATTTTCCTTGTGCAGACAAAGCTAGAGCAGCTTCAGCCTGGGATCTGCTGAGAAGTCCTGTTTGGTTTCCTGTGTGTGCTGCTCTGATTTTGCTGTAGTGGGGGTGCTGTGGTCCTGGGGTGCCATATTTTCTTTAAAATTGAAGTCCTAAAAGCTTGTAAAGTTTGAAAGATCTGGTGGATTTTTCATAATGGTGAAGTTGCTATGTTGATTGCACTGGGCAAATTCAAGAAATGCAGTGACATCTTATGGTGTCACAATCCAGAGCAATGAGCACAGCCTGCCACCCTACAGAGGCCAGGGCAGGGAAAAGGCCATCCTGCCATTGTGGATGGATAAAATTGGGCTGAAACTGAGCCAAAGTGAGCCAGCCTTGAGTCACCTGTGATCCTGCATCCTCAGTGTTGGTGCTGAACTGCTCCCTCTGTGTCAGACAGCTTCTGTGCCTGTCTGTTTGTCCAGCTGGGAAAATGGGTGAGCACCTTCCTAGAATGAAACTGCTGTGCAAACACACTCATGCCATTATCCTGCAGCTGTCAAATGAGTTTGAACTTGATTAAAAACAAAGTCAAGGCAACTGATGCAGCAGGGGCCAGGCAAGAGGTGCGGGACTGGAGCTCCAGGGGCTGGATGACAGCAGGTGTCTTCAGAAAGTACCAACCTGTGACCCTGGAGAAAAAGAGCATTACTGTGAGAATACCAACATCACCCAGTCAATGGTCCCAACCAGCCAGGTAAAGGAAGGAGGTTTTGCATGTCCCGAAGGTAGACAGCTTCGTGCTGGTCTGGCCCGAGGATGAATTCACTCCAAACTTGGGAAAGGTGCGAGTAACTAACTCCTTGGGAAACAGACAGTCGGTACAGCTTCAGCTGCAGGAGGTGCCTCCTGCGTGGAGAGGTGCCGGAGGAGCTAATCTCCCCACGTTCGGGTTTTGCTCTTGGATTTTTGCCCCACTGTGGAGCCAGAGGGAGCCAGGGAGCCCAAGGCTGCGCTGGGATGCTCAGAGGGAAGCGGAGCCGCCGCAGGGGACAGGGGAGGTGGGTGCGCGATCCTGGCCCGGCTAAGGAAGAACGAGTGGGGCTCATCCCACACTGTGCAGCGCCGTGCAGGGAGCGGGAGAAAGCAAATGCACACAGACCTCCAGTGGCCCTCCCGAGTACTACACGGCACTGTCACTGCCACCCCAGAGACGGGGACCTCGCCTCGGGCACCTCTTCTTCCCCTGCCTCTGCAAGTGAGTGAACAAGAGCTCGTGTGCAAAGTGAGGGGTCCTGTAGGAAAGCAAAGAGATATGGAAGAGTTACTTCTCTCCTCCCTGCTTCAGAGGCCAGTGCATAAGGTTGGCTGAGGCTGCAGGCTGTGCTTCGGGTCTCAGGCAGGAGACAGGACATTGCCCGTGCAGCGCAGCACAGCACAGTGTGACACTGCCCCGTGGCAGTCCTGGGCTCTCACTTTTGAGGCCCAGAGCCTGCAGCTTCTGTAGGAGGGTGCTCTCAGGCACAGGTCCTTGGAAATGCAGATAAACCTGCACAGTCCTAACGTGGGTCTGGGACCTGGTGTGGGCTCAGCTGCTTACAGCCCCTGCTGGGCATTGGAAACACGGAACTTGAGAGCTGGTGAGACAGTCAGGGATTTCATTTCCCAGACTTGACCATATGCTTTCTTACAAGGAGGGACCAGTGCTCAGGAATGCTCAGTGGGAAACGTATTGAAGGTCCAGAAAAGGTCTGCCCTAAGGATTTTTACAGTGCGTCACTGGGACAAGCATTACACATAACTTTCCACCCCACCCGCAGGAATGGGTGCAGTACGGAAACTCTCTGCTTTCCTCCCGTGTATTCCCTCCTTCTTTGAGATGCAGAGGGGCTTCCCCATGCCATTCTCCCTCCCTGATGTTCTCATCCAGACAGGCACAAGGCTTGAACTCATCAGCTTCAAGTGATTTCATCAAAACCCTTCTAACAACCAGCACTTCTTCATGTGTCTCTATTGTAAACACCTCCATAAGGAATGGTTACTCATTTACAAGGTAGTGCTCTACGTGCCAGTCTGCTGCTCCTGGGAGAAAAAAAAAAGTAGCAACATAAACCCCTAGGGTTTGGTGAGGATTTCCCGGGTTTAACTACGACCAAGGAATTAGGTTTGAGGCTTTTTTCTTTTATGACGCCTTTGCACCACATGGGAAAGCTGGTTTTACTTAGCTTAATTTCTTAGCCTCAGTCTCCTCCATGGCTTTTTCTGACTTCCCTGATGTCCATCACCTTCCTATCATGCCCTCTACAAGAGGCAGAGTCATCTCAAAATTCAGGACAAATGATTTAGATACCAAGGAGGTATCTTGTGTGGCTATGACAGGTTTTATAGGGGAAAAACCAAAAGCAGTGCTGAACACAAAAGGGAAGATCAGAGGATTTGAGTTCAAGGCTTAGTGTCTGATTTCAGCATGACCAAGTGAGGATTGAAGCCTGGTAAAAAAAACCTCCTTCCTGCTGCCCCCATCCACCTGCTGGTGCTCCCTGGAGGAGTGCTGCTGACTGCATCAAAATTGAATTTCTGCACTGGCAGTGACATGTTAGGCCTGGCAGTAATTGCTTTGCCAGACAACTCTCTGCTCTTCACTGCCTGCACGTTGTGGGGCCAGAGTGGCTGGGATGGTGCCATAAGTCACAGGGCTGCAAGAAGCCTCATGATTTTGGGTCAGCACCCCCTGCTCTCAGCTGTGCCTCCATGAGTGGCACACCAAGGCTTGGGGCTCAGTGCCTTGCTTTTGCTGAGGGTTGGAGTCTTGAATCGGCAGCACTGAGCCGACAGCCTATCCCATCCCATCCCATCCCATCCCATCCCATCCCATCCCATCCCCACCTGGTTCCTGCTGTATCCTCCCAGTGTACTCTGGGGTGCCCAGCCTGGTGGGAAAGCTTTTGGGGGTCCACAGGTTCCCTTGCTGTTGCTCACCCTCTGCTGCTCCCTGACTATCCTGTGCTATTTCCAGTACATCTCCAGAAAATAGCTCACTCCCCCCGACACCACTGGCTTTCTACAGTAGGGAGCGAACTCAGCAATTTACCAGAGGGATTTTGGTTCTTATTTTAGACTCCTATTTTAGCCTTCTTTTTCTTTCTAAATTTGTGAAGTTAATCCCTTTTACAGCTCTGGGAGCAAGGTGCTGCTTGTACAGCATCACAGGGCCCCCAGAAAGACTTCCTGACTTCCCAGCCTTACTCCCTGCAACCTGCTTTTTACCCTTGCCCCCATGAGCCTCCTTTCATTTGGATAATAAAAGGTGCTCTGAGCTAAGCAGCTGCTTTTTATTGCTATTATTATTTTTAAAGCTGCAAACATCACCATCTCTTCAACTACAGCAGAGAAGGTGAAATGAATAATGTGGGGTTTAGGTATGCCTGATCCAGGATAGCAGCAGTGATGTTGCTTGGGATGAAAACTTCAGAGGCCTAAGTTAAATCAAAAGTGCAGGTTATATCTATTAGCTTGCAATCTGCTTTATCTCTATATCCCTCATTGCAAACAGCTCTTCCCAAGACCATGCTTTGTCATGGGATCTGCCTTGTTTCTGCCATGTGCAGAAACTTGGTCTCCAGAAAATCTATGTGTAACATCTGTGGGTCATCTCAGTTTCAGTGGCTGGGAAGAGGGTGATATGCTGTGGTCATGCGAATCTCTTTTCAGTTGTTTTAGCACATCAACACACTGGTGCAACCGGCCCAGATGACCAGATGATCTGTTACTTCTGCAATGCCAGCTATGTATCATCTTAACTCATTTTCTATTAGATCCAGCTGTTCTGGCAGATATGCTATTGACCTTTCCAACTGGTTCAGCACTTGGCTAGCAGGAGGTCACTGGATGCCACTTTGAAACAGGCTCAGTGCTTACAGCTATTCTGCTGGGGTGAGGACGGATTTCGTCCACCTGTTTTGAGTGTGTGCACCTCAAAAGATCAGCTGGCCTTTGCTACCAGCATGAGGTCACTGCCATATCTGCAGACTTCAGGAAGCATCCATAAATCAGTCTAGTCCTGAAGTTTCAGGGCTAAATTGTGTAATCTGGAAAGTGCAGCTCAGCAGCTCAGCAGACTCTTGGGAACCACAGGTTCACATTGCAGCACATTCGGGTCCTGTCTTCAGCTTTGTTAGGTGGGAGGAGATGCCATAGTGATGCATGCACTAAAAATACCTATTAAATATCATGTAGCAGCCCAACTCTGGGGAAAAGCATGGCCAGGGCTTGGGAAAGGGGGGAGGACAGAAAGGCAGGGTGAGTGACTGACCTATACACATAACTGCAATACAGGAGATGGGAAGTAAGTAAAGAATAAAATGTTGGGATGTCATATTTCATAGAGTGACTTGCTCTTGTGGGCAGTAATTTCTCAAAGTAGCTTTATTTTGTAATTTTATTCATCTGTTTTCCCATGTTCAGCCTCTAAAACAGCGTTTCTGGTTGAGATGAGGCCAGAATTTATGAAGACTTCCTTCATCAAGTAAGGAGACAGTGTTTCCATACTATTCCAGGTCAAAGTTAGTCTGATCTGTCATTAAAAACCTTTACAAATGGGGAGTCTGAAGCTTTCTTCAGTAACTTAATCTCTGGTTTTATTGTCTGGTGTTTAAGTCTCCTTTTAGTTACTTGTAATGTCTAACTTAAGTCACTTTTGCTGGATATTACTCTGATTATCCCTTCTCCTCCTGTCAGGAGCTGAGGGACAATGACTGACCATCTCCAGCTTTACAGCAGCCTTTTACATGTTGGAAGATTATAATCTTTTGGCATTTTAGCTTCCTTTTCTAAACAAGCCAAGACCCATCTGAAACTCAGAGATTCATCTCTTTGTTGCAACCATTGTGATTTGCAGCACGTTTCTGCCTCAGTTCCCAGTGGCATTGCCACTGCCCAACCCCTCCAGGAGGCTTCCCAGAGAGGACACAACCTGTGTCTTTGGCTTTGAGGTTCCTGGTAGTTTTGGCTTCTGGTACTGTGAACAGGGAAGGAAGTGTAGTAGAATCTGTCCTGCAAGGCTTTAGCTTTGTCTTCACTCAGTGCAAAAGCCTATGCAACAATCCTGGAGCAAGGCAGTCTGGGCTGGTAGTACGTCTTTCTGGGGGAACATGCCTGGATGCCCTTTTCCCACTGGTTTCCTTTCCTCTTTGTAGGTGGGAGCTTATATAATTGGTGTGCTGTCACAGAAGGCCATCTGGGCCAGATGTCCTGCACCTTCTGGGAAAGGAAGACAGGAGAAGGACAAAAGGCAGGTCAGCCCCCAGACACCACATCCATGCCATGGTGAGGTTTGGTTTTCTTATGGTTGGGTCTCCGCCGAAGCCCTCCTAGGTCCCCAGTGCTGAGGACAAGTTTTGAAAATGTCATTTCTGCTTTCAGTAATTCCCTGCACATCTCAGAGGCCCCAAGGGGAATCTGCATCCTGCTCAGGGACTTCCCTCCATCACTTGTGGCAGGCATGTTTGTAGGCTGGAGGGACACACTGGGAACAGCACGTTTAGCTGGTTTTGCTATCTCAGAGGGGCTGATTATAGGGAACAGCTGGTCCAGCCAGGAGAGAAGTGCGATAGCAAGATGCCAGATGAGTAAGACTGAATAGAGCAAGTCTCAGCTTGCCTGTCCCTTGCAGCACATCAAACCAAAACTGACCCACTCCAGCAAGTCACTCAAATGAGAGGCAAATGAAAATCAGTACCTTAATTTTAAAAATCGATTTTACCCACAGAAAAGGACATGTTCGAAGGACCCAGCACCCTGCCTCCCTTATGCCCTGCCCTGATGCTCAGAAACTCCCAGGATATTTTACTGTACTGCTAATAATGCTTAGTTTTTGTACCAGAGGCAGTCTTCATCGTAAATTCTGGTTGTAAATCCTTGTAAAAATCATGCTGGGTGCAGCTTCCTCCAGGGATGTCCACCTCCCAAGCCCAGGGGCAGGTGACCATTGCAGGGGACATTCCAAGACCGCTGATGCTTCTCAACCCAAGGCACTTTGCAAAATTTTGCCTCTAATCCTGAACCAGCCTTGGCTCATTGTGTGGGGAAGATCAAGTTGTCAGCCACTGAAATCTCCTGCCAGAGTGCTGAGGCTGGGGTAGTAAGTGCTGGGGCTCTGCAAGAACTTTGGTCTGAATTTAGAGATCTTATGTTAAGTATCCAGTTTAATCATGGTGCTTAATGTCAGGAAAGGAATGGGACCCACCCACCAGCCTTGGCAGTGGGGAGAAGTTCTACAGGAAGGGATATGAACACAGCCATAATCTCACTCTCCCAGTAACATTTGGATAGAGAAGCATTTTCTCTTTAAGCAGGTGAGGACAGTATTTATAGTGTTCTTGCCTAAACAGAGGAAGGTGATGCCATTTCACAGCCTACCTGGTGTCCAGCTGCTCTGTATGGGCAGGAATCTGCCCCAGGCCCCCTGTCACAGCCACCAGTCCCCTACAGCTGGTCCAGTGCCCGCAGAGCACCCTCAGTGGTGTTCTGTGCCTCTGCATGAGCAGCCAAATGGAGCCCATGCAGGCTCTGCTTTGCAAAACCAGACCCTGGTGCAGCTAGGCAGTGCCTGCTGGGGACACTTGCACCCAGACTCCAAAATGTCATTGCTTGAGAGTGGAGAAGCTCCAGTTGACCTGATTGTTGTCTGTTAATATGACTGTTTGGGTTAAACAGGCAGTTGCACAACTGGGCTTTGGGTAGCCCTTGTTTTAGCTGCACACACTGCAGAACAATGCCTGGCCCCCAAGTGTGTGTAGTGAGAGCTTGGCAGAGTGTGGTTTTCTCTCCCTGTGAAATTTGTTAGGGTGTCAAAGAAAAGAATAATAAATCTGTCATGAGTTGCCATGAAAAGCCACAATCACCAAAATGTTTTTCAGCTGTAAACCTGAAGAAAGATTCCAGTGTGTGCAACTGAAATGTTTCACTTCCATTTCAAGAATGCAGCAATTGCCCGTCACCCTACTCCAGCTGCAAAACAATATGTGTTCAGCAATGTCAAGTGTGGTTCAAAAAAATACTTTTCCAACTTTCAAAATTACTTGACACCAACTTTTTTTTTTTTCCCAGCAGAACACAATGTTTTTAGCTCATCTGAACAATTTTTAATTTTCCCATGAATCTTGTTAGCCCAGCAGCAATCCAATAAACTCCAAAGGGTAGCTGGGCTCTGCCATTTCTGTGAGCACTAAAGGAATAAATGTGGCATGTGGAGTGATTTATGCAAGTTCACTTGTGTTTCCCAGTTGTAGTTGCAGTTCCCCTGCAGCTTCAACACTCTTCAGGGATCTTCTTGCTTCTTGCCCTACTGCTGTGCTCCTGAATGGGCTGTCTGGGTCTTGCATCTGTGCTGCTGTCTCCCAGCCCACCCGCACCACATCAACCTGTCACTGTGATGAGCGTGGAAAGAGGAGTCAGGAGTGGGGATAAGACGTGTCTGTGTCATCCCACCTGCCTGCCCAGCAGTGTCAGGCCAACGCCTCCACCAGCCTGCTCTGACTATGGCAGTGAAAGGAGGAGACATCAGAGGAGGACACCAAGGCTGGGGGAAGCAGAGGCACAGAGGAGTTAGGAGCTAGTGGTACTTGGAAGTTTATTTCATAAAGATGTTTTTCAGAGGGAGGATTTAACTTTGGTGCATGAGGAAAATGTCTGGTTGGGGAACAAGATGGAGACAGTCATTTTGTTATTAGGCATCTGAAAGGATCATGGATTTCTGATGAGCTCTGAGACATGCAGAACTTCTCTTGGGTCTGAGATGTGAAGTCAAGCATGGGATGAAATCAGGTCCTGGGATGAGTTAATATTTAGCATTATTGAACAGGGAATGGGAGAGAAGGCAGAGAGGGAAGCTGTGTGTGGTAGTCAGGCCTTGTGTCCTGCCAGGCACAAAAGTCATGGAGAGATGGGGACTCTCTCCCTCACAGCGGACAGGAACAGCGACTGAGCCAAGGTGACTGGAGAGCAGAGATCCCAAACACATCCCTGCAAGGGGAGAAACAACGGTATTCCCTCTTCTCCTTCAATCTCTACTTGCTGTTGAGGACGTACTCAATGACTCAAGCTACACTGCTTGTGGAGACTCCTCATCCTTAAAAAAAAGAATCAAGTGAAGCTGAGATGCCAGCAGTACTTATAAGTTCCTCCTGGATGCTAAACTCTTTGGGATGACAAATTCCCTGGACTGCATCTCTAAAGCACATAATACAGCATAGACCTGCTTCTCCTCTGGGGTCTCTCCAACTGCAGCAGGAATGTGTAGCTGTGGTGTGGCCTTATGGGACCTGGCGTGTCTTTGGGCTCCTCCCCAGCACATCAATAACTGCTGACTGTTCCACAGGGCTCATTGGGCAGGTTTGGCTTTGACTGATGACACAGAATCATAGAACATTAAGGTGTTTCTTTCTAACAGCTAACCTAAACTTCCCATCTTTCAATCTGTATCCGTTACTCCTTGTCCTATCACGAGAGTTCCTGATGAAGAGATCCCTCTCCAGCTTCCCTGTACACCCTCTTCAGACCCTGGAAGATTACTATGAGGTCTCCACGCAACCTTCTCTTCTCCCCCAACTTTATAAGTCTATCTTTGCAGGGGAGGTGCTCCAATCCCCTTGTCAACTTTGAATTGCCATGACCCAGGTGGAGGACTGTGCACTTGGCTTTGTTGAACTTGAGGAGGTTTGCATTGGCCCACTTCTCGAGCCAAAGCTCCCCATCACTTTCCATGCTGGCCGGGGGATCAGGGGATGGCCTCAAGGGTTAACAGCCGCTGCCAGCTGTGGCTTTCCAGCAGGGACAGAGAGGGCCCAGGCACCCAGCCAGGAGGTAATGCTGCTTGAGCACTGCTGGCAAAGACTTCAAACCCCTCAGCTAATTTCGGATGTTCTGCTTGTGACATGGAAAGCTGCATTCCCATCTAGGAGAGAGCTCTTCCCTGGGACTAGGAAGGGAAGGGACTATTTATTAATATAACATTGTCAGAGTGGCACATCTATCTTTCTGAAAGCCCTGTCTGAGGTGGTTTCCTTCATATGACACTTTTCCTCCAAGGAGCCCCAAGTATGCTGCAGAAGAGGCCATCACAAAATGCTGGGGACACAATGCAGGAGAACCACTCCCTCTTATTCCAAGAATTTGAGAGAATAAAAAATGCAGAATATTAAGATCAGAGAGAAAAAACTGGGCAAAGTCATGCTTACTTTTCCACATTGGCAAAGTTACATATAACTTTCTATCTATGATAAAAATAGCTATATCTATAATAGATACAACCTTTACTTTAAGCCAGTTAAAAGAGAGTTTTAGCTGGATCAGACTTGGACCCTACATGTCAGGAGCAGAGCATCCTGCCTGTCTGCAAGGCCCAGGTAAGAAAACAGAAGCGTGCTTGTCTCCAACTGGACATGCCATTTCTTTTCGTTCTCCCTGGTTTAGAAGTTGCTGGGGAGCTCCTCAACATGAGGAGAGACACCCAGGCTCCCTTTGGTACTCCCTTACGGAGACACAGCCTCCTCTACTGCAGTTGAAGACTAAGCATGAAAACTGATCTGAGGAGGCTGGATTCCCCATGTCTGGCCTGGGAAAGGTGATGGGAGTGGAGACCTTTTATCAGGAGTTTCCCTGGAGTATGGTGCTGACAGATGCCAGTAAAGAGATCATGGAAGAGGCAGCAGCATCAGATGACCTGAGCAGCCTCTCTTTGTCCTGGATGTGTGTCTAACTCAGAGCCTCTGCCTTGTAATACACTGGGTCTGTGGCCTGTTGACAGCATGACATGCATGTGGCCTGTGACAAAACTTGGTGAGGCTGAAACAGTGTCCCCTAGCCCTTGCCATGGTCTGTCTCCCACCTTCTCCAGTGACAGCCATTGTGATGATCAAGGCTGCTGGATTTAGGAACTTTGGAATGGTGATTGCTCCCTGTCTGCTATCAGCCATATGGTGAAGTTTTACTCCTAGCTGCCTGGCTCCCCAGGGGAACAGATATCTAGTGATAAGGGTGTCACCAACAATACCATAACTTTTCTGGGGAAGCTACAGGGAGATGCATTCATTCACCTGCTTTGCTGTCTCTATTGGGTAAATATGTCACTGTGCCTTGCAGACTGGCCCTGCCTTAGATGCTGTAAATGTGGTGTCAGTATCAGTGCTGGGATTTTCATATCCTAATCTCCACATGTCTGAAAGTTTCAGTCACAACTGAGAAAAGGATGGGAATGAGGACTGCGTTCTGACCAAAGCTTCTCCAGACTGAGCCCTTCTGGTTTTAGAGATGGGAGAGTGCTTTATCCAGGGACTGAGAGGGCAGTGAGGATTCTGCTGCACAGAAGTTGCTGCTGCTGCTGCGACACTGGAGAAGGAAGAGTGAATACTGACTCTGACAGCAATCCCAAGGTTTTGGCATCATATACTCCCTGTTCAGTGTCATTTACTTGGGACTTTGTGAAATTTAGGCTTAGGACACTTTTCTTCCTCCACAATGGTTAAAAAGGCCTCAGATCTATATGAATAAACCTGCTTATTTTCAGTCCAGAAAAAATAAAGAATATCATGTACTTCCATACTGTGCCTCAGGTTTCCGTCATCACTCGGGGGTGTGCAGTTGAAGATTGTGTCTCTGCTGGGCCTAAGGGACACCAAGAAATTGTCAGCATCATTGCTGGTGATCTGAATAGAGAAGCAGAGAAGGGAACACAACCTCCATACTGAAAGTAGCAAATCCAGGCACAAAAACTGTAGTGACATCCACAGCAACAAGCCTCTGGCACAGGTACAATCTCCTCCGTCTCCTGTTTTGCCCTGACACTGTCTGCTGGTTATAGCTGCAAAAAGCTGTAGAAGCACAGGGATGTGCCCTCCAGACCCTCCATTCTGGGGTCATGCAGTAGCTGATGTTACTGCCACAACCCAGGGTCCCCCGTGGCTTCCTGGGAGTCTCCATCTGACTGCTCCAACCCTACAGCACAGATGTTCCCATGCTCAGTGGATATGTTAGGATTTCTGGACATCTGCTTGCCTGGTAAGATTGGCTGCCCCAGTCAGGCTGCCTGACATGTGTAAATTATGGACAAATGTGCTGCAATCTACAAATACCAGCACAGCGAAGACAGAGAGCATGTCCCCAGGAACATGGAGAGCTGGCTGCCCTCCCCTTGTTGTGATGTTTTGTGCAGGCATAGCAAGTGCTTTCTGTCATGAGCTCTCCTAGATCTTCCTTACAAATCCACCTCGGCTTAAGAGGCTTGCTGCAGAGAGTGGGAGTTTTTCCTTTAGTTCACAAGTGCAGTTAGGATGTGAAGCTGCACGAGTTCACACGCTGGGCTTAAATGTTGGCACTAAGACTTCATGCACAGCTGTGGAGGAAGAGAGCAGAGAGGATGGGGAAAGAAACCAAGAATGTGGAAAAAGAGGTGTTTGTTTGTAAAAGAGGAGCATAGAGCCAGGGGGGAAAAAAAAATAGAAGGAGAAGAAATGCAGAAAAATTAGTGAGGGAGAGGAAAGAGCAAGGAATGAAAGAAGGAGTTTTAGAAAATCAGGGGATACATTTATTGTGCTGCAGGTGCTTGCCCATACCAGACTAATGTTCAGCTGGTTCTCTTAGACCTCTCAGAGAGCTGACATCCCTCTAACTACAAGCCACGTATGTGCAAATAAAACCCACAGCAGCTGAAACACCCTGAGATGAAACACTGGAGATTAAATTACAAGCTAATTGGGCTGAGATGCTTTCAGAGGAATGGAAGTTTTGGCAGGAGGCAGTTTCTCCAGAGATGATGGCCTTGTCAAACTCTTCCCCTTCTCCATGAAGCAACGTCATCCCTGCTCTGTGGAAAAGGCTGTGCAATTTTTTTTGGCCTGTTGGAGGTTTCGATCCTGGGCAGGTCTCCAAAGGACTGCGGGACCTTCTTCTGCCTGTGCATTAAACCAATACTGCCTGCTGCTTTCCATGTGGGAATTCCACTCCTGGGCTTCTTTAGGTCCCCAGTGTCAAAACGTATTTCTAGTAACATGGTCAAGGATCTCCTGCCCTTGTGGGCTCATTTAGTCTGGAAAAAGAGAGTGAAAGGAGAGTGAGAGAGAAATTGAGCATTTGCCCACAAATCCTTGATAAACAATGATAAAAATGATGGAACCAAACCCTTCTCAGGAGCACAAGGCAGTAGGAGAGGCGAATGGACAGTCTGCAGCTTGGGAAGGACAGCAGGAAAACCATAATTTCATGAGGAATGTAGTGCAGCCCTGGAACAGGTTGCAGAGAGGGAGCTCAGCCTCTGTCTTTGGAGGTTTGTAGGTAGCAAAGCCACATCTGACCTAATCTAGAGCTGTCAGTCATCTGTCTTTGAGCAGGAGGCTGGGCAAGAGGCCTCCAGAACTCCCTTGCAACCACTGTGTCTACAGTTCTAGGGTCATTTCCACTCAGTTTCAGCGTTTTATTATTTCAGCTTTTGAAACTCTCTTGATATGGTTATTTTCGTTTTAAAAAGACATCCTTAGATTGTAGCAGGTGATTGAATCTGATCCACCTTTAATATGTTAGTAGCAAACTTTTTTAGTTGTCAAAGCTACCCCATTTGTGTATTCTGAAGACAGGAGCACAAATTGGATTTCAGGTTGCGCATTATGCAGTTGGGCTCTTGGGTGGAGTATTTTATTTTAATTTAAGGGTTGTTTTCTTTTTGTTAATAAAATATTCAGCCTTTAATGCCACATAGTCAAACAACAGTTGGAGAACTGATTGATTGGTGGTTCCAATTTTGCAAGTTCATTAGGAAACCCATAACATTTATCAGGTGGTGAAAGCTAACACATGATGTGTTAAATCTATGATTTAAAATGAGCTTGATATATAATCCCTGAGACACCAGAGCATCAAGGCTGGATAAAGTTTCTCTGTACTGCATTTAAGAAAGCCAAATGAAAACAGTTGAGGTGAGTGAGATTAATAAAAATTATTTCATATGATAGCAATTTACTTCTGACTCATACAATCTTCCCCTTTTGTTAGTCCCAAAATTAAATAGAGGAAAAGCTATGTTTTTATGGAAAAGAAAGCAGCACATTTTTTCTTTGGATGCTTTGAAGCTGAGCTGAGCAGAATCTGATTTATTCAGATTTAACCCTAAGTCATATGCTTCCTGCAGGAATTCCACAGCAGTATTCTATTTTTCCAGGTGCAGAAGAGGGTTGTTTTTGTTTTTTTTTTTTTTTTTTAATTTTATGTGATTATTCACTCTGCTGACATTTAAGGAAATGATGGCTGGTTTCCCCATTGTGTATAAAATCTTTCCCCTTCCAGCAAATGTTACCTACTTTTTTCCTAATGCTTCACTGGCCAGGGTACTACAGCATTATAGCAGGTTTCATACCTTGTTGTTTAATTCTTTTTTGGCTTCAAGAAGCTGTGGTATGCAAGTGAATTTCCAGTCTTTCAAATTTTCTCCTTTGGACTAACCCTTTTGATTCTGTTAGAAAAGTTAAAACAGAACATAATCAGAACAATTTGTTTTTACAACTGTCAGAAAACTTCCTGTAAAAAAAAAATCCTACCAAAAATACAGGTATTTTGCAAAATCGATGACCTGCTGTACCCCTGGTCAGCAGCAGTGTTTCAGAAAGGCAAAGCAGCTGGAACATGAGCATAGCTAAGTGCCAGAATTGATGAAAAGCTGTCATACTCTGACAAAAGGTGAAGGAACAAGGAGGTCACATTGTAGAGGGCACTTCCCTGTGCTCTGGTGATAACAGATTTGTTCTTCTTCAGGGAATCTGCCTGGTGTGAGCAGTGACATCACTGATTTGAACGTCTTGCCTCCTTCCAAACAGTTATATTACATTACATTATATTATATATTATCCATTGTTGCCAGAGTTGTTGTTTTGGCAACTGTAAATGGTGTTTACACAACATCAGTGTTACTTTGAGTCCTGAACAAGAGCTTTGGGATCAAACCATTGCCCTCAGTCAGCCTTTGGCTCTCTCCCAAGAAACATTTATAATGTTTGCTTCCTAAGGAGGCAAAATGGTTAACAAAAACATGTCCAAGGACTGGCTGGGTTTTCTGATCCCTGCCTGAAGGGTTAAAGCTTTCTTAATGCATCTGCCTCAGGAGAGGCAGCTGTATTTGTAGGACTATCATAGATCCCTGTTGAAAGTGTTCCTTTGTAAACTTTTAGCTGCTTGTTTACGAGCTGGGAATTGGTTTCTCAATGACAGTATTTCTTCAGACTCTTCAATATATATAGCAGATCTCTCCAGAGTTTTTTGATACCCCTAAGGTAGTGACTGAAAAATGTTGTTATATTTCTCCTTACTTTTTTTTTTTTTTTTACTTTTTACTTCTGGGAATTCTGGGATGGCTTGTGAAGGCCAGAGATTTCAGTTCATGCTCTGCAACTCCTGCTATATTCATTGTAAGGTGACTGTACTACAGAAAGAAAACCTGTATATTTATTTATAGTCAAAGTACTTTGTGTATTATTAATACATGTATATATTACAGGCAGGAGTAGATTAAAAAAAATAGTAATAAAGTAAAAAACCAAGGAAGCAAATGGTGAAATTGCCATTGTCTGCCCCAAGGACCCAGAGAGCTCCTGTCTATATGCACTTACAAGTTTGTTATTTTCTTTACAAAAGAAATAGTTCTGGAGTGTGTATGACTGAGCCCCTGGGAGCATGGGTGCATGAAGCAAGGACAGCAGAATCAAGACTGCAGGGTAAAAGGAAATAGTCATGGTCCTCACAAGCAAAGGGAGACATGCCAAGAGTCCCTTACTGCCTATTTTCTCTTCTGTCTGCCAGTTTTTGGTGATAACAGTATCAAGAGAAAACAGAAGTCCTGCCATGATGATGTTAATCCAGACAAAGCGGCAGGTAAAAAGAACAGCAAAAGCCAGAGACATCAGTCAGTTGCCCTGAGAGATACTGAATGTGCCCTGTTGACTTTGACATGGAGGCTCTGTAGATTTGAGGGTTTTCAGCTCTTTTAAATAGACATATTGCAAGGTGAAGCTTTAAAAGGCCCACACACAGTTGTCATGACAACCATGCAGGAAGGGAAGCCCTGGTTCAGGGCTGGCTGAGGACTGGACACTAATGTGATCAGGCTTAGTTCATGTGGAGTTGAGAACCCTTCAGCAGGGACCTGCCTCTGTGGAAGCAGAGAAAGGACAATAGTAAATGGGACATTATCAGTGGAAAGTCGACATGGTGACAGTAAAGTAGACACACTGCAATGGTGAAATAGAGTACAGGAGGGACTCAGTAAGATTATGCAAAATGGCAAAGGCCAGTCACTGCAAAAAGAAGCTCCTGAACAGAGAAAAGGGCCTGGTTTCTGCCAGCCCCAGTTGGTCACCCACTGAGGCTGCACAATGGGAAATGCCCTCGGGCCTGGGAGCTGCGGGCCCACTCTTTGCAGAGGGGATTGGAGGGAAGGCAAAGCACCAGGGAGTGTTAAGTGTTGCTAAGACTGTATCAGAGCATATGCAAGAAAACAGAGTTGTAAGGGACCTATGGGGGCCTCTTGGCCGACCTCAAGCTGCAAGCTGTGTACTCTGGCTCTGGAGACATGCCCACTTCCACATGTCTGTCCAGCACTGCTCAGATGTCCCACAGTGCCCATTTGGTACCTACCTATGCAGCTGTTCCATGATGCACAGAACCACTTACTCATGGCCATCTTAAATGGTGCTGGGCCACATTCAAGCAGTCAAATTGTGCCTTTAGACTGGATACACAATTGGTGTGACAGGATACATACAAGTCTGTTTCCAAGGCAGGGGATCTGGAACAGTCAGTTCAGAGTTTGACATAAACACCTAGAGACCAAAATAAGTCCATGATGTAAAATAAAGTCTTGAGTGGCTTTCCCCTGCTCCCTCCCAAAATGTGGTGAAGGAGCAAACAGCCAGACCTCCCCCAAGAAAAGCTGGTTAATATAAACCACATCTCTCCTGCAACAGGAATCCATTTGGCCAAGAGAACACAAAAATTATGATAGATGTGCCAACCAGCAAACTGCCTGCGAACCATAATCTTCCTGCTCTCAGGTTCTTGTTTTACAACTTGAATCCCTCGAAAGGGTTAACAAAGCTGCAGAGCAGGGAGGAACTCAGAGGGCTCTCAAAAGGCTTTTGATAAAGTCCGGCACAAGAGCCTATTGAGTAACTTGGTCAGGGGTGAAAGGTAAAGTCTTGTCATGGATTAAAAACTGGAGAAGAGATAAGGAGCAAAGAGTAGGAACAAATGGCCAGTTCTTAGCATGGAAACAGATTAATAGTGGGTAGTTGCAAGGACAGGATTGCAGACTGGTGCTGTGTTTAGTTACCACTGCCCAGCCAGGAGCTAAAATGCACTGTTGGCTCAAAATGTTCAGGATAACCACGACTACGGAGTTTTAATACAAAACCACAGAAAAAATAACTTCAGAGTCCAGTTCTGCCAGGAATTATTATCACTCATCATGTCTTAAGAGATATGGTGAGAGTAGAAAGGCAGATTGACATGAGAGGTAAAGACTTGACAGAGACAGAAAAATATAGGCTAATGCTGAGAAGACAGAGAAAACACTTATTAACCCATTGTCATGGGCAGCATAATTAGTGCACCAGAGTTGAAAAGCTAAAAAAGTGAAAATAGGAAAAGGAAAGTCCTGAGAGCACCATATGGCATTGCACTTGGATTAACTACACTGCTACCCACATCACCTGATGCACACCAACGGATAGGAGAAAGGCAAGACTGGGACCTTTAAGTGAATATGAACAGCCTACACAGCTGTGCATAAATTACAAGAACCTTCCATCCTCCTGGTCCCTGTTTACATGAATAATCACTGGACTCAGAAGAGGTACTTGTAGTTTTCCTCTGGAAATCTCTCTCATTGGAGAAAAGTTTTGTACAGGTTGTTGCTTTTCCTTATATTGGGTTAAAATGGCAATAAATTCAATTTAGCTTCCTGAACAGGGATTTAAAAATATTTGACTTAAATTAGCAGCTAAAATTTCATGGTTGCCCTCATATCATACCTAATAAACCTTATTGTCTCCTTTCCACATAGAATGTGACTGCAGTACAGAGGCACTACCACAATCAGTATTTACTTTGGAGGTGAGTTTCTTAACTTAAACATGTTTATTTGGTGTGGAATGACACTTTCACAAGTGTATCTCTTCCTTCTCTCTGTAGAGGAGGTCTAGGTGAAAACCTGAGTTTATCTTTTAATAGGTCAAAGCATTTTGTTGAGTCCCTCATCTAGTGTTCAGTGCCAGAGACAGAAATAGTTCCCAAAACTCCTGACTGCCAATGTTATATTCAAGTATAAGAGTCCATAAGTGTCCTGGAAGGTGCTAAGTGAAGTTTATTCTTGAAATGTTTTGGCCAGGCAAGAAAATATAATCTCAAGAACCACCCTTGGAAGGATGGAAAAGGATGTGGAAATTCATGTGCCCTGGTTAAATCCATCAGATGTAAAGGGAAGCTAAATAATCAAAAGCTGTTTGTTGCAATGAAAGGTGAAGGGAATTTCAACCTACATTTCATGTACATATGATCTCTTTAGGATTCACTGTTACACAATGCTGTCTCAGGAGTACACGGCATTTCTTCTGCCCTTCCTTCAATTTTGTTTCTCCTCACTTCTGATTCTTTTGAAAGAGAATACAGATGGGGAACAGAGCAAAATGGACACAGCAATTAAAAAGCAGATTGCGTCTTTTCTACAGAGGGCTCATCTTTGGCTGCCACGAAATTGTTTGGAAATATCATGGATTCCCTTGATGACAGCACTGCAAGTTAATTAGGTGCACAAAGTCAGGTAATTAGGTGAGTGCAAAGAGGCAAAAGTTGAGAGCTTCCCTGCTGTTAGAAATCTCAGATAAATTGCTTGCCCACAGGATCAGATGGGTTTTCTCATGTACTAAAGTCTTCCAGCAATTTGTGTTATGCAGGCTGCAGAAATTTGATAAATAGCAATGGCACTTATTCAGGTAGCATCAATATGGTGTTCTGAAGATTGATCAGTTATTGTCAGAAGAGCTGGATTTGTTTTCTGATGCATATATTAGAAACTTTCCTGTCATTTCTGTATCATAAGGGAATAGTGAAATGTCCTCTGCAAATAGCTGAGATTTACTCTGAAGTGGAGAGATGAATTACTTAGGTTGGGTACAACTAACCACCAGAGGTTCCATTTTGTCGTGAACATCAGCAAGAGGACTTTTTCTTAAACATGATCTCTGTCTGCTCTCTCTGAGGTCAATTGGAAAACTATTGAATTAGTGGAGAATGAAGTTAAAACAGAACCTAAGGCTGATGATTACGTCCTCTTTCTGCTCTGCCTTCACCCACTCTCCAATGTGTTCATGTAATAGAACTGAATAATTATAGCTTGGGGTACATGTGGGCATCCCGATGAGCGAGATCAGCACCCATAAAACAGGCTGGTGAGCTGGATCATCCAGAGGTGCAGCCAGAAAAGTTCAAACATGAGCTGAATATGAATGGCCATCACCAGTCATCAGCTCTCTTGTTCCTATCAGAAATTATTCAAGTGGCAGATTTAGTAACTCATTAACTAATGAGCTCAGGATGGGCAGCTAAAGCCTGAGTTCATCCCATCTAGCTCCAGGCACTAAACCATGGTCTCAAGTTTGGGGTCTTGCTCCTTGTCTCTGTTTATAGTCAAATACGAGGTAGACACTGCCTCATGGTAACTGAATAATCAAATGGAAATATACCAGAAGGGTCCATCCCTTCATCCAAACCCAGGACAAAAACAACTTAATGTGTTCCTGACAGGTGACTGTCAGAGCTACTCCTAAAACCCTTCAGTGGATGGAGATTTCATTCTCAGAACTAAATTTTTTAGAAAAAAAGTGGTTTTCAGACATCCAGTCTAAGTATCCTAGAGTCCAATCTAAGATCTCCTGACCAGCAGCTAGGGGACAAAATCTTCAAGCCATGCCATTTGCTCAGCATGAGGTGAGTCAGGTTGGGTTCACTAGATACACATGGGTGATCTTTAAAACAAAATGTTTGGATATGAAAATCAGACTTTTTCATTTCAGACATTTCATGTTTTAGGCAGCAGCCAAGAGCAGGGCTGCCACAAGGGACAGAGAGCAGCCACAACCCAGGTAGGGACATCACTCACCAGGACAAGGTTGGCAAGAGAGAGAGAGAGATCCTGTTAGCAGCTAAGTGATCACCACACATGGCAAGGTAATGAATTAGGTCTGAGGTGCTCCCAGGGGTAATTATTGTTGTAGTTACTACATGCTATTCAAGTAGGAAAAAAATTGTATGCTTAGGAAAAGCACTTATTTATTTCAAATTCTAGAAGTCATATTTTGCTTCCAAACTACAGTCAATTAGTTCTAAAATGTCAGTTATGACTTTTGCATATTTCTATATTTGACAAATAGTTTCAGATTTTTAAAAATGCCATTTTTGTTCAGTGTTTGCACCTCGGCCTATTACGAGTCTGACAGAGAGCACCTTACCATTTGTTAGCCAGCAAAACAATTAATGGTAATGTGCCAACAGAGGAAGAAATACTGAATATCTGAATGTCTTCCTTATGCATTACATTTACTTATTCTCCTTATGCTCTGTGTACATTTCAAAGCCAGCTTTTGGCTAAATAACTACATCCATGCTTTTTGCCGTGCATGTGAGGATGATGAGATGCAGCAGGTAGAAGTTGTTATCAGAGAGGTTCAGACTAGAAAAAAGGGGAAATTCTTTCATCATGAGGACAGCAGAGGAACAGTCTGACCTCATAGCTGGCCCTGCTTTGAGCAGAAGGTTGGGCTGGAGACCTCCTGAGGTCCCTTTCAGCCTGAATTATCTTCAGTCTTGAGTGCATTCAACTCATCTCACAGAGACAGCCCCTCTTCCACCAGCTCTGTGTGATGGGCTCATCCTGTGGAGACCTTTGGTCTTCTCCAGAGTCTCCAGGACTTCCTTGGGAAATGACAGCCAGAATATATGTCACCAGAAACTCTCAACAGCACATTGCTGGGAATCTGCAGCTGCAATCTATGTTGGTATATCCACAGGGGAGCACTTTCAAAGCTACTGATTTTCATGACACAAAATGTGTATGTCTAATATATGTCTAATATATGTGGACTGAATTAGGCACTTCTGGAGGTGCCTAATTTCCTATTGAATACATATGAAAAAGTAAAAGAATATTGTAGGAACAACCAGCCTCTCCTCACAGGTTATCTGAAGTGCCAAACTCAGCTGATTGCAAATTCAGTATTAGGTGGATTGGATTTGCACTTCCAGGCCGCATCCAAAACCTCACTGAGGCAGTGCCTACCTTAGGCTGTGATCGATTGCTGCCATTCCAGGCAGGACGATAATGTGAGAGGCAGTGAAGTACACAAATACAGAGTTGATGACCCTAGCAGTGTGCTGCACAGACTCACTTCGGTGCATGAAACATCCAGGGAAACAGTTCCAACAAGAATAATGCAGAAACCAGTCTGAATCTCTCCACCAACCACAAATAGTGTTTGTAGAAATCAGTTGCTGCAGAAACAGGCACAAAATGAGCCTCCTGTTCTTTCTCAGTAAAGCCAGATCTCAGTAGGGCCATTTTGCGTAGTGAACCAATTAATCAGCCCAGGCACTAGATCAGACAAATGATTTTGCTCCTGTGAGGAGCTGTCAGCACTCTACAATGATGAAACCAGCTAAGTATGTGTGGAACTAACTGGGAAAGAAAACTGTACCTGACCAGAATATATTTTCCACTCAATAATGCCTTCCTGAATTTAGCCTCTCCAGTCATGCTAATCTTCAAATCTGGAAAATACATTGGGAGGAAGAGTAAGTCTGTCCAGTGCAAGTTGAAATAGTCAGTACTCCACTGTGAGTGGCACCAAAACACAGTGGCTCATCCAGTCTTTCATGCCAGCCCCTCAGCTTTCAGGAATGATTGCTGAAAACCAATTATTGTGCCGTCTTGATTTCTCGTTCTTGGGTAGAATAACAGAGAACAACACAATCACCAGACTTGCAACACAAACCATCAGTGATTCCAGTGCAATTCTCAGAAAAGGTACAGACCTTGACACAACAGAAGAACTCCCAGGCTTGTACTCTAGGACACGCTCAGTGCAAATGGACGGAACATGATTATCTCTCATTGAATCACCCAAATAGCTTGGAAAGTCTGTCATTGGTCACTTGAACCCACTCCTTCTAGGGGGAAATTGCTCCTTTAGAATATTTTTAGAGAAGGACATTTTAAGGTACTCATTTAACATCTCTAAAGCTTGTTTCAACATTGTTACATTTGAACAATTTGTAGGGATGAAAGCACCCATAATTGTCATTTTGCAAGATGAAGTTGTTTCTTTGATTTTCTAACATCATTCAGTTCTTTTTCACAGGCCCTATAGTATGACCCTGTGATTACATTTTTTGTTCTTTGATTTAGTGATTCCAATTCTTAGGAGCTTATCAGAAGCTTCATAGAATTGAACACTTATCTTAAAGATCCTGCTCCCAGGGCAACTGATTACATAAGAAAGTCACATTTTATTCAAAAGAATAAGTTTCTAGTCCTCTGGGTTATGTATTTAAAACACAGATGTGAAATATCCCCATGGCTTGTAAACTATAAGATAAATTGGAAGAGTGCTCCTTTCTATACCTCATTATTTTGAAGTCAGTTTTAAAATGGCAGACTCTTGTAAATCTTGTAAAATGGCAATTATAGGTGATTTCCTCCATAGAAACTGTTCAGTGTCACACTGAGACAAGCTTTAGAGAAGCCTGATTCATGATTTCGGAATATTTGAATTTGGTGCTGCCGTAATTTGAAATCTGTAATGATGAACATTTTGGTGCTTGTGTCTCTATAATCAGATACTGAACATTTTACATGAGAGTATGAAATCTTTAGCCTGTGCTTATATTTATGCTCCCCCCAGCCAGCTTCCTAAAGAGTACACACAGATATTGCATAGACAGTGTAATTCCACCAGATTAAACCACCCCCCTGCATATCAATTGCCTCTTTCACTCAAAGACATTACAGGGCATCTTGCTTGAATTTTGGTGTTCTGCACTGAGTCACAGGCATTTCTAGTATTTTATGGTTTGTAGCTTTGTTAGTTTTCTCTCTGTGGAGTCCCTCTCCACAGAATATCATATCTGTATCCACAATGACTATCCTGTAAATTTATGGGTTTGGTTGAAGGTATCACTTATTATTCAGAGTGCAATATATTTTTATCCAACAGCTACAGAGCAGATATTAATAGACGATAGAGACAACTTCTGTGAAGTGCGTGGACCTCAGTTCCTGCTTTCCTTTGCAGACCAAAACCACAGTCTCTCCAAAGGCATTTGTCTAAATGTGCTCTTTGTTGCCTGTGTGGAGCTATGCTGCAAGTCCCAGAGCTTTCTCAGGGAAGTGGCACTGCTGGAAAACAAAGCACTCTCGCAGAATGAAGCTTTTTTCAGGTCTGCACTGGTGTTGTTTCATGTAGCACCTCCTGGGGTGTGCTCAGAGCCATGTGAAGATCCAATGCAAGGGAGTGCCAGGATGGGGACTGTGTTTCAGCCAGTCCTCATGCCTTACAGGAGGGGTGTGGACCAACAGTGGCTCAGCAGCAAGGGAGGTGAATAACAGGAGAAAAATGGCCAGGTTAGACAAGATGTCTACTTATGAAAAGGTAATACTAAAATACAAGAGCTGCATGCTCAGCACTTCATAAGGTGGTGTTCAGTTCTCTCTACAGAGTGCAGAATTGAGTCACTGGCAGGCCAAGGATACTGTCTGGCCAGAGCCTCGGGTCACCCATTTGAATGGTACAGGGCTGGGTATTCACCTCCTAAGGAAGCAGAGCAGTGCTGGTGAAAACTGCCCCATTAATTCCACCTCAGGTATCCCCTGAAAATGATCCAAAATTTTAAACTTAGCTGTAGAAGGGGGAAAAGATGCCTAGTCCCACTCTGACCCTAACAGAGACCTTGGGCTGCTCCTGGAATAACAGACTAGAAGTGAAAGCAGAATTTCTAGCATATGATAAATATCCTCCGTGTTCTTATTTGAAATTTGTTTGTGGTTTGAAGTGTGCTGAACCTATAGCTGTCTGAAGCTTCTCACATACCAAAAATTCATAGAAAATGTCAGTTCAGAAACAATGTGATGTTATGCTTGAAAATGTAATGTACTCCTCGGACTGTGAGCCTGCCTAGCAGATCTGACGGGCTTATATTTCCAAATGCTGATGAAGATTAATTCTTAACGTGCACATCTAGTTGCTTTTCACAAAATTCTGCATGTAATCACAATTCCCTTTTCCTCTAAAGATCAAACCGAGTAGATGCAATAGAGAGCAGTATTTTTAATGTATACGCTAATTTAAATTGAGACTTAAATAATGCTATGACAAGCACCATAGAGTGAAAAAGTGGTAAGTATTTTAAAATGAAAGTCCCAATTCATCAGCGGGATTATTTCCATGCATGAAGTTTGGCATTCACTTAAGTACCTTTTTGGACCTGGGCCAGGGAGTAATATTGATTTTGATGAGCTTTCCATTAATGACCCTAAAAGATTAAAGACTTGGTTTTGAGGGTAATCACACAAGTAAACAAATTGTTTTGATTTTCTCTAAAATATCCCATTGGTCCCAAAGGCCAGCTGGTTCAAATTTACTCTTGGAGTAAATGCTTAGTTGCCATTAGATGTCTGTGAGGCAGGAGATGGCATTCTATAAATACTGTATGACCATGACCACGGCGGGGTGATGCTCGTTCCTAAATTGGATCAAGTGAATGCTGATATGTGAAATATGCTCTCTGTTCTCTTTCCTGGCCCCTTCTCCCACTACCCCAGTTCTGCTCCCTCTGATTGCATCTTACCATGCCTTATACCCCTTAATGCCTGGCTAATTTTAGAATCAACATCATGCCAAAGGCATGGTGATAATCATATATGCATAGACAAAATATGTGAAGCCATGTAGGTTGATAGTGTGCCATCTTCTATGGACATTTATAACCCGCTTGGAAAGGCTCACTAAGGAAATGACATGTGTTACTAATTAGTCTTGTTGCTAATAATAGTAATCTTTGGTTTTAGAGTGTTGGTTTTTTTAATCTGGAGCAGGTGAGAATCACCCAGGGGCCATGACCTGCACAGGGTTCATGAAGCAGTTTGAAATGTGTAGTGAAAACATAAGTTGGAATGTGAGCCACCCGCACACCCAAACAAATGCATACTTTGGGTACTTTTCTGTAAGAGCAGTATGCACACATTCAGGCATTGCTGCATCTTACTCTGAAACTTGGGAGTGGTAAATGTGTGGGCAGAGTTGGGGCAGCATTGTCTGGAAAGCTTCCAATACACTTCCAACACTCATGGGAATTATTCACCATGACACTGGAGTAATTTGAGTTGAAAAACAGCAACTGTCTAGCAACAACTGAAACAATGCAGGTTTAGAGGGAAAAATTAGTTATCCAGACAAAGTAACAAGTAATATTTTAAAGTATACTCTTCCTTGAGCATGACTCCGTTGATGGGAACAAATACCTTATCATTGGGATCCTAAGTGCTGTTCTCCATGGGGTAACATAGACCTTCTTTGGTATAATCTTGCTAATGCACATGAACACAGAAAATACCCTGAACATATATCAGCTACCAGTATTCCAAGCTATGAGTTTAAATCTCTCCCACTAACATCTCTTAGATTTCCTTCTAAAGCTTCTCTGACTCTTCTTTTTTTAAAAAACTCATTTTCCTACCTTTTCTGTCAGTTTCTATGACTGACACCTCTAGTTCTCTTCCTCATTCATTCCAGTATCTGAAAAATGCCAAAGTCCCTGCATTTAGTTTCAATCTGGAGTCAAAGGCTTGTTAACGTATAACACAACATTATTCAATGATGGATGACTTTAGTTGTAGGGGTTGACTGCCCAAAGGCTGTATTAATTTGCTCATTATAAAAAGAGCTTAACCACTTCTTCCACCTGGCTTGAACAAATATTATATCCTTCATCTACAATAAAGCTTCATTCAACCGTCACCAAAATAATAGGTTATTGTAGCCTTAACCAACCTAGTCATCTCACCTTGCTAATTGTAAGGTTCTTCTACTAGTTTCTATATTAAGTGTACAGAAGAAGAAAAAAATAGGACAAATATAATTTTATAATGAGTTAGATAAAAATCAGAATGTCCTTGGCAGTGACTGCTCTGAGTTATATCCCTATGAAATAACAGGAAGACTTAGTAGGGAAAAGTGAGGTTGTGACAGTTACTAAGGTAGGACATGGCAGCAGACAAAGACTTAGATGGGTGAAATAAGCTTCCTGTGTGGAAGCAGGTTGGAAAACTCAGAGAAATCAGAATTATATCTTCAGAGCTACACCTGATGTGGCTACTTTAGTGAAGGCATTTGAACTCATTTGATGCCTGTAAATAATGCAAATTCTGCCTCACGGGACTTTTCATAGTAACAAAACTGTAATTTTAGCTCTGTGAATGGAAGGATTGAAGAGACAAAGAACAAAGCCCTTGGAGGTTTGGTTCTCAGCTAATACCAACAGATGGGCATGCTGCTGAGGGAACGTCATGGATGTGAGGGTACTCCTGATGGCAGGAAAATGTAGAACTGAACTGTGTTTATCTATGATGTGGTTATAGGGACAGGTCTCCTGTGGTAGAACACACTCATTTCCCACCTGTGTTTTTGGACCTGGAAGAAAGGAATCCCTCTAGCCTACAGATAGGAGGCAGCAGTGGGATTTGAAAACTTTACCAAATTGCCAGATCCTCGGAATGGAACAGGGAGAAAATTTTCTCAGTACTTTAGGGAGCTTGAAAGGGTCTTAATGGACAGAACACCTGGAGATATCATAAAACCTCTTTCTCCTGTAAACAGTGCAAGATGGAAAAGAACTGGTGGTGAGTCAGCAGCCAAGCCAGTGTTAGAAATCCAAGGGCCATGACTTGCAGCAGCAAATCCCTCATCCAAGGAGCAGACTGAAGGAAAAAGACAAGCAGTTTTTCAGGAACTGATCTGATTGCACTAACTGTTAAACTCATATCCAAAAGCAGATGGTGAAGTGAGGAAACAGCCAGCAGTCATTTAATACAAAATCAAAATATGAAGAATTGAATTAGTTGAATTATCAGAAATACAAAGGGAAGAATTATATTGAAAAAGGATTAAGTGGCCAAAAGAAGGAGAGGCAATGAGATGATCAGAACTGCTGGGATCTGTCTGACAGCTTAGAAACAAGTCCTTGACAGTCAGTGATTTCTGTCCTAACCAGTAAAGAGGATAACAGTTGGTGTCTTCTACACACCAACCATTCACACTACAGTTAGCTACTTGTAGATACACAGAATTCACAAGTACCAAACGTAGCTGGAGGGAAAGAGAGGGGATCCTTTCTGTAATACATGCTGGAGGCATTTTTCTGCCAAAACTAAACAGCCTTAGAATCCCTAAAAATTACAGAAGTTAATCTCCTTACGCAAATTGTTACATCTAATCCAGGAAATTCAGTATTAACCCTCATTTTGACAGTCTAAGAAGAACTGACCACAGAATTAATTTTAGTGATGGCTTTGATACAAATGGTTTTACTTTATTGGATTTCTTGTATACAGGCAAAATGAAGCCCCGATGATTATTGTAGTGAACTGATACATATATTCAATCTCTTAGAGAAGTGTTTTACAAACAGAAACACTGATAATCCAAATAACTTGGAAAGAAGCAGGTGAAAATATGATTGCTAGCTCAAGCTTTTTAAAGATTTGTCTTTAAATGGTCAAAAAATGTTCATAATCCTGTAGTCAAGAGTCAGAACTTCTGAAAACCTTACTTAGAAGCAAAATCAAATAATTTGTTCATTTTTGAATAAACACAGTTTCAATTGACAATAGGAAAAAAAAAGATTGTTTTAAAAGTTTTGAGGAAAAGATTTTAAAAATTCACTCAGCATACACCAAAAGGGAGACAAACTGGCTAAACTAGACAATCTCAGAATTACAAGAATAATATTTAGTGAAGCAAACTTCTACAAAGGCTGCACAGGGCTTGTCCCCATGCTATGATGTGTTTCTATTGCTCATTGAGTGGTGAGGCACTGGCACAGGTTGCCCAGGGAAGCAGCTCCACAGAGTGGAGGTATTGAGCAAACATGAAACTGGATGGACAAGATGACTTTTACCATGACTGAATACAAATACTATATTTAGAGTGAGAGACTTTAAGAAATTTTCACAGCCCAAGACACAGTTCTCTGAAAAACTGACTTGGAAAAGCATTAACAAGCAGCAGTAGCTATTTAGCCAGCCATGGCCTATGGGTTGATGCAGTGATTAAAAAGGCGAATAGGACTGAATGTCCATGCTGGATGTCTCTTGCTTTGGTGTCCTCGTTTTTGGAGTCCAGAATCTGAGAAAGTGTCAATAAAGTTGGGCAGGAATAGTTGACTCAGGATGTGCCGTGGAAAAACAATCACAAGGAAAAACATCTCTGTTACTTAACGGAAAAAATGGAAGGTGGCTGAGTTTTTTGATCACTGTCTAGCAGAAGTCTGACACTGAAGGAGTTCATTTTTATGGGCAAAGGTGCAGGAATCCAACTGTGAGGAGCTGAGGCCAGGCAACTTCAGAATAGAAGTTTCTACCAGTAATGGAAACAGGCAACTGGAACAGTTTACAGAAAAATATGTTCCGTATTTCATTGCTTTTTGTCTTTAAAGTCTTTGAATCAAGAGAAAGATTTTTTTTTTTTTTTTTCCAAGAAGACAGTTTTGCTGGAACAGAACCCTGGGAAGGCTCACCTCTCACCTTTGGGAAGGTGTTGAACTAGAAGACTAGAGTTACAAAGTTCTGGCCTTATGAACCATAAATTTGTACTCTGGATTGTAATCAAACTTGTCTTTGTATGTCCCTGGCTTGACACCTTCATATTATTCCCTCAAATGTTCCCTGTAAAGAAGTGTCTAAGAAGGAAAATTAATTGCAAGTAAGCAGATACTGGTTTTGTTATGATAAATCTAAATCCAAAATTCATTCTTATTGGCTTTCCTGGGATTTGAGGGATGTCAAGTGGCCTTGCTCCATTGAGTCAGTTGCTCAGATTTAAACCAGGATTGCAAAATTAGTGATTATGCTGCGCTGTGCTGTGCTGCAAGTGTCTGGTTGCAGTTTGTGCCATATGTGCATTCCATTTCAAGGGGGCCTGTGAGAACAATTTTGAGGACATCTGTTAGCAGCGCTGTCCCACAGGAATGCTCACAAGTCATTTGTGAAACAACCCATTTTAATTTTGAAAATCCTCTGCTTTGTCTATGAGATAGAGGATTTTCTTTACAATTTGTCAGGGTTGACTCTGCTAAATCCAACTGCACCAGCTTTGGCACTCAATTTACAACCCAGTGTTTGGAGGAAAATAGTCCATCTTTACTAGTCAAGATATCCAATTTGTATTTCATTCATTCATTTTCCATTTGTGCTGCCAGGTGTTCTAAGGCCTCGTGATATCTCTAGTCTCCCAAGCAGAATATTTTTTAAAACAGGAAGTATTTGAAATTCATCATTGAAAGGGCTTGTCCACCTTTCACAAACCCCCTCTCATCTTGACCAGATATTTCATAGGCTCAGGTTTTAGAAGAGGGTCTTCAAAGGGTCATGGAACTTTAGCTTCCTTGTATTTTGAAGACATTCTGAAATCACAGTATCTCAGATCTCAGAGGGAATATCTGATGATTTCATACGTGACAATTACCTCTCACCACAAACCTTGTCTCAAAGTGTCTCGCTACTGACGGCTCTTTAGTGCCCTCTCATGATGATTTGTGTTTGACAGCATAAGAAAGAATGCGCACTTTTGGCTAACTCAAGAGTCATGGTTGATTTGCAAACCTTTGCACTCCTGTGCCTTAAGTGACCCTTTGTAATGAGATAAATACATTTAAAAATTACAGTCCTACCACTCACCTCCAGCCCTGTGATGGGATCAGAGCGCAATGATCCTGTACAATCCCGCTATTGCAAAAGAGAACTGAAAACCCAACTGTGTAGGGTCCTATCTCTGTACTGAGTACAATTTCCGTTGCCCAAAACTGTCATGCTGTTTGCAGGAGGCACAGAAATATAGGGGTGATGCCCTAAGCCTGTGAATGCTGATAACAATACTTTTCTTGACTTCATCAAATTTAGTATTTTGTCAATGACTCAGTCTTAAAAAAAAGAAGGTACCTTGTAAATTGACAAGGAGCGGAGAATTAATGGGGAAGGACTACAACAGGAATTGAACTGGGCTTACTCAGTTTAACTATATGAGCCTAAGACTTGTAGATATATGTATGTGTGTGACTGAGAATTAGGCAAAATAAACCCAAATCTCTTCTTGAATCTACTTAATTCATGTATTTGTGGGAAGTCAGCTGGTGAGTGGTGGGTATCAAAGCTCACTGAAGATCTTCAGGGAAAACAAAAGTATCTTAAAAATATTAAGGTCCTTTTCTGGCTAGTCACAGTGCTGCTGCTGATGAGGTGCTGCGAATGCATCCATGGGTCCATTTAAAAACACTCATAAGGAGCATTTTATATTGAAAAAACAGACAGAGCTCTCAGCAAGCTGATCTAGTGGAATATATCCCTGCTCATTGCAGGGGGCTTGGATTAGATGATCCTTAAAGGTCATTTCCAACCCAAACTATTTTATGGTTCTATGATCTCTCTTTATATACTGTTGGACAGTAAAGTTGTATTATAGATATGAAATGAGTCTTTTGGCCTAAATAACTTGGGTGGTTACAGCTTTTCCTTTTTTCAGCGAAAATACAAATTGGCCTGTGAAAGCTCACAAATAAAAAACTTGGTGGAATCTGGCTACTTTTTCACAAGGATATACTTTTCTCTTCTGCTTGCTTAATGGATCAGGAAGCTTAGATTTCCTTCACAGGAAAGGTTTCCAGAGGGGTTTAGCTGCTAAAATAATGTATTTATAACCATAGTAAAAGTAGTCATCTGTTTCACTACTGGCACTTCTCTGTCATTTTTTAATTTGCCAGTATCTCTAGATGAGGAGGAGATATCACAGAAGGAAAAATAAAGTATGTCTGAGTCACGGAAGACTGTAAGAACTAGCAAAGTTAGCTGATAACAGAATCAGTACCTGAAAAACCCTTATTGTGGCTGTTTCTGTACTATAAGCAAGATTCTTTCTGGAAAAAGGATTTTAGACATATAACATGGTGTAGAGAAAAGTGTCTGGGAACAGGAGATATGATGTCTACAAAATCCTTATCAAAAAATTGAACCTGATACACAACTCAAAGATCACTTGATGGGAAAATAAGCAATGTCGAATAAGGAGATACACATCTTGGATTTTCCAGTCCTTTTAAATTATGGTTCCTTTTCCTAAGCAACAGCTCTGTCAATGCTTGGTTCTCAAGATCTTTCAGATGGAAGAAGTACAAAAAACTTTAGATGAAGCACTGTGCTGCTCAAGGGATTGTAATGTTAACTATGCTGCATAGCTGTGCAGAAGGGGTAAGAACTGAATCACAGCTCGATCCTGCCATCCCACTAGACTGCAATCCTTTATGGAATAATTGCACATATGTCAATGGCATTGCAGGAAAGGTGAATGCTGTGTGGAGATTTTAACAGAGTGGTGGTTCTGAGAAAAGGCTGCAAGATGTATTTATTCCTAGAAAAGTGGCAAAAACTAATTCAAACCAGCTTCAGTTACAAAGCAACTGAAACAAGGATTCAAAAACTGCTGGGCTGGCATTTTGTCTCTGCAACACAGGTGTCACATAAATCTGCAAGTAGCTGCTTAGTGGCACAGTTCTGTGTGGAGCATTTCAAAATCCCACTAAGCAGGAGACAGAGCACACCCCAATGGTGGGAGCTTCCTCAAAGCCTTCAGCACATCCAGCACATCCAGCACATCCAGCACATCTCACAGTTCTGTCAATTCTTTAATTCCTTATTAAAAATGCTGAGCATCATGTACATTCTTTGGCCTGTTGTAACTGATCTTTTGTTTTCTCTTAGGAAATTTCTAGTCCGTGACAATATTTGGTCTCATATACCAGGGTATTTGTTTCCCAGATTGCCTCCTGTGGAAGACTTTGTCCTATGTCTTTTGGAAGCCTACAGAAGTCACATCCACTCTTCTGGCAATGTATTAACAAAATTAGTAGATTAGAGAAAATTTCCCTTCAGTGAGTCCAGACTGAGTCGTCCCCATTCTGTCATGTTCATCCAACTAAACTTCTGGTTTTGATTAGTTTCAGCCAATGCAGCTGGCACTGGAGAAGGGCTTGCTGGTCCCCCATCCTAGGATCAGCTCTTTCTAAAACACAGATATGACATAAATGAGAGGCAGCGTATTTTTGTTAGCAACTCAACTCCTTTTTCTTTAAATTCCTCCTGTTCTCCTGGGATATATACCTTTCATTCCTAGCAGCTTGTGGCTCTTTAGCTTGTTCAACAGCTCATGTTTTAACATCTCACTGTCTATGATTTGAGCCTGAAAAAATACATCTGGGGCCAATGTTTCCCGGCATCCTCTGTGGTGCAGACTGATATTAATAAATCCTTTAACTCTGCTGTAAAGGTCTTTATGCTTCTAAATACTTCATTGTTACCTTGGCACTCTGGGGAGCCTCTCAGAGGCTTCCTGTTTCTGCTGAGGTGAAGCTTGACATTGTGGGCTATCTGCTCCTCTGAATGCACTGTTCCACAAGGTACATGCCCTTGGATACGTGCCTCCGTAGGACTGCATTCCCATTTTCTGATCTTTGGCACTGAGGCACACTGCTGTCCTCACAGCATGCAGCTGAAATAGATATTCCTAAAATGCACAGTGCACGTGCAGAGCTGGAGGTCCTTAGAAGCCTGAATGGTCCTTAGATGGCCAGGTTCTGCTCTAAAATGAATAAAGAAATCATTCAGATCCCCAGTCACGGCTTCTTTTGAGTGTTCAGTTACCACAAAATGAAGCGTCAGTCTCTCAGTGGTCATGTGCCAAGATGCCTGGTTTAAGGAAGTGCATTCTCTGGAGAAGATATTTCCTTTGAGCTGATAACACTGAGCCAACAATTCCTTTCAAAATTGATCTTGAAATAAATGGTGCATTATTTCACAGGCTTATATCAGTTACAGCTGGTAGTGAAGGAAAAGTGACCCGAAGGAAACAGTACCATCAGACTGAGCAAGCTTGACGTAACACTGAGTGCTAAAGCGGAGCTGGAGGGGTATTTGCCCACCTTTGCTAAAGGAAAGTGGATGCAAACCCTTCTTGCCAGCTTGCAAATAATTTCTGTTCTAACTCCCTTCTTTATGGGTACACATTTTCCTGTCTGAAGCGGCGAACACTGATTTCAGCAGATGTTATGCAAAATGGAGAGGATGCAAAGTGTGGGTGTTTGTTCAGAAGAAACAGTGTTTATTCCCCTCGGATGCTGAAGGTTTTATGCAGAGCAGCTGGCCTGGCCTCCCTCAGTGAGTGAGACAATAGATGTCTTAGTCTTCTTACTCTGTCTCTCAGATAGGAATTTATTTGCACTATGAATATCTTCAGAGTAGCTCTCCATGGCATGGCTCTCCCTGAGCTATCACAGTTTCAGGAGAAGCTCAGACTATGAACCATGCACTCAGCAGAGATTAAATAACAATTAATGACAACATTTATGAGGCCAAAACTGTGTAGAATTGGAAACAGAAGACCCTAACAGAAGTGGAGGAAATGTCTTTGGGTGCAGTTCAGGCCATAGGTATTTTCCTGACCCAGGTTTCTCTTTCTAGTTATTATAATTTTTTGTGTTTATATTGTTGAATCTGTGTGTCATTAAGCTTAACCCTTCCTTCAGCATGTTGTTAGCCACTGGACAGGAATTGCTAATGAAGAGCTGCATCCTTGCTTGGACAGAGCAGGAAGCCATCATGGGGGACAATAACTTCAGGCTGATGTTAAAAGTTGTTTGTGTTCATACACTGTGTTGGGCTGATGGGCCAATGCTCGGTGTTGTCTCAGGCATTCAGCTGCCCCAATACCAAGGCCATGGTTGCTATATCCTTGCTTCAAAAACCCTACTCAGAGGGATAAATTGGCAGATTCTGGCATTTCTGACCAAGATTTTTTCCACAATCTAGTTATCCACAGTATTGAGATCCCGCAGCCTGGTCCTTAGTGCCCAGGGCTGTGCACTTCTCCATAAACTCTGGATTTTTCTAAGATAAAAACCTGCTCTTGTCTCACTCTTTTCAATGAATTTCTGCCCCCATTCAATCTGCAGAAGATGGGGCATGTGAGACAGCTGCAATTGCCATGCTGGCCACAAAGATATCACAGACTTACTGTGTCAGCTCGTGTCACGCTTCTATTGCTCTGCTTCATTTTCTGTGCCTTCAAATCCCTTATCTTCACACTTGTCACTTGAGACAGTAGGTAGGAACGTGCACAAATATTTTTATAAGCAAACAAGCAAACACAGATCAGATTGAAATGTAATTATGCAACCTCTATGACTTGAATGCCTATTTTTTCAGTGCCTGTAGTTAGGTGTGATTTGTGGCACTTGGTTTGGGTATACTCTTTTACATTGATTTAGCATGTCACTCATTTATTGATCCCACACTTAGGTCTTGTCATTTGTAGACAGGGCAGACTGTAAGCTTCTCTGCCTGTTTGAGGGCTGACATCCAAATCCTCCGTACATGTCATCGTCGTCCCCGTGTCATGCTCTTGTAATCATTCTCCTGGTTTATATCCTGTGCCAAAATGTGATTGACTGAAAATCAGGTTCAGTTGATTGTCTGTGTTTCCAGGTTTTCTCTTCTTATGGCTTTAATGCCTTTCCTGATCTCATCCCTCTAGGTTGTATTGGCATATGAGAAAATTTGGAGCATTGGAAAGTAAGTTGAACTACATCTTCCATCAATCTCCTTGGGCTTGTCCAGGCAATGCTGCACCATGGCAAAATTCTTATTTGTGTTTCAGTGTCTTGTTTCAGATGATGACAAAAGTGACAACTGCTAGGTAAGGTTTGTTGCCATCATGCAACATGAGGCTGCCACCATGCAGCATCCTCAAAAATACCGTGGGTACAGCAGCACTCCTCAGTCACAGTGTGAGTGGGTTTTGAGCCTGGTATCTCAGACTGGAGCATTGTAGGGATACCTGCTGGGAAGAGGGCACTTCCCTGTGTAGGATCACAGAGTCACAGATTCACAAAGCCATGGAATGGTTGGGCTTGGAATGGACTTGGAAGTCATCTAGTCCAGCCTGCCTGCTCAAGCAGGGTCCCTGAGAACAGGTTGCTCACAATTGTGTCCAGGCAGCTTTAGCAGATCTCCAGAGATGGAAACTCCACAGCATCTCTGGGCAACCTGTTCTAGTGCCTAGTCGCCCTCACAGTAAGGAAATTCTTCCTCATGTTCAGGAGGGATTTCCTGTGTTCCAGTTTCTATGCATTGCCTCTCATCCTATTGTTTGGAGCCACCAAGAAGAACCTGGCTCCATCCTCTTGACACCCTCCTTTCAGATACTTATAGACATGGATAGGATCCTCTCTCAGTCATCTCTTCTCAAGGATGAACAGGATTCCAGGATGAGCCATTCCATCACATATTCAGTGACTGAGGTGAGGTATTTAGGACATCAGAATGAAATGAAATGAAACAGCGTGTTGCTAATGCCATTTGGCATTATACTGGATTTAAATAATCTTTCTGGGGGAAAGAACATATTTTTTACTTTAAGAGAACCAAGAAAGCTAACTAATTCTTTATATTTTGAGGCACCTTTCTGATCCATTGTTCTATTCAAATTGAGCTTTAAAATCTCATTACTTCTCTAGCTGCTCTGACTATTAAACTTTCCCTTTGCTTGTCATGCTTTTGTGCAACACCATGGCGCTCAAAAAACCTGATTTCATTACATTTTAGAAGAAGACCCAGGTTGCAACCACAGAGCTTCCACCCTCACATAACCCCTAGTCTGCTCCCAGGCTGGAAACATTACCTTTTACATCTGCAATGTAGCTTCATGAAGGGAAAAAATGAAGCAGAAACCCCTCTCTGCTAAATGTAGCAGTGAACCGTCCCCTTGGTTGCTGCAATAATGATGAAGTTGTATTTATATCTAATTAGCAGGTTGATCCACAGAACTGACCTTCAAAGATATACAAAGTTCAAACTCTGTTGCCCAGATAATGAGTTGAAGAAAAATAACACAAACCAAACATTTATAAATCACATCTTTTCTTTACTCACCAAACTCCCTTACCTAATCTGTGTGGTGAGTGGGCACAAGTGTCTTCCACTTGACAAATGCAAGTAGGTTTACAGCATGGATGGTTAATTGACTATAACAGAGTTATCATCAGAGATAAGCTGGGATACGATCACTATCAGGGAGCTATGAGAGAGCTGGAGAAGAACTTTTCAAAAGGGCATGTAGTGATAGGTCAAGGGGGAATGGCTTTAAACTGAAAGAGGGAAGTTTTAGATTGGGTATTAGGAAGAAATACTTTACTGTGAGGGTGGTGAGACACTAGAACAGGTTACCCAAAAAAGTTGCAGATGCTCCATACCTGGAAGTGTCCAAGGCCAGGCTGGATGGGGCTCTAAGCAACTTGGTCAAGTGGAAGGTGTCCCTGCCCATGGCAGGAGGATAGTGATGAGGTGATCTTGAAGATCCCTTCCAACCTGAACCATTCTGTAGTTCTATGATTCTCTGTGGGAAAATGCACAGGACCTTAAATATTCTTTTTTCATCCTTGGATCTAGCTCAGTTTCGTTCCAGAGACTATGTACAAAAGTATTTAAAATGCAGTGGTGATTCAGATACCAGGCATTCGATTGCACTTTCTGTGTTCATTGCTCCCATACCAGAAAATTCACATCCCTTCCAAAATAAACAGTCTCCTGTTTTCCTTCCAGTGCCTCCTTTGCTTTGCTACTCAGTATATAATGGTATTTATCCATGTGCCCCTGATCACCCTCTCCTGGCAGTGACAATTGCCTAGCAGTGTGACTTTGCAGGTGACTTATTTCTGCTGCTTCCAGTCTCAGCCTCCCAGAGTCCTGCCCAGTTGGAACTGGCCAGCATTCAGGGAATTTCATTATTTTTCTTGGGGAAACAAAAGATTTGTAAGAAAAAAATGAAGAGTTACTAAGATTTTTTTTTCCTTTTTGTAGAAAAATGTGTTTATTTATCCACAAATTTGTCTATTGACATGTTAAGCATTTAGTAAATCAGACTTTGCAGTAATGTTTTTGATAAAAGTATTCACAGAAGTAGTTCAAGGTTCTTGCAAATCTTTGTATGCTTCATATCTTCCCAAAAGGAAGAAAAATATGAAATTTTTCTCCTCTCTGAAATACTAATTTTTCCAGCAGGTCTGCTCTGCTGACAGCACATTTCCTTTGTTCCTGCTCAGTCCTACTTTCTCTGTGGCCAGTGCAAAGATCTTCTCTTCCTCTCCTATTGAGAGGGATCACAGTTGACTTGTGTTTAATCCAACAAATTACCTCAAAAATGAGGCTGTATATAAGCACAGTCAATGGCACCATGAGGCATTTATGTGTCTAAATAATGAGCTAAACAGCAATGCCCATGCTGTTTCCACTCCTCATCATCTCCTTAGCAGGGATTGTATCAAGAGCTTGCAGACATTATATGTCAAGACATTCACAATATGCCAAGATTGTACCCCCCAGATCATTCTTTGTAACTTCAGCCTGACTGAAACATTTGCAGCTAGTCTGAAAGTCTAGCCAAGCACTCATAGCCAGGATGTGACTGGCCTTCAGCCACTGTATTTCCTGAACTCCTGGGTCCATAAACCCGCTTCACCTGTGTGCCACCAAAACTGGCTGCAAAACCACAGGTTCACACAATATTAATAATAATATTAATAATAAGAGCTGGTGAGACCTTGGTTGTTCCTGTTCCTGCTCTGCACAGCATCCTTGCCTGTCTAATTTACAGTAAAGAGGAGGATTGTGACACCTCTGCCAGCCCCAGTGTGCTGTCAGTGCTGCCATGAGCAGATACTGTGGAACCCTTCCCACTTCCAGCAGCCTTGGGTCAAGCTCAGACCTGGCTGCCTGCTACATCAGCCTCAGTCTGTTTGTAGGATCAGTGCCCCCTTCATGTCCAATCTGTCTTGTGGAGGGCCTTCTGCACTGCCAATCCTCCCTTGGCACCCACAGGGCCCACAGCTCTGAGCAAGACTCTGCTCATTCTATGCTTGACCTTCAGTGCTGGCTGTCTGCAGATGTGTTTAAGATTTTCTTGTGTGTAAACTGAAGATATATTTAGAGCCTTTGCCTGACCCTCAGCTGACTTGGATGAGAAGGGTGGGGATAGCCCCACATCCCTTAGAATAAGGGCAAGGGAGAAGCTTTGCAGATTCATGATAAAGCTTCTTTGTTCTAACTACACTTCTGCCTTGGGGTAATTGCTCTGCCCACAGACCATATTACAATTTCTAACACTGAGGTGTTAGAATTGTTCCTGAGGGTACAGGAGGTTTGGAAAACAGTGGCTGTGAAACGAGGCAGCCTCTGCTTGTGCAGGGCCTGTGCAGGGCCTGTGCAGGGCCCGAAAGTTCCTCACCCCCAGAAGCTGCAGCATCCTGTGAAGGTGCTCACCTGGGAGCTGGTACCATGAGCTAAGCAGTTCCCTAGGCTGAAATTAGTAAATCTACATTTTCCCCATGGTTATGACCTCTCTTAGATAATTTCAAGCTAAGAAGTGTTTGTGCAACAGTGCAGGCCTTCACCTTAACACAGACATGTCCTCAGACATGAAAACCATGGGACCTCAGTTACAAGGTCTGACCGCAATTGAGAGGGGAGCAGCAACGTGCTGCTGCCATCCAGGGAGAGATTTATGTCCTGGGATTTTGTGCACATCTCACACTGCAAAACCTCACTGATAGACAGTCTTACTGCTTAATAGGGAAAAGAGAACAATCCCACTTAATAAATGACATACAAGTGTGATGATTCAGAAGGGCTAATTCCTCCAGACTAAGAAAATTATAAGCAAATTATAAGCAAACAGGAGGAAAAGCAAAGACAGAAGGCTAATAGAAAGCAACAATTTTTCAAATCAAAATAATCACATTTGCACAATCAATAAAAAAGACAACATTGGCTAAAATCCCTTCCAGTTTCTGTGGCAAATTGAAGGCTCCAATCAGAAATAGAAAAGCACCATATGACAGAGAGGGAGAGGGGAACCAGATCAGAGCTGATAAAAATGCAAAGTTTTGAAGCCTAGAAAATTGGTAATGTGTGATAAAAATACCAGGGAAAATAAGGACTTTTAAATAGTATACCAAGAACAAAGACTTTTTTCCACTGGACCAGAGGATACAGATCCCATAATGCAGAAGCATACAATGTCAAGAAGGTGATTCCTCCAGTCCCTTTCCCCAGTCAATCTCCAGGAGAGCTGGAAGGGAAGATATGCCAGACTACCTCCACTTCTGCCATATTGCAACACCGTATAGAAGAGCTTCCATCCTCAGGCCTTGCTGTACACATGAAACATGGAGGCTTCCTTTGCTTTGATCTCTGCTGAACTTTTGCTGTTCTTTCACCTGCGCCAGCAGTGCACAACAGATTTCCCTACACAGGGGCACACATGGTCCCCTTGAGGGATGGGAGCTTGCCATTTACATCCTCTACAAGAGACCTGTTCTCCATTAAACACAGAAGCTAAGATATAGATTCACTGTGTTTTCACAACACGGCATTTCACTTGTTAGTCTGCTACATTCTTACAGGCAGTGGACAGAAGCCATAAGACATAAGCAGCATTGAGACTTTCATCTGCATGGTTGCCTTTACAGTTATGTCCCATTCAGACTCTCATGAAATGTTTTGGAGCACTGTTATGGAGTCTAAGCCTGCCAAAACCTGGATGGCTCTTAAAAGTTATTTATTTGAAACAAGGCTTTTGTTTCCCTTTTGCTTCCCATGTCAGAATGTGCATAAATGAACTTCCCTTCTCCATTACACACTTTTAATCTGAGAGCGGGGTGAAGGGCTTTGTGGTTCTCCTACATTAGTCCCATATCCACTGTGTGTGTGTGCAAAAGGAAGGCACAGCAGGGCTATGGACGGTTATGCCTTTAAAAATCAAACAGCCAGGCAGGTGTTTTCCAAACCTGCAGCTCCTGCAGGAGGCACTGCCCACTAATAAGCTCTCCACAGCTCTTCCCCCAAGGCTCTGCAGTCAGTCAGGGACAGGACCTGGCCTGCAAAAATCCCCTCCGGAGGTGAACGATAACGCAGCCACAGGGAAGTTCTTATTTTCAGGTTAGATGCATGAATTATCATAATAGTGACATTCCCTAATGGACTTCAACTGACGGCCAAAGCCACCAGACAGATTTCCAGAGCTCATTTATGGCCAATGCATCTCCCTCTTCCTTGGAGGCTGAGTCCAGTGCTGGTGGCTTTGCACCTCCTGCTGCCCAGCATGCTCCTGGTGCCCAAAGCCAGAGAGGTGCCCTGGCAGGTCCCTGCAGGATGTGACACAGACATCCCAACAGCACCCGGCTCTACCAGCACCCACCCTTCCAACCCCCACAGACATGATTTGAAAGCCTGTTGTTGGTTTTGCCGGAAGTTTGATTTAACTTTGTTCCATGTTCCTCCCTTCAACACACCAAAGATCTCCTCTCTTAACGGTCAAGCTTGGCTCTATTTCATTTTTTTTTCCCTCTCTCTTTGAAAAGAGAGAAAGGGCATCAGAGGCAGAGATTTTCACACCAGATCCATTGCTTATCTGCCCTGCATAACAGACGGTTGGATATTGGATCAGCTCCTGATAATACATGAATAGATTTCCCACCCCACATCTGAAAGGTTCTTGGGATGACTCATCTGACTCCTTCTCGGGTGCTGTGAGTGCTGCTATAATATAAACCAGCTGTGTCCTAGTTTGGAAAAATATCCATCCACATTGTTGAGGAATAACTGCGACTGGAAATACCTTAAAATAACTGAAGTAATCCATTTTATTTGTAGGCTGCAGGAAACTGCTGTTCCAGAATGGGCTGCACTTAGTGGGCACAACATTATCCTGTGAACAGGATTTATTGCTATGGTTTTAAAATCAGGGAAGCTGTTCTTAAAACATCTTCCTCTAAGGCATGTCTCTGCCTAAAACTATGGAAAATGCAAGATGTGTTGGGCAGCACATTGGAAAGATCTGAGGAAGGGAAACCAAGGAAGGCTAAATCCAAAGTGCCATTAGTCGTTGTTGAAAGTAAATCCCAGAGAAGGCAAATTCAACAATTAATTCAACAACTTTCAAGTACCCATATGAATGAAACATTCCTCACATGGTCTTAAAAATCTGAAAAGGGTACTTGAAGTGAAAGGTCAAGCAATATTATAGAACCTGATGACATGTTATGATTGCTGCTTTTTTTTTCCTGGTAGCAAAAGTCATGTAAAGAGGGATATTTGCACTCTACACTCATTGGTCTGCTTCCACGTTTGCTGAAGACAAACTGATGTAAGCTTATTCCATTCCCACTTCTGAGAAAGGAAACAAATATCCAGAGGCAGAGATGGGAACTTAAGCAACCTTTGCTGTACATGTACATAGTGACATCCTCTGGGGTTACTTGTAGGAGAAACTTCAACAAAGCCTGGTCCAAAGAGTCTGCCCACAGCCAAGCTACTGAGGACTTTGTACAGTTCCCTCCAGTGTTTGAGCAGACAGATGAAGAATTGCAGGAATTTCTGAGCCAAGACTCTCTTCTCTCCCTCAGAGTCTGAAAAATCAGTATTTCCTTCTAATTAATTGTTTCTGTGTAAGTTAATGAAGGTGGTATGTGAAAGAGATAAAAGTGAGTCAATGGCAAAGAAGTGTTTTCAATATAATCCTCTTTCATTTACAGATCCTGCATCCATCCTACTGATAGAGGCTTGAACCCCATGGACATGGAAACCTTCACCACTGCTGCTCACCACTGACTGCTGGCAAAATTTACCACAGCATTTTCCTTATCAAGGAGAGATGCCTGACCCCACTACCAAGCCTGGGTCAGAAGAAAGACCAAAACTGAAAACAGACCTTGTTTAGCCCTTTGTGTAGCTTAGGACAGGTGTAAATGAAACTCAGGTATTCAAGCTCCATCCACTGCTCCCCACATCATTCAGCCCCACTTACACTGCAGCAGACCAGCAGATCTTGCAGGGCACAAGAAATAAAACTGGCATCACAGCATCTCTTTCTAACCAATATAATTGGAAACAAGATTTACTGTTGTTTCACTCCTTTGACCTATCATAGATTTAAAAATAACAAATTTTATTTGCCATAGGATTGTAGAGGACAAAGATTTTTTATTTACATGAACATTTGGAGAGCTTTCAGAGCAAACACAAAATCCAATTTCCTTCCAGTTTTTCACCTACAAAAAAAAAAAAAAAAGCCCCCAAACCAAAATGAGATATACCAAGGGCTGGCAACTGATGAAAGAAATTACAGCAGTCCATAGTTTTAAGCAAAATAAGAAGCACTGCCCACCTTGTTGATACAGAAATGACAGGCCTGACCAAGGCTTGCACCCAGACTTGCATCATACCCACACCGTAGGGATGAGGGCTTGTGCTCTGTTGTGTTTTAGGAGGTTAGAGATGCTCCTGGGCATCCTGCGTCAGGCTGGGCAGTGGCTGCTGCACAAATCTTGTCCTCCTAGTAGGTAACTTGCATGCACCAAAAAAAAAAGCATTTTCAGAGGGATTTGGTCTTATCAGCTCTCCTACCTGGTTCCATTTCAAGTGATCTTGTGGCTTTATCTACTCCTTTCTCTATTCCAGTTTTTTGGAACACATGTTTTTTTTTTTTTTTTTTAATAATCTGTTGTCTGGTGCATTATTCTGAACTGTAGCCATCTAGATATCACGTTTCCTGTTTCTAAACCTTCTGACACTGCTGACTGTTCCTGTTTATGCCTAATCCTGTAATTACATCAGAAATGTGTTTGTTCCTTGAACACCCGTGGAAACCATGTCATTCTCTGTGTGCCACTCCCGTGGCAATTAAAATCTTGCAGTTTTCCTCCAACCAGATTATGGTATTTGTTTCTTTCTGAATAAAGCATCTTTTTTATTGCTGTTGTTTTTGTAAGTGCCCCTTGCATATTAGGATCATTTTTTAATAACTGGATCAGAAAATTGCCAACCACCACAAAGATAGGAAAAGGCAGACAGAAAACTTGCAGAGATTAGTGGAGCTCTGGAAGGTTTCCAGGGTGAAGGTGAATTTGATCACTCGCAGAAGAGGTGACAAAGGTGAGTGGTGAAAAGAAAGGTTGTTTTTCCCTTAGGGCTCCCTTCCTGTGTTGACTTTCACATGCACACGTGGGATGACTGAGCCCTGGCTGCTCACTTTGCCTCTCTGAAATGTAGTGGTGTGGCAGCAGCTGCCCTGCTGCTCTGCCTGACTGCCTGTGGGGCAGACTCTGGGGCTGTGACTCCAGTTCTGAGTACACTGGAGAGCTGTACAGGTGATCACAATATGAGTAAAGGCACCTCAGAAATGTGGGTGGCAGGAGGTGACAGTCTTCGGCCTTACAGTGTCCCCAGGTGCATTGTAGACACCTGTACCCCTGCAAAGCGGCCAGGTCTCCCCAGGTAGCCCCCAACAGAGTGACTTGCAGTGGGAGTGCCTGGGGGACACCCCTGCAGGTGGAGGAAAGCTTCTCAGCTTGCAAACAATCCATGCACCCTTTGCAGAGAGTAAATCATGATACTAAAATGCTGTTCAGCACAAGCATTTTGCAGTAAGAAAGGGAAACTATAAAGCACCTTCAGAGAGAGGCAGCCCAGCCAGATGGTGGCCATGGATATCCCTGTATCAAAAAATAAGTCACTGTGATCCTGACTTTCCCTCTTGACTCAAGTTATCTTTAATATACTGTTTACAGAATAACAATGAAAAAAATAATTTAAGAGGCATTAGCTCTTGTTGCTTATCCTGCAATACCCAGAGGGCCAGACCCACAGGACTGGGGACCAGTGCCTGGGAGTCCAGCAGCCAAGAGATGCACTGAAAGTCACAAGGCTTTGCACCATCTCCTAGTGACATGTCAGGCGGTGCAAATGCCAGAAACCTAGCACAAGTCCTGAGAGGGAAATAATCACTGCTCTCCCTAGGGAAGGGAGAAACAGCAACTGTAATTCGTGTAGAACAAATTCACCTTATCATCAGTTGTCATGGGAGAGTCCCTAGGCACTGTTGAAGAAAATGTAGCTGGAGAGAGGCAGCTTGTGTCAAAAAGTCCAGCAAGAGCAATCAAATGGGCTGAGAAGGGCATGCTTGTGATGTGGAGGGCAGAGGATTGAAGGCTTTGCTTATTTGAGGTGATGAGCTTGGCTGGTGGCTCACAGGGCCACTTCAAAAGGCACCTCTGCCTCTGCTGGGATGAATGTTTGACAAGTTTGTAGCACAAGGACTCTGGTAACAAGACAGATGTTAATTTAATTTGTTCACTGGTGACGGGTACCTGGGTTTCCTGTGCTTTTACTCGGGTTCGCATGCAGTCATAAGGAGATTTACAAGCTGTGAACATCTGCAGTTTGGAATTACTTTTACAGCTACAGGAGACTTTTCAGATTAACATTACCTGCATTTTGTAAGATTAAGAATTTTCTGCTCAGAAGTCTTCCTGGAGTTTAAGAAGGGAAGTGGGCAGCAGGGTGGAAGAAGTGCTCCATTCCTGGACTGTCCGCATTCTCACAAATACAGCCCTCCATCTTGAGCAATCCTACCAACTTTGGAGAACCTTTATTGTCACCCCTGAAGCTGAGGGATCTCCAAAGCTCACTGAAGCCCAGATGTCTCCAAAAACTTTGTACCTTATGTTCTCTTAGTGATCTGAGGACAGCCTCACCTCAAACAAAGTCAACTCACCTGCTCCTGGAGTGGATGATGTTGATTTTCCCTGGCTTCTGTAACCACATAGGGAAATACCCACAGGCCTACTGTGGATGGGGAGATGGTTGCTAAGTTTGCCTCAGAATAAAGTGGTAAATTTGCCCTGTTTCTGAGTACCTCTCCAGGAGCAGAGAGGCAGCCCCTCAGGTTGATTTCTTTCTTTGTAATGGTTTTTGGTCTGATAACATGAGCTAGCTCTGAGACATTGTGCTGGGAAAATTGATAACAATATCCTCTCTTCTTCTGAGCTGCTGCTGGAATTGTTCAGTGGTTGAAATAAGTCCTTTGATTATTGTTTCCTATTGTTTGACTGGTTTGATAAGGTACTTTGAAGTCAGTGGAGTAAACCAACTCATACCAACTAATGGTGAGGGTTGCTATTGTTCTGGGATGATTTGCACCATGATAATTTCTGAGGCATTTGGATGCAATGTTTAATTAATTCTGCTGAATGATTTAAACTCCAGTCAATTGCTGCTAACCTGAGATAAGGCTATTTGTATAATTTCAGTATAATCATCTTCTCCCCTGCATTAATTAACACATGACAGCATTACATTGACAGCTTCTTAACACTTCTCTAACATTTCTTCCAAATCTCTCTCTCTCACTTCCCTCTGGACAATATGTCAATAAAATCCCCAAGTACTATTTCTCAAAGCCCCTCATGTTTTAGTGTTGTGTTTTGCTCTGTATGCAATGGTACAGGCTCATACCAAGGCCAGTTGGTCTCTGTCTGGCTGAAAGACTGATGAAGAAGCCATGGGGTCTCACTAGTCTACAAATTCATCCTAAGATCCAGAAGCCGCAAATACTGCTAAAAATGACAGGACTTGGGAGATGTGACGAACCTAGGGCAAGGCACCCACTGGGATGAGGAATTGCACAGGACAATTAGGCAATTGACTTTTTTGGGTAGCATTGAAGTGGTCCATGCTCTGCTGCTGTAAGGACACCATGTGTTTCATAGTGCTGCAAAACAGTTTTCAGCCTGTGGGTTTCTTTCTCATCATCTTTGTGTCTGCCTCTATAATTTAGCAATAGCCTTTTCATGAATTTTCGTAAGAATTACTGCACTTCCCAAACATCTCTGCAGTTGTTCATCTGAATTTCTAGATATTTTCTCTAACATTTTCAGCAAAGGCTTCTGTGTTCTGTACGACACAGAGACCCACCTTCACCTCATCAGGGAATGACACTGGGTCCTCTTGACCTCACATTTTCCATGTCATGGCATCATACCAAACCTCAGGTGTCCAAGTTAGACACCCTGGCTATGTTCCCTCTACAGTCTTGGAGACTCCACATGGGTAACTATTTCACCAGATTTGTCTCCTGCTACTTTATATGCTTGTAACCAATGTTAATCCAGGAAGAATCTGGGTCCAAAATATATCCACAGGTTTAACTACTTAGTTTTTTAGCTTGCTCTCCCGCATCTAATCATTAATTCACTCCTGCAGCTTACAAAACAGCTGTCCAGAAATGATCCTTCTTATCCCCTGCCACGAAAACAGAACCTGTCCTTAAACCATAACTCTGGCACCACAAAAGTGTCTGCAGTGTGATTTCAAAGAGGTACATGCAGGCTTTGGGAGGAATAAGTTGTTCACAATTCACTGCTCAGAAATATCTCACAATTGGCTGATGTGGTTTTGAACTGAGTCACAACAGCATGCTTGTGCCTGAAAGGAGCAGCAGCTTCCTGAGCCTGGGCTGTGCAGAGGTTGTTCCTCCACCACCCCTTCACCCCGTAGTCCTCCCTCCGGCTGGCACACAATTTTCTGAGTCACTGGCGCTTGTGCATCTTGCCCTTGCACGGTGATTATCATTTCTCAAATCATCAGTAGTCCTTCCTCTCCTGCTGCCTCTATGTCTTAAAATAGCCAATAGAGCTCTGCACCCTGCAGAGAGGATGACTTTGCTCTTAAACCACCTCCATGGCACGCAGGTAAAGAAACACAGTAACGAGTGTCTAAACAGGGCTTCTCACAATAACCTTTTCAGCTTACTGCATTTCTTTTTTTGGTTATTGCAGCATGGAGGGAAGTGTGCTCTTCTTTGATATATATCAGGCTTTGACAAACTTGGTTAAGAACAACCACAGTGCTCTGGCCTTACCATCTCCTGGACAATGGCTTGGACTGATCCTTTCACTGACCTCACCTCCTGAGTCACAAGGTATCCAGAGTTTCTGCAAAAATTAAGAACCAGTTGAAATTAGCTGCTTAAATCTTGTCTAAACTTGCACAGAAGAACACTAACAAGAAGAGTTAAAAGAATAAAAAGTTTCAAAGAAATTGATCTTGGGCCTGGAAGTATTGAGTATAAATTTCACAAAACAGAAAGGTTTGACTAGCTATTCCCCAAGCACCACTTCACAGAACAGCATTTCTGTTTACCCCAACTCACATATATTTTTGAATGCAACACACTATAGCATTTTCCCCCTTGGACTGTGGTTCCTAATATGCTAATACATTTTAACTGCAGCTCCCTTTGCAAGGCATCTCACTGGTGAATTAAATTCTCACCACTTTATGCTTCTGCAGGCTAGCAAATGTATTTGGAGTGCTTGAATGTTAATTGACAAAACATTTTTACAGGGGTCTACAAACTAAATTCATTAGAATACCCTCAGTATTCAGTGTGAAAAAATCGGTCTGTAACAGAGATCCATCCTTGTAAAGCTGTTGCGGAAAAAAAAATAGACATGTATAAAGAATGTTCCTGATAGAGGAAAAAAAACTAAGTAGGTGAGTATCTGGGAAGTACAGCTTTGTTATTAAAATACTGTGCTGGGAAATGGACGTTCGCATTGCATTTCCAGCCTGCCACAGATTTCCCATATGACAGTGGACAAATTGCTTGCAGATTATTTCTGAAACTGGCCTGCAGTTTTTGGGTGACACTTTCTGAAGACTGACACTTCCTCTTGGCTCCAGCAGCATCAATGCTCCCTTTAATCCTGAAAATCTGAGGCCAAGGCTATAACAGCTTTGCCTGAATTGCTCTGAAAGATCAGTCTCCAGAGTGGGCTCCGGCACTGCATGCCCAGTCTCCTGCCCACCGCAGTCCTCATGTCCGAGCCTAGGCTGCTGGCACACAGCCTGGCCGGGCAGGTCTGCCAGCAGGGTTCAGACATTCTCCTGCTCTGTCTGTCTGGACCTGCCACAGCAGATCTGTTGGGTTTGCTCCATGTTTAACTAGCCTGATCTACCTGTCACTGCTGAGTGCCAAGGCTCAGAGCTCCAGCATGGCATCTCCCCAGCTCATACACAGGCAACAGCAGGGAGGCCTACACGGCTGTTTTGTAGGGAAAGACCTGAACAGTGGTAATCCTAAACTGAAGTCATTCTGCTGTAAGCTTGGATTGTATTAAGCAGTTAAAAACAAAAGAAACAGTCATTGGTAATAATAATATCATTGAGTCCAACCACTAACCCAGTATTGCTAAATCCATCGTTAAACCATGTCCCTAAACACCACATCTACACTTATTTTGAACACTTCCAGGGATGGTGGTTATACTACTTCCCTGGGCAGTCTGTTCCAATGCTTGACCACTCTTTGAGTGAAGAAATTTTTCCTAATGTCCCATCTTAACCACTCCTGGTACAAATTAAGGCCTTTTCCTCTTGTCCTATTACTTGCTGCCTAGGAGAATAGGCTGATGCCCACCTGGCTGCAACCTCCTTTCAGGTAGTTATAGACAGTGATAAGGTCTCCCCTGAGCCTCCTTTGCTCCAGATACAATACCCCCAAGCTCCCTCAGCTGCTTCTCATCAAACTTGTGCTCCAGACCCTTCCCCAACTCTGTTGCCCTTCTCTTGTACTCCAGCACCTCTGTGTCTTTCCACTGAAAACTCAAATTTAAAGATGGTTTCCAACCTCAGTCTGTGTCTTGGTTCCCTCCCCGGTACAAGGGGGTTGGTCTCACCAATAAGCTTGCAGGCTGTGACAAGTGCCTGTGTTTGTAAAGTACCCAAACACCAAAGAATTCCAGAGACATGCCCAGGAGAAAGTGAGTAATGCTGTATTCAGGGCAGGGTTTAAAGATGGGCATTAAATAAGACACATGACCCTTCCACAAGAGTAAGGACAGAAGAGATTATTGACTAACTGCTCCTTAATTGAGCATGATCCTTTCTGGGTACTAAATGAGGCGGGGGACTAGAGGAAACAATGTCTGCAACTACAATCTGTCTTCAAATGCATATGCATGGGGGGCCTGAATTAACGGTACTGCACAAACAGTATTAGTGCTGACATTTCTGTAGTTGAATGCTAAGTTTTGACTACTTTTCTAACATACTTTTCTCTCTTCCAGTTTTGTACTTCACAGGATTATCTGGACCAAAGGAAATGGAAACGGAACAGAGATAGCTAATGCTTCCTTCTATTCTCAAACAGCAGTTCTCTTCTACTCTACACTGGTGGGAAATACAGATCTCACAACACATGAGAATGGGGCCCTTGGCATCAACACTGGGAAGCCAAGAACTGGGGTATCCCAGAATCACAGTTCATAATTTGTGTTGGGACTTGACTGTGCCTTTGTTTTCCTATTAACACAAAAACAATGAAGATTCAATTTTCCTGAGGGATTGTCAAGGCTTCACTAATGTTCGATGGCACCATTCGTAAAGAACCTGGGAATTACAGGTTTGCAGCAGAGCACCTGATTTCTTAGTCCTCAGACAGTAGTAATTACCATTATTGTCTGGTCACATTACCTGCTAGAATATGAAAGGGCAGAACAAACCACAGCGAGAGTATCTGATTTTGTTACAAGTAGGAAAATGCCCCTCAGACAGCACTCTTACATGCTGCCATTGACCATAGCCAAGGAAAAAAAAATAATGCACTGGTGTCAGATATTCATATATTATAGCTCAAAAATACCCTCCAGGAAGAGCAGGAGAGAAGTGAGAAGGCAACAACCTAAGACAGGAGGAGATCATTTATAAGAGATGGGCACTTCATATATCTGTAGGAATGAATAGACCCAGTTGAACGGTCCCAGTGACACAGCACAATAGTCTATTGTCTTGGTGTCAATAAATCAACCTCTTAGCCTGTGCTTTGAGAGCCAGATGTTCATTATTAAACACTGTTCTGTGCTCCCTCTTGCGTTTCCTCGCCAGCCTTGCTCCCCGCTGTGCACAGGAGAACGCTGCCACTCCTACCTGAGTAAAGCTGTGGTGGTGACTGATCCTGGAAGGGCACTTTAGGTACCACCACAGTGGTGATTTCAGTTCCACACAGCATCACACTGCTGCTCTGCATTAAATTCTGGTTCCCACCAATGCCCATCAGAGTGCACCAAACCCTCTCAGTGCTCACATGTGCTGCCAGGACAGAGCTCTGCTTCTCCCATTTGCCTTGTGTAGTAGGTTTATGAGCAAGGTGTTGATAGTGGGGAGGTTACAAGGGTTGCTACTGTGAGAAGCTGCCAGAAGCTTCTCCCATCTCTGACAGAGCCAATGCCAGTCAGCTCCAAGACAGATGAAAGAGATAGAGAAAATCAAGAATGAAGTTGAGCCCAGCAAGAAGGGCAGGGTGAGAGGACGGTATTTTAAGATTTAGCTTTTATTTCTTATTGTCCCACTCTGATCTAATTGATACTATGTTAATTTTTCCCAAGCTGAGTCTGTTTTGCCCGTGACAATAGTAGGTGAGTGATCCCTCCCTGTTCTAATCTTGATGCTTTTGTTAGGATTTCTCTCCACCATCCAGTCGAGGCAGGAGAGTGATAAAGTGGCTTTGGTGGGCACTTGGCATCCAATCAGGGTCAACCCACTATGCCTTACCAGACAAATCTGCACAGTGAGGAGATCTCCATTCTTGCCTCAATTAATAGGATCTCCTCCTTCTAGACTGCAGCAAGATCACCTTGGCTTGCAGGTTTCTCTTTAGGAGGTCTGTTTAAGAGCCATACTCTCATGAGTATGGGAAGGTTATGAATTTCTTTACAAGAAGTTTTATAATTTTAAAGCACTTTCCTGCTTGAGTGCTGTGCAACATCATAAAGACATAAATGGCTTTATGTGCTACCAAACATGCCAAATGACTCAGAACCAGCAAGAGCTTTTCCCCAAATGCAGGCTGTGGTCTCCACTGCCTGCCTGCAAACCAGCTGCAGCATATAAGGTTGGTAAAGGTAGCTTTATTTGCACCTGGGCTCAGCAGGCAGAGTTTGGATCTGAACTTCCCAGAGGCCACTGTTGGCTGAAGCAGATGTAATGCTGTTGATCATGGACAGCTTTTAAGATTTCCCTTGCCCTGGGAAGGGTGTTAGGCTCAATGATCCTTCCCTCTTTAAGGTTGCCAAGGTTAAAAATGTCCCTAAGAATCCTTCACTGAACCAAGCTAACCTGGTATATAAAAATGGTCAATCCAAGCAGTTTTAGGCACACATGCTATTTGTTTATCTTCAGTGTTTTACTCAGCTTGGGCAATGAGCAGAGAACATTTCATTTGTCTTGGCTCCAAGTCAGCTTCTTCCTCTGCTGGCAGAGGAAGGGTGGTGTGTGCATTACAAGACACACTGTAAAACTCTGGTTAGAAGAGCCATGGCTGATAACCAAGAGGACAACAATAACTTTTTGAGTAAGTACCTATCTTAAGTACTGGCTCCCTGCCCTTATAGAGGGCAAACATTTTGTCAGTGCCCTCTGTGAGACAGAGCTGGAGGGTTACAAGGCAATACAAATAAGCCCTCAAAAGATCCTGCAGTCACACCTGTGCACAGGCAGTACCTTCAACTGCTCCCAAAAGATGGCTTTTGCTCAAAATATCCTGTTCTGGGGAGGAAACAGCCTCCCCAAGGAATCTGCTGCAGTGCTGCTCTAGCCTTCTGTTGAAAAGTCAGGTGAGGATGTCAGACGTGCATTATCCCACGTCCAGAGACTGGCTTTTCCTCCTCCCCTTTGCAGCTCGCTCTCTGGTGTAGTTCACATTTGCTCAGTGGCTTGCTGGACTGTCATGGTTTGAGCCCGGCCAAATGCCAGGTACCCCCAAATTAACACACCCACTCCCAGGGCTTGTGAGTTGAGATAAGGAAACCTGGGAGAAGACGCACTAAGAATAGGCAAAACAGGACTAACTTAGGTTGCAAAGTGATCTAATTTATTACTAACAGAGTCAGAGGAGTAAATAAGAAGTAAAATAAACCCTTCAAGGCCACCGTTTCTCCGCTCACCCCCCTCCCTCCTTCCCAGCAGCTGCACAAGGGAACAAGGTATGGGGGGGGTTAGGTCAGTTCATCACCCAGATCTTCTTCCCC